>JAUPFV010000001.1:343845080-344445080 GCA_036936605.1 Limnanthes douglasii subsp. nivea
AGATGATTATATAATAAAGATAGAGATAAACTTAAATTGCATATATCCAGATCCTACCCAGAGGTTGAAATGGATGGTTAGTAGTATAATATAAAAAAAAGACGTAAATATGATTATGGAATCTTTTGTAGCTAAATGAACCATAGTTTCCATATAGATCATAATAAATATATTATTACTAATTATAAAGTAAGTGAAATATTTTTGTCATACAAGATCGTTTGACCCACGTACATTCTAAATAACAACAAACAGTAAGATAATTAAAGCTTATATTGGTTTATTTGTTGGTATTAGCGGAGGACAAAATCTTATTACAATTAAAGATTTCAGTTGAGAAGTCTATGAAAAATAGAGAGCATCACATAACCGCTACCATCTTCCTCGATCTTCATACTATGATTTGTGGGGTTAGTATTCTCTAAAAAAACAGAACCAACCCTTGTCTTGAAGAAAGATAAAGCGCGACCGTGGATTGGCAAACAAAAAAAACTCTTCACGTTGGGAAGTAATGTGCGCGAACACAAGTTATGACATTATTTTTAGTTGTCGATATACAAAAAAATTATCATTTCAATTAAACATATATTGTATCATAATCCCATAGTCTATTTGCTTCACTTTCTCCTCCTAAAACTCATATATATGGTTCTTACCTATCCAGATTCACTTTCTTGTTGGTAATTGTTTGTTGGATTTAATACTGTTGGTGGGCTACCAAACCTAGTAATTTGTCCGGGACCAGTCCGGTACAGCCCATTCTTGGACCGTCTGATAGTGTTAATGAGCCGATCACGAACCAAGTTTTAAGATCACTTCAATTAGTGGTTTGAACCGATATGATCAATAAAACTCGATCCATTTATATTATATTATATTTTATTAATAAAAATGATAATCTATTCGGAAAAAGATTAACTGAAAATTTAAAAGTAGGAAAATGCATTTAGGACTTTGAATGTTGACGATGTTTATATATTTTTATAATATTTTTAATTATATATATGTGAATTATGTTGAAGTAATATATATATATATATATATATATTTAAAGTAATTTTATTAATATAAAGATACAAAAATAATTAAAATCTTTTTTTGTATTATATTATAATGTTTTAGTTGCAACTTAAAAGAATTTTGTTTAACTAATATGATTACTAAAATTTGATCCATTTAAAAGTATTGATTACGTAAAGTATTTATTTTGATCTTTGATTTTTGGATCTATTTGAGTTTGGATTTTAATTTGATTTTGATTTGGCTTTTAATTTGATTCAGATTTTGATTTTCTTTTGAACTTTAATTGTATTATGATTTTTTTATTTGGACTTGTTATCACGCGATTGCTTGATTTTTTCCGATTAGAGCTTGTAAATTACTATTATAATTATGATATAGAAATATGATTATCTACACTATATTACAACCAAACTTAATGGGAAGAACTTCACCGATTAGAGTTATATCATGAAGAAATTTCTTTGTGGCAAACACATGTGTGGATATGCCTCATGTGCAAACTTCCACCTATTGATAAAACCGATGTTGAGAATTATGTTATGTTGCTTGATACGAGAGAAACTAGTAATGTTAAGGTTAAAATTTGGATTAATAACTTTGTAACTCAGTCAATTGGTATTAAGTTGGCTAAGCATGAAACAACAAAAGAGTTTGGGATCATTTGGAGAGATTGCAAACTCGGTCCAACTCTGTTAAGAAATACCAATGAGTATGATATGTGTGGTCTACAATAGAATGATTAGAGTATTTCTTATTTTTACGTTGTTATGTCAGATTTTTGGAATCAATTAGCTCTTCAAATTCAAACTTTATGTTGGTATGAGAGAAGAGCAAATATTGTGCGATTTTTATGGCTCTTTGAAAGATTGTGTGGAATAATTCTTCATAGGTCTCATCTTCTCATTGTTGATTCAGTAGCTCATTAGCTTATTACAAATGAGACTTGAATGAAATCTTAGGTTGACAAAGGATCAAAAGTGAGTAATGTTCCTATTGTGTTTGTTGCCCCACAACGACCCTTGCTCCAAATCAACCTAGAAAGCCCCAAATGTAGCTTTTGATGAGTATGCTTTCTGTAAGAGAAGAATCGAAGTCTCAATGCTTATTCGTGAAAATAAAACGATAAAAACTCCTTCAACAACAATCCTTTCAGCAACAACCGTTTGAGCAACACATGCATCATCTTAAACAACTTCATCTTCTTTAATTTACTAATGATGTTGCATCATTATGATATATTGATAGCACCACACTACCTTCTGCATTCGACCTCCTGTTTTTTTATTCTTTTAGACAATATCTTGTTTATCATCCTACTGGTATGTCTACATCTGTATTTCACTCAGATTTGTCATCGTCTTCCACTTAAGGTATTCATTCATCCTTGTTGATGTTGGATTCTGGTGCGTCTCGTCATTTTTCATCTTACATGTTACACTTTGTTTCATTGGCCCATATTTTACCAATCTATGCATGTTCTGTTAGTTATGCAACAATGTTTGTTGAGGATGTTGGCTATATTGTTACCCTTCATATATCACTTCCTCATGTTTACTACGTTTTCGTCCTTATTTTGAATTTTGTTTTAATCAATCAATTGTGTACATTTGTTCATTGGATCTTATTTTCTGATTATGTTTGTGATATACATGATCAACATACTCAGAGGGTGATTATGATAAGTCGTAGAATAGGAAAACCTATGTTTTGGAAAATTTCAGAGTGGCTGACGTTGATGTCTCTCGTATTGATTTGTCTTTGTTTCGTTTGAGTCATTTGTTGTCTTTCATCTTTGGTATTCACGTTTGGGCATATACATGTGTCACACTTAAAGTTTTTAGTCCCTACGGGTTTCTTTTGTCATTTGAACACTTGTAATATCTCTTATTGTAATGGTTGTAAACTGGAAAAAATCAACTTTACCGTTTAATAAAAGTGTTTATTATTCTCTTGTTCGTTTTGATAATATCCACAGATCCATCTCATATTTGTACAAAAGGTGGTTCGACCAATTATACCGTTTGTAGAAATTTTACGACATTTGCTAAAACTCAATATTATGTTGTGATAAAGTGTTTCATGTGTGATTTAGGAGGTGAATATACCTCCAATGATTTTACTCAGTTACTTACATCTGATGATACCACACACTAATCATCTTATATTGACACCCATCGCCATAATGGAGTTCCAGAAAGAATACATCGTCATTTTGTTGATGGAGCGGTGATCCTAATGATCATCAATTTTCCGCTGAATTATGTGTTTTTCTTGGAGATTCATTCATCTCACGGAAAAAACATGGTGTTTCTAGATCTTCTACTGAAGCTGAGTACCCTAATATAACTTCGACTACAATGTGAGATTGTTTGATTACAGTAGCTTCTTGCAGATATGAGGAGCTTCTTGCAGATATGAGGGTTAAGGCTACTGAATCCACTTCTTTACATTACAATAATAAAAAATCCATGCAAACTGCAAAAAAATCTTTATTTTTCATTAGAGGACAAAACACATTGAAATGGATGGTCACTTTCATTCGTCATCATTTTCAGCTCAAAACATATCGCTTCCGTGTGTTCCACCAGCTTTGCAAATTGCTGACATCTTTGGCCGGTTAATATATTTATGACTTTAAACTGCTTTATAATACACTATTCTAATTAATAAAATACTTACCATATATTGTTACTGTTACTCTTCATGTAATTACATATATCGAAACACTCCCCAATCAATGTAATTAGATTGCAAATGCTTTGATGCCTTCCAACATTACGGAGCCTGTTCTATATTCGACTGGCCCTAAAATAGCAGAAAAAAATCAACCTAAGTCAGTAAGAAAATATCAGATTTTAGGGTAGACACTATAGAATATTACAGCCTATTAAGTTTTCCAATACCATGTCTTGTAAGCAATCCTGAAGATCGAAACGATCGGGGATGAAATGTGCTTTATAGTTCAACTGCCCCTGCAAATAAATTTAAATTATAAAAAAAGAATTGAGAGGGAATTTCAGTTTCTAAACTTTTTGAAATCTAAGTAGGAATATCTCTTTTTATCAAGGAAATTAAAAGAAGTATTTTTCATGTTTTACAAAAAGAAAAAGATAAAAGTAGAGCAAAAAAAAAATCAAACAAAACAAAAGATTGGAAAAAAAATATTTGTTTTGGTCTCGAAAGTCTTCACGGCAATGGAAACTGATTGCCTTATAGAGGTAATAGAAGCATGAGTTATGACAATTTATCGCAAATCAGTGGAAAGTAAGATTCTAAAACAATTACCGTCCCTTCGCTGTTGTGCTGACTGCTATAGTAGCCATCATGAACTGAAGGTCTTTGGTTCACTAGTTCCTGTACATGTAAACTCAAGAATGAAGAAACATGAATAGAAATATTCAGGTTGCTTTTTATAAGTTAACGTCGTTAACTATAATCATAACGTCCCTTGAATGCTCTCTTGCGATTCATAAGAACAGCAAAGGCTTGAAGCATATGAGTTCAAGTGCCCCTACGACCATTCGGAACCACAATAAAAAATAGCTATTTTATACAAGTAACTTTGAACATTTTATTTCTCATTATAAAAAATAACAGGACGAACCATGTCCTGCCATTGCTTGTGCACCCCAATGCTTAAGTTATGTCCTTCTGAATGAACCTACCAAAGATACACAAAAGCTTTACTAAAAGCAAACAATCATTTGCTAGTACTCATGAAGACATACCTGTCTAATTATTGATAGATCAGAATTTATATTTGTCTTTGTTGAGCTGTTAAGATAGTGTACTTCATATTCACGAGGAAGCTCAATTGGAGGTGAAGTTGGTGCTCCTGCACATTTGATTGAGTTATTCAAACTCTCACATCTTTCCAGAGCTTCCTCCAGAGCATCGAAAGCAAATTTATAACTTCCAATAGATAAACATCCTTCCTCACTCAATTTGAAAGAATGGCGACAAAGATTACTGTAGCGACAGACCCTTGTTAGCTCTGTATCTGACATTTCTTCTATCTTTTGTCTACTCTTTGCGTCTTTTGTCCAGCGTTTCAATATGTACTGAGACGGGATGCAGTGTACACCAGACATCTGCAGCACAATCATCGCGTGTCTGCAAAGAAAGCCACTAAATTCAAACAGCCGACAAGAACACGATATATCTGATGTTGCTTTGTTATAAGTCACGACATAATCTTGGTTTCGTTCGAGATCTTGAACCCGGACGGTCTTTTCTTCCCCATCTTCCTTTTCTATTCGTGGATGACAAGCCACAGCACCCACCACCTCAACCTGAAATCTTTTAAAAACTGTGTTTGTGTACAGTGTTGCCATCTGCTTACCAAAAGGTGACGGAGACTTCAATCCAGGTTGTTTGTTCCATGTCTCAAAGTCTTTCTTTGCTTCCTCCTCACATCTGTCTCGTAAAATGACTTGGTAGTGCTCTAGAAACTCTTTCAATGTAGTCTTTCTTTGTAAATATTTGTCCAAGAAGGAGCATACACTCTCTGTCCGCTGGCTCGAAGACATTCCTGCTAAGAGAGTCCCTTTCATGTACAGTGGAACCCAGTATTCACGGTCTTCATACAATGACTCAAACCACCCATAACTTCTTAGATTGAACCTATCAACTATCTTCCACCATTTCTTTTCAAATTGCTCATTTGTGCAAGATTTTAAAATGCATTTGTTAAGTTTCACCATAATACCTTCGTCTTTCCTCAACACATAACTGAGCTTTTCAGGTATTTTGCTAAGTATACTCCACAAGCAAAAGCAGTGACGAGAACAAGGAAAGACCTCTGAAACAACTTCCTTGAGGGTTTTGTCTTGATCAGTAAGTATGACTCTGGGAGGTTGTCCTCCCATTGCTCTAAGCCATGCCTGCATTAACCAGGCATATGTGGACTTGGTCTCGTCCGAAACTAGTGCACATCCAAGCAACAACATCTGACAATGGTTGTTGACACCGAGAAATGGCACAACTCGCAATTTGTACTCATTTCTTATATAAGTTGTATCAAAACAAACCACATCACTAAAATTGCTATAGTCAAGCCTGCTTTTGGCATCAATCCAGAAAACATTCCTCAAACGTTGCCCCTCATTAAGATCTACAGCATAAAAGAAGTTAGGATTCTCATTCTGCATATTTGTAAAAAAGTCAAGCATAACTCGAGCATCACCATCCCCTAGAACTAAGTAACCCCTGCTGCTACCTGACGGATTCACAAACTTGCTTTTTGGTTTCTGAAGTTTCTTTTGCCCAACTATCTGTCTGGACGTTAAAACAGACATCCTTTTCTCTCTTGCTCGAACGGCACGCAAAGCAGCACCATTACCGCCACTATCAAGATCCAAACTCTTATGATAGCTAATGTTACATAACAGTTCATGGTTATGTTCTTTTGTGTAAGAATAGACAATCCATCTTCCATCTTGCCTTCTCTTAACATGCATACACGCTTTACAATCTGTTTTAGACCAAGATCGGTTAATTCTACCTGGTCTATTCCTGATTTGGACACTATCCTCAACTGAAGTTATATTGGAAACCTCAGCTTCTGGCTTGTTTCCATATCTTGTACATACGAACTTCGCATCGATAAATTTTCCTGATAATCTTGAACGACGACTGGCTTTTATGATAGCAGCAAATCCCACCGACCTGGCATGTTCTTTATAAAACGAAAATGCTTCCTCCTTCGACTCGAACTCCATGCCATCATGTGGCGTTGAGGCGTTTAAGTTTATTTCATCGTTATATGCTACCTTTTGTCTAACCTCTACTACTCCTGCATTTGCAGTACAATCTACTGCATAATCCATCGAGTAGAGAGCAGCAGCAATAGATCAATCTACAAATTGTCCTTAGGCATCTAAAACTTGTTTGAAGTTGATTATTTGAACAATCTAGAAATACAGGTACAACTATGAACTCGGTTTATGAATTCATTAGAGTTTGTTTGCTACATGTTGACTCTTTCATCTTTACAGATCAATACTCAACATCAGAAACAATCAGTTTCTTATAAATAGATAACTGTAATCGTACTGTAGAAGTGACTTTCACTAGCATTTCTCATAAGGAGAACAAACCTAGTACAGGAAGTCGGTAGACAAGGAAATTAAAGATGGTAATAGAGATTGTTATAGGATATATCAGAGATATAGTGGTAAATGAGCGTAATTAAGAAAGAAAGAGAGAAGAGTACATGATTAAAGGAACGTTGATGGTGCGAGCGAGTAGAGAAGGGTTTCTGTATTTGCAGATTTAGGTCAATGGAGACGAGAAACGGGAGACTCTACTCGCATAGTCGCATGTTTTCTACCCCCACACCGCACTTCATTTTTTACCGTTGGCTTGTAAACTACCATCCAAGTTTAAAATATATTTTAATCTTTCTACCTTCTTATTTTTCCTTTCTCTAATTTCTATAACCTCACTTTCAATTATACGATAACAATTCGAGTTGAAATGAGACTATCAATATCAAATTAGACTTTTAAATTTTATCATTAACAAATAAAAAAGTAGCTTATATTTGATCTAAATTTAAAATATTTTATCGTAGAATAAATACTAAATCAAATTTTCATAAAACAATTACTCTGTTTCGTCTTTTTTTTAGGTAAATGTGGATTTGTATATATATGATGTACAAGGTTACAATCGTTCAGAGAGTTCAAAGATCTCTCTATAGAGTACAAGTCACTAATGGACTTTACAAATAAAATCAGGAAAACTGAGTACATCAATAAGCCAAAAGAAATCTAACATGCAAGTCGATAATGCGGATATAAGCGGAATAAAGTCTTCAAAGTCGTAAGGGTGATTCGAGTGAAAATGGTGTCTTGAGTCACGATCTCTTCATCAAATACAAGGCGGTTTCGAGCACGCCAAATCTAAAAAACAGTAGCTTGGAATGCAAGGTTGATGGCGCGAGATCGGTAGGATGTGCCCCGGTGCTCCTTCCTAATCCATTTATGTGCACTGTCAAGCGTGGTCATTGCGCGAGTAATCCCCAACCATGCTCTGATACGACCCCATATTTCTCCACTGAACCTGCAAGAAAAGAAAATATGTGCACTCGATTCATCAGAATGCCTACAAAAGGGGCAACTGATGTTAGGCAAATCCATGTAGTGAAGTGTGTCTTTTGTGGCCATACGACGGTTGAATGCAAGCCAGACGGTGAAAGTGTATTTCGGTGGGATGTATCTCTTCCACATCTTCGATAGCATCGGACACGGTTCACCCTTTGTCCTCATGGCTTCATAGACACGGCTTGTGATTAACTTTCCATCCAAAACACAACTTTCAAGATCCCGAATCGCATGATCTCGGCCCCCAAATATCTGAATCAAAGAATCTCTAATATCAAGAAGCTTTTGAATGCGATGACTGTCTCTATCTCGTCTTTGTTAGTCCCAGATAGTTTGTCCTCGAAGATAATACTCGTGCACCCATTTCACCCATAAAGACTCGGAACCCGAATGAAATAACCATATCGAACGGGTAAGAAGAGCACGATTCCAAACTCTTATATCTTTAAGTCCAAGACCTCCTTCTTCCTTCGGTTTACAAATTTTGTCACATGCAATCCAAGCTGGTCTACCCCCCAGAAGAACTTGAGGCAGAGCGAGCGGATGGTATTAAGGACCGCCGAATGCAAAAGAAAAGCGCGGAACCAAAAACATTCTACTCCTTGAAGCACGGATGTGATGAGTTGAAGTTTTCCCGCGTAAGAAAGTTTCATGTGCTCCCATTTCTCAATGTAACTCGAGATAGCTGCAGTGAAAGGAGCAAAATTAGTAACTGAAACCGTCATTGGAGCGAGAGGTATCCCCAGGTAACGAACAGGGTATGTGCCAACTTCAAATCCGACTCTCTCCATAATCCGATCATAGACAATCTCATTAACTCCGGCTAGATATATTGTGGATTTAGTAGGGTTCAATGAGAGGCCCGATACATCCTCCAAATGTCCCAAACAACCCATAGAAGGCAACGTGACTGTTTCGTCTTTAGTTATTCAATTATATGTTATCAATTATTTTTAACTTAAATCTTTTTATAGTTTTGATATCCTAATTCCAAAAATATATTCCAAAAATATTTTATTTTTATTTTTTAATGACGAATAAAACAAGATTTATGATTTATGAGTGATATTTTTGGAAAGTTTTTGCTATTTTTTTATTTTCATAAGAAAATAAAATTTAATTACCCAACTCAAACACAATTATTTTTTCACACTTATTTCGCAATTAAAGTCATAATTAAACAACTAAATTCTTCATATTTACGTTATATATTTTACACGTGATTGTATAACTGTAACACAATTGATGTTTCGCAACCAAAGTCATATTTACCCAACTTTTTCTTCTAATTTACATAACTCATTTACACGTAATTTCGCAATTGAAAACAGTTGCTTCTTCGTAACCAAATTACACTTAAAGACATGGAATGTTTGGTTTATTTCTTAACCATAAAAATACATTAGTAGTCTATTTGTAAATATTTTTATACTAAAATTTACAAAAATGTTTTATTTGTAAAAGTTGTAGGTCTTTAAACTATAATATTTTTTATTTTAAGTATTAATTTTCTTTTATCATTTTTTATATATTTTTATTTCACAACTGCAACTATTTGTAAGATAATTACGCATCCAATTAAAAAAATAAATTCGCAATCTAATTATAATTTCATTTTATATAACCAAATATAACGTAATTTCGCAATCTTTTTAGGCAACCAGTTACAATGTGATTACACAACCAAGTAGCACATAATTTCGCACATAAAACTATACTTCTATTTTTCAAAATGATTTTTTTTACGCAACCAAATAACATATAGTTGTGCATCCATAGAACACTTAATAATTTCATAACCATATTATACGTAATTTCGCACCCATTCGACACTTGGTATTTTCACAACTAAACAGCACGTCATTACACAACCAAACCAGCAAAAACCAAAAATCCCCAAATCTGCTATTCCCGAAATCACTATTTTCATATAATTATCAAAAGATTTACATAAATGTATGAAATCAAAGAATCAGAATATGTAAAACAATCATATAATCATAAAACAACAGCAAAATAATCGACAACAAAAAAACCAAAAAAATGAAAATGCTAGAGTTAGCAATAAATGATCGATAAATGAAGAAGAAAAGAAAAAACAAACAATCCATAATTTTAGAAGATCTTGATCGAATGAGGAAAGAAAATGTAATCTCTAATCGAAGAACATGTTTATTTAATGAAAAAGAAACAAACAAATCAAGATCGTAATATCAAAGTAGTGGTATAATGAGTATTACAAAGGTCTTAGTAGTTATCAATATTTTAGTTTCAAAACCAGATGGTTATCGGTGTTTTCTCAAACTTTTGGTCGTTATAGGTAAAAAAAAAAATTTATTCTAGGTGGTTATTTATTATTACCCTAAATTATATTTAGGAACCTACGAACTCTCTAGATTGTCTTCCCTATTGAATCAATATCCAAATATTTTTTATATAATTTTAAATCTATTTGTGTTTATAAATCTTAACAAAGTCTGAACTATACCATCACAATAATTGTTATCCTTCAAACAAATTCTCATCAAAAAAATTTATTCTCACGACAATTAATAAGGGTACAAAAAATTATTCTTACTTTGCTAGTGAAAATAAAATAAAAGATGTTCTGTAAGTTAACTTCGTATATTTTTTAATCATATTTAGATTTGATCAACAAGGACTGTAATTTAAAACTTTTCACTCTAGACCTAGAGAACATATAATTTGTTTGATGATGCACAACATGGCTATGGCTTGCTTACATTTTATCAACTCTTGATAAATAAAAATAGTTATAACATAATCTTGTCGTCGCGGATTTTAAGAATACTCTAAATAATTTTGCACATTATTACATGCATAATTATATATATATATATATATATATATATATATATATATATATATATATATTCCTAATTGTTATTATTTATTATATGTGTGTCTAATAATTATTTTTACTATTAATATGTATTATTTATTGCTTTCTATTTCAGGATATCTCATGAACCGTTTCTGACTTCTCATGCAGAAAATATTTTTTACAATATAGCAAAGCTTGAAGAGTGTAATGTACAAGACATGTATATTTATTTTATTTAATATGTTGTAGTCATGTAGCGATTTTAACCTTTATGCCAAATACTACCTATAAGAGTTATGGGATTTGTCAAAATATATAGTTATACAAGAGTTGATGATGAAGACATCATTCAGTTGTGTTATAGTCATCTTTCAAAGTTTAATATGAACTAGACTATAACGAAGGCTTTTATAGAAATATTGCATCCAGAAAGTAACACCTTCTAGTTTAATTTCAAAAATAAAAATTACTTTAATGATGTCTATGTCATCACAAACATCTCTTTAAAAAATATATTATATTTTTAATAATTGAATTTATAAAAAAAAATCAAATGATTAACCCATTAAATATTTTTTGATAAAAAATCATAAAACTACCATTCATACGCCTATTTCTAACCGAAACCCATCCATTTTTTTGGTAACATGTAGTGCTATCTTTGAAAACTAAAAATAGATAGCTACATCACCATATGGCCTCATTATAAAAAATGACAGTTCTTCTATATTCAGCTTAAAATGGAAGCTAAAATAACTCAGTTTTTAGTCAATTTTTATCAATCATACGTTTATTTAATTGGATTTTACAGATTTGTTTTATCTATTTAACTTTGAAGTCCATATATAAAGCATTCACCTTTCATATATCAGACATAAACTAACATTTAAATTTAAAACTAAAACTCGTATCTAAAATATGAAGTTGACAAATACGAAAAATAATATTTTATGAAAGAGCATCTTTGAAGTCAAGAACACTATGATACGTATGATGGAAAATTGCACCTTCATTCTCTGATTATTAGTGTGAAAATTTTAAGAGCTATATGGTAGTTCATAAATCACCCACCACCACCCCTCCACCCCATCAACTTCACGTAAACGAGAAGAAGTTGAAGTTAACTTCAAAATTGCGGAATAATTTCATATATATGAACATAGAATGAGGTAAAATAACTTTTTCAAATAGACATTACCAAAGAGCTACTACCAAGGAAGAAAACCTATATCCAACTGGCATTTAAATTACAATTGCTATTATATCTGGAATTAAAATACAGTATTACTAACAATTGAAAGGAAAGTATTAATATCTGACAACTTAATCTTGCATGTTCCAACTCTTCACTTGGTAAAGTGGATCCAACAATAGTTTGAATCAAAATCTTGTCATGAAGAATCAAACTGGAATCTAGGAAAAAGAAGAAGAAAATGATTTAGACTAATAAAAAAAATGAAAGTAGTAATTTTAAATTAAATTAAGAAAGAAATGCATGGAATAATTGAAAGTGCAAAGGAAATTTGAGCTGAAACTCCACTCAGCGCGACGAAGCTTTGAGTTAGAAGAGATTGTGGTGGGTAAGTACCTTCACAAGAAATCACCAATATACTGTGTAACCTCATTTCAAAGGCTAGTTGATCGGATAGTTGTAAAGGCTTTTACCTGAATTAATGGTACGAAGGGAGACAATGGTTGGCTATGCTTAGTTGAGAAACTTCTTAATGAAACTCTCAAATAGTTAGAAATTGTGAGGGATAGGTTGATAGCGGTAAGTCCCTGTCACAAGCCACCACCAATCTACTGTCCAACCTTCTTTCAAAGGATGACTGATAGATGGGGTAATTGTGAAGCCATCCACCAGATCAATAACGAGTATGGATGAAGGTTCCAATTTAGTGGTTATGGTATCCAACTGATTCAAAAGAGGAGTCAGTGGTATTACCAACTAAAAGGTATTAAATACTTGGGCCTATTGGTAGTATGCCGGTTAATCAAAGGGCAAGTGTCCCATGTAAGACTAACCAATTTATAATTATTGTAATTATTTATTCATCAATAAGTTAGTTTTCGAGTAAAAAAAAATTGTACTTTGTATTTTTATTTGCATTCAAAGTTTAAAGTTAAAATTTTAAGTTTGATGTTTTCTTTCAGTTTTTATTGAATACACAACTTGTGTTAAATAAAATTCATAAAGTTTTTGTCGTAAACACAATAAAATGATAAATAGTTCTAAAATATCATTGTTGCTTGAAGGTGCTCGACTTCGAATATTTTAATATTGTTTACAGTGAGTCTTAATAGGGAGTTTCTAATTGGCCTATTTTGGTTAACATGATGTCAAAAAGATGGATATATATATATATGTGTGTGTGTACATCTCATGTCATTTGTAGTATAAATTTATAAAAAAACTTAATAAACTAGGATGCGTAAGTGGTCATAATTTAACGACACACATCAAATGCAAACATTGAATATTTATATAGATAAAATTATTATCAATAAAACCAAACCTTGTTTCACTTCAATCAGATACAAAAGATGGTGTATTTTGTAATGGTAAAAAATAAGGCTTTAGTGTTTTGATACAAAATAGATTATGAAATAAAACTTTAATGTGATCGTCACTACAATCGATGACATCATCTTCCAATATTGTGGTATTATACTAATTGCATATTAGTCAAGACTTGTAGTAATTTTTTAAACTCATTTGGGACCATCATATATGCTTGTATAAAAAAATGTTCTTCATATGCTTGTTGTAAAAAAAACGTTTAACTTTATATCACTCATTCGGTTGTCATACAAACCATACAAAACTAACCAAAATTTGTAATGATCATCATCATGTATGTTGTTATCTTCTAATTCTTATCTGATCCATGAATTTTATCGATAAATTTATGTTAATTTTAGATTTTGATATAATATAAAATAAAATATTCATATATTTAGAACTGTGGATAGACAATAAATCTTCTATGGTAAAGGGAATTTTCGTTAAACCATAAGCCAATATGGTTCTCACCATGGTCATTCATATGTTAAGGGTAGTATTGTTATGAAAGATATCTACAACTTCAAAAAATATTTTTGTAGGATGAAGCAGTAGCCACACCCCCAATATAAAACATCAATATTAGAGATAAACTCAGAGGAACAAACTAATGATGAAATCTCAAACATACTAGAAATTGATTTTTTACATTCTCATTTATTCCCACTTGAAATAAAATCTATATAACAATAAGGGTCAGAATACATATAATTAACTCTTAGTAAGTTAGTAATAGGACATGTTCGATTTTTATGACTATAACCTTTACAATTTTGGTTGGTTAAAATTCTTCAGTTTTTTGGTCATTTTCACGGGGTTCAGTAATTACAGTTCAGATTGTCTAACGTTTTTAGTTAGGGATAAAAACTCGGCTTATGAACTAATATCTTGTTGTGTGTTCACCAGCTCTTAGAGAGTCGTCTGAGGGTTCCATAAATTTGGTTCCATGAGGTGTTAAGTTATGTTAATAAATCGTTATAATGGTATATTCATTTTTAGATATAGTCTCATTAACATGTTTATTAACTATAATTACTATTATGGTATATGGTTTTTTCATTTCGTTACTCTCGTAACTTGTCGATTGTGTACCATCCATATTGCGCGAACCTCAATGTCTAACCCGGCCTTGGAAGGGTTAGGTTTCACTCATTCCTATAACTTCTAAAATTTTATTTTATAACCTATTATAATTGGAAAAATAAAGTATTACCTCATATTTAAAGGGCTCGACTAGCTAGCCGACAATGCATGGGTCAATCACAAGTAAATTTAGTATGGTAAGAAAAATGGTCGGGAAAGGCTCAAATTATTTTAGTTGGTTGTTAAGATGGATCAACGTCGAATTTAACAATATTCAGCGGTGAAAAATGAGGATCATGTTGATTAAAAGAACATTGATGCGGTGGTCGACAATGTTTTTAACGTGATTTCTCTTTTCATGAATGAGATGTTGAGGAACAATGACAAGCATTTCCAACCTACATATAAGGTAAATGGATTATTTAAGTATATTTTACATATTTTCTAATAATATGACGGAGATGCAATGAGCGTATGAGTCATCATTTGATGACCAAAATAGTCTGATATGATATGGTTTTGAACTAAAGTTTATAGTAATGAGCATTGGGTTGCGAGCGAGTTGTTAATGTATCATGAACTTATCCTTATAAGCATACACTTAATCTGAATCAATTAAAAAATAGTTTGACACTTGTCAAAAGCAATTTGAATCAATTAAAAAATAGTTTGACACTTGTCAAAAGCTAACATCTTCAAAAAATGCATAATCATTAAATAAGCTCATTTCATAAGCTAAAATCCAAACCCCTATAATAAAGTATATAACACATTGTTGAACCTCTAAGGTGGATTAAATATAACTAAACTCTAAGCATACATGTATGAATTTTGACTTGTCAAACCCCCATGCTAGATCAAATATAGGAAAACATAAAGATGTAATTATGTAGAGTTCGACTTACCAAGCTCCCACAATGATAGATTGCAAATATCTAAACCTTTAGAGATAAGACTAAATATATTAACCTACCAAACCCCGAATGAAGGAGTGCAAATAGTTGAATTCTCATGTAGCAGAGTGAGAATACAGAGTCTCTCCTATTAGTCGTGCATCCTGAAGCCTGATACTTGATGGCTTAATAAAACTTGTTACTTAGACAACTAGTCAAACATCATATTGGTGCAGTAGTTCATGCTATAAAAATAATTTCATTTTGAATTCCATTATATCGATGCACAACTCACCTAATAAGGTAAACTATTATGGTCTTCTGGGAACTGAACATTGTCAAATGACTCTTATATATTCGATAAAGCCGAAAATGATAAAGTTTCTCTTTGAACACTTGTCAAAAGCAATCTGAATCAAATAAAAAATAGTTCGCCACTTGTCAAAAGCTAACATCATCAAAAAATGCATAATCATTAAATAAGCTCATTTCATAAGCTAAAATCCAAACCCATCTAATAAAGAATATAACAGATTGTTAAACCTCTAAGGTGGATTAAATATAACTAAATTCTAAGCATACATGTATAAATTTTGACTTTTCGAAACCTCATGCTAGATCAAATATAGGAAAACCTAAAGATGTAATTATGTGGAGTTCGACTTACTAAGCTCCCACAATGATAGATTGCAAATATCTAAGCCTTTAGATATAAGACTAAATATAGTAACCTACCAAACCCTGAATGGAGGAGTGCAAATAGTTGAACTCTCATGTAGTAGAGTGCGAATACAGAGTCTCTCCGATTAGTCGAGCATCATGAAGCCTGATACTTGATGGCTTAATAAAACTTGTTACTTAGACAACTAGTCAAGGTTCATATTGGCGCAGTAGTTCATGCTATAAGAATAATTTCGTTTCCAATTCCATTATATCGATGCACAACTCACCTAATAAGGTAAACTACTATGGTCTTCTGGGAATGGAACGTTGTCACATGACTCTTATATATTTGATATAGCCGAAAATGATAAAGTTTCTCTTTTAATTCTTTTTGTACTTGGGAGTATCATTGATAAATTTGTGTTACTTTTATATTTTGATGTAATAGAAGGGAAAATATGCATTCAATTAGTAATGTGCGATTGATAACAAATCTTCGATGGTACAATAAAGTTTTACTAAACCATAAACCATAATGGTCCCCACTTGGGTCTTTCATGTGTAAAGGGTAGTCTCGTTTTGAAAGATATGCATAACTTCAAAAAATCTCAAAAGTTTGGGATGGAATGGTAGCCAAACCCTCTAACCAAAGACCCCAATGCTAAAAATACCTCAGAGGAAATGACTGATATATCCTCAAAAAATTTATAAGTCAACCTTTTACATTCTCAAGGATTCTATACTTTTATATAAAACCTGTCTAGCAATGAAGGTTATGATATATGCAAATTAACGTTTTTAAGTTAGTTAACTAGTCATGCTCAAGGTTCATGACTATAACATTTAAGATTTTAGTTGGTTAAACATAGACTCAATTGGCATCGAATAAGATAAATAGTTTGACACTTGTCAAAATGCAATAGCATAAAAAATGCACAATCACCAAATAAACATCCTCATAATCTAAAAGTTGAATCCCTACTATGAGAAATAACCCAAAACGTCAAACAACTATGGTGGATCAAATATATTCGAATTCTTACATGTAAGTGTATCATGTGGAGGTAGGATAACCTGAAAGTTTAAGTATCTGAAGTTCGGTTTGTCAAATTTACAAGATAGTAGATTATAAATAGTCCAATATTTAAAAATAAGAGTTATGAGTTTGACCAATTTGAATAAATTATCGAACCACCAAATGACAAAATGTGTTATTTGACCTTTTGATTTCAGTCGATACTGTCAAGCTTGATATTTGGTCATTTTGTAAAAAAGAATTACCCTCGCAACTAATATTATCACAATAGTTAATTCTACCAAACAAAAACATTTTTAATACTATTACATCAAGGTAAAGTCCATCCATTGAGGCAACATCTTATGGTCTTCTGACCACTAGATATTACCACTTGACTTTTATGCTGTCCAAAAAAACCAAAATACGAACAAAACTGCATCTACAATTTCAGTCATCATATCCCGATAGATTTATTATCTCATCCAAATATAATTACCTGTTTATTTATATTATTTTTTCCTCACAGAGCTTTGTACATTTTTCCACCAGCCACTTTTATTATTTTTCTAAAACTACACTGAATATTATGTTTATATTGTAATATATATATAAAACAAAACTTACTACTTATTCAAATAATTATATGTATTTACTATTCGTAGTTTATCGAAAATACCCTAACTTTCGATATCAAACAGTGTCGAATCTCACGGATCATTCCCTTTTATGCCCATATGAACTCTAAAAGATAAACTCAGTATGTCTTTACTAATTTTTTTATTGTGACTGAAAAAAGCTTGAGTAATTTTCAGAGTATATAAAATGTTTTATTTCCTGTTTTTGCCCACACTTTACATTCACATTTGCAGGTGGTTATATACAAAAGGCTATAGTGAAGGAATCCTATGAAGGTTGTTACATTGGGATAGGCGCTTGAGGAATATTCTTATGTTAGGGTAATTGGTGTTGTACTATTTGTTGTAAGAGAGAGAGAGAGAAAAAGCTGTAAGTCGAGAGGTGAGAGATAAGTGGCTGTAAAACACTTGGGCTTATCAGCCTTTGATTTTGACTTGGGTTTTGTTGAGTCTTGTCGGACCGTTTTTTATTGTTGGACTGGATGTTGGGCTCAGACCTTTTTGGTCGAGGGCCCAAGTATAAATTACTTAGGGAGAATAGCCCTTAAGTACTTCTTGTTTTGTTTGAAACACTCTGATTCAATCCTTCATGAACCTTCACAATGGAGTCACACAGCTCCACTCTTTCTTTTTCTTCCCCATTCTTCTGTAACCCTTTGCCTCCATCTTGTAAAACATTTATAATTCTCATATCCCCCCTCAAACGACAGGTTGAATTAGTCAGTCCGAGTTTGTCACGAAGAAATATAAACCGGCTTTGAGGGAGAGGTTTTGTGAGAAAATCGACGATCTGGTCATGGGATGGGAGGTATCTGATATCGAGAGTCCCACGAAGAACTTGATCCCTGACGAAGTGGACATCGAGCTCGATGTGCTTCGTTCGGGCATGAAAGACTGGGTTGCATGCAAAAGAGATAACTCACAAGTTGTCACACCAAATCATCGGTGACAGTAAAATTGGGAATTTTAGCTCTGTCAGGATAAAGAATAGCCAAATCAGCTCAGCAGATAGGTTGGCTAGTGCTCGGTATTCAGATTCTGTACTGGATCGAGCCACTACATGATGTTTCTTAAAGGACCAGGAGACAAGAGTGTCCCTAAATAAGACACAGTAGCCACCCACCGAACGTCGGTCATCAATTGAAGAAGCCCTAAAGAGACAGTCCCAGATAAGTACCTACAAACTCTTTTAACAGCATGTAGATGAGTAGTTGTAGGAATCTGTTGAAATTGACTTAGCTTGTTGACTGCATAGGCAATATCTGCTCTTGTGTGCAGTAGATATTGTAGAGAGCCTAATATATTTCGGTATTGTGTAGGTTCCTGGAGTGGAGTTCCATAACCAAGAGACAGAGGAGGAGTGGCACACATTGGATGTGAGCACGCATTTGCACTTGTAAGTCTCATTGTATGTAGTAGGCTTACAATGTACTGTTGTTGAGAGAGATGTAACCCCGTAGAGTTCCTGACTACTTCTATCCCTAGAAAGTAGTGTAGGTCACCTAGGTCTTTAAGAGAAAACGTAGAATTTAGCTTGTTGATGAACCTTTGGAGGTGACTGTCCTGGTTCCCTATAATAATATCATCCACATAGACAAGTAAGATGATAATGAGTTGACTAGACTCATAAAAGAACATAGATACATCTGCCTTAGAATTCCTGAATCCCAACTGGATTAGAGTGTCCTTTAGCTTAGAATACCAAGCCCTTGGGGCTGGTTTTAGGCCATACAACACCTTATGAAGTTGACAGGCATGAGAGGGTCTCTTAGTGTCTTCAAAGCCTTCTGGCTGCTTTATAAACACAGTTTCAGTGAGTTCAACATTTAGGAATGCATTGTTAACGTCCAGTTGTTTGACTACCCCGCCCTTTGACACTACTATAGTTAGAATGAGCCTTATTATAGATGCCTTAATCACTGGGCTGAATGTCTCAGTGAAATCCATACCGAGGGTTTCATCAAAACCCTTTGCCACTAGTCTAGCTTTGTAGCGTTGAACAATCCCATCAACATTGTGTTTGACCTTGTAAATCCATTTGTTCCCAACTAGGTTCATGGTAGGAGCCCAGGGCACTAGAGACCAGGTCCTGTTGTGAATTAGGGCATTGTATTCATCCTGTATTGCCTTGTACCAAATAGGGTTAGTAATAGCATCAGAAAACTTAGCTGGCTCTGTAGGGGTCCTTGAGGTAGCAGTGAGAAGACCTAGAAACATACGTTTAGGTTTACTGATCCCATCTTTTAATTTTGTTGTCATTGGATGTATGTCTGAGGGCTGTGATGTTGTAGTTTCTGGGATTTGTGGCGTAGGTAAGGATTCTGGGATAGGTGAACTATTAGGTGATGTTGTAAGTGTTTGATCAGAATAGAGGGTGACTGGTGTGGGATGGTGGGTGATAGGTTGAGGAGGTGGTAGGATAGATTCAGTGTTTTCACGAGTGTTAGGAGAGTTGGGTAGTGTGTTTGTATAAATGTGAGTTGGTGACTGTGAGGAGGTAGGTGTAGGCAGTGTGTTTGGTAGTGAGCTGGTAAAGATAGGGTAACTTAAGGGTGAACATCTAGGCATAGGAGCTGAGATAGACTGACTAGAAATAGCAAGACTAGGTTCAAAATTAGTTGCACACTGTGACTCAAATCTTTTAAGACTTAGAAATCCAGTGTTAAATGGTAATTAAAGCTCATTAAACATTACATGTCTAGAAATATAGACTCTGCCTGTTGAGCTAAGACACTTGTATCCTTTGTGAGAGTCACTGTAGCCTAGGAAAACACACTTAGATGAGCAAAATGAAAACTTATGAGTCTGATAGGGTCGTAGACATGGAAAACAGGCACAACCAAAGACTTCTAAGACTGATTAGTCTGGTTTAGTGTGAAAAAGTTTCTCAAAAGGTGATATGTTTCTTAGGATGTGTGTAGGTAGTCTGTTTATTAAGTATAATGCAGTGAGGAATGTCTCTGGTCAGTATGAAAATGGGATTTTAGACTGAGCCAACAAGGTTAGTCTTTTCTCAACCAGATGCCTGTGTTTCCTCTCATCTCTGCCATTTTAGACAGAGGTGTGAGGACAGGCAGTCCTAAGGTGAATCTCACATTCTTTAGCAATAGGTACAAATGACCTGAATTCTCCACCCCAATCTGATTGAAAAGCTTTAATTTTTCTACTGAACTGGTTTTCAACAAAGGTTTTGAAAAATTTGAAAACATTGAGTGCTTCTCCTTTTTGTTTGAGTGGATATATCCAACTGAATCTCGAGTAGTCATCTACAAAGATAATGTAGTACTTGAAACCAGTTTTAGAAATAGTGGGAGATGAACCCCATAGATCTGAATGGATTAGGTCTATGACCTATTTAGAGTGAGATTCGGACCTTTTGAAAAGTAAACGATGGGATTTACCAAGTTGACAAGAGTCACAAAACACATTTTCATTTCTTTGAGTTGTTGACAGGTTACCTTATTTCAAAACAAGACCTAACATTCTATCTGAAGGATGGCCTAACCTCCTGTGCCATCCTTCTTTTAGGAAAACATAAACACTTGACTCAGATTGACGCTGTTGTGGACTAAAAATATTAAAACCTTTTGGAAACTGAAAAAGATCTTTGACCCTAGGATTTCTATTCCTGGTGAGTGTGTCTAGATGATAGAGTCCTTGATTAGTTGTCCCTATAATCAGCACCTTCCCTGTTGTCTTGTCCTTGATAAAACAACAATTTTTATGAAATTCAACATAGACATGATTCTATAAAGTAAGGTGATTAACATATATAAGGTTTTTCTTAATTTTTGGCACATGTAGTATATCTTGTAAAGACAGTAGGCTGTTATTAGATGTTTTTAGGTCAGTTTTTCCTATGTGATGTATACTAAGTCGTTCTCCACTGCCAGCAACAATAGACTTCTTACCAGAGTACTCAGTTTTCTGAATCATTAGTTGTGGAGACCCTGCTACATGATGGCTAGCTCCACTGTCTAGGAACCATGCATTTTCTTCAGTTGAGTCTTAAGTAGCTAGGTAGGCACCCTGATGTTGATTATGTTTGTCTTGAGTAGTAGGTATAGCTCCCATAACACTGTGATCATCTCTATAATAGAAATATGGACCTGTGTGTCCATAACGACCACATATCTGACATGTTGGTCTGTTTGGAGTGGTGTATCTTCCATTCCTGCCTCCCTTGTAGGTATATCTACCACGATGATAACTGTATCTACCTCTGTTTGACCTGCCTTGGCCTCTGTAGTTGTTTACATTGTTGTTATAGCTGTTATGTTTACTCTAACCTCTGTAGTTTGTTGTTGATACATTCAGGTTTTCCAGGCTCTGAGTGGTCTT
Source organism: Limnanthes douglasii subsp. nivea (assembly GCA_036936605.1). Taxonomy (NCBI): domain Eukaryota; kingdom Viridiplantae; phylum Streptophyta; class Magnoliopsida; order Brassicales; family Limnanthaceae; genus Limnanthes; species Limnanthes douglasii. The sequence continues at coordinate 343,867,251 of JAUPFV010000001.1, forward strand.
GTTGAGTTGGATCAGTCTATTCTCAAACGTTAAGAGAGTAGACTGCAAATCCAGCCAGTTGTACACTTCTCTCTCTGTCAAGCTGACAACAATGGGAGTGTACTCTAAATCCAATCCATCCAATATATGAGATATAAGATGATCAACGGGAAGATGAGATTCTGCTAAGGTAAGATTGCTAGCCAGGTTCTTCATCTTGTTCAGGTAATCCTCCATAGAGCTTTCCTCCTTTCGAGGTTTTTGAAACTCATATCTGAGAAGCATTATTCTCGATCTAGTTCGTAAGCCAGTTAGTCTCACAACAGAATCCCATATCCCCTTTGATGTTTCATCTTCCATCAGATGAGAGGAAACTTCTGGGGTCATAGTGTTGAACAACAAGCCCATAAGGAGCTGGTCTTTGTTCATCCAGACTTTGGATACTGGATTTCTGGTGACATTTCCATCTATGTCAGTGATGGTTTTTGGTGGACATGGCTCTTCACCAGTGATAAAATCACCTAAATCATTTCCTCTTATCACTGGTAAGACCATAGTCTTCCACAGCATAAAGCTGTTTCTATCTAACCTGATAGAAGTAAACAACGCCATTTTGTTTATTTTTAGGTGACTGCCTCCATCTTTGAGGATATCGCTTGAGTAGAGAGTTGTGACAAAAGTCTCAATGGAGGGTGGTGAGTCATTGTTTCCCATTCTTCAAGTATAAAAGCCTGCTCTGATACCAACTGAAAAAAGCTTGAGTAATTTTCAGAATATTTAGAATGTTTTATTTCTTATTTTTGCTCACACTTTACATTCACATTTGCAGGTGGTTATATACAGAAATCTATAGTGAAGTAATCCTTATGAAGGTTGTTATATTGGGAGAGGAGCTTGAGGAATAGTCTTCTGTTAGGGTTAGTGGTGTTGTACTATTTGTTGTAACATAGGGAGAGAGAGTTGTAAGTCGAGAAGTGAGAGATAACTGGTTGTAAAACATTTGGGCTTATTAGCTTTTGATTTCGACATGGGTTTTGTTGAGTCTTGTTAGACCGCTTTTTATTATTGGACTGGATGTTGGGCTCAGACCTTTTTGGTCGAAGGCCCAAGGTATAAAGTACTTAGGGACAACAGCCCTAAGTACTTTTTGTCTTGCCTGAAACACTCTGATTTACTCGTTCGCGAACCTTTAAAGTGGAGTTACACAGTTCCACTCTTTCTTCTTCTTTTCTATTCTTGTGTAACCTTTTGTCTCCATCTTGTAAAACGTTTCTGATTCTCATATTGTGCTTCTTAATATCCAAAATGTGTGGATATATATCGACCCATAAACACGTTACACCGTCTTCCGTATCCAACTTAACAAAAAAAAACTTACGACCTCGGCAGTATAAAGAAATAATAACTGCGAACATCATCAATTGATTTGTTACTGTTCCCTTATTCAATTGAATAAATAGTGGTATACACAATATTGAATCCATGGAAGAAAACCTAAATTAATCAGATTGTTTGGTGTGTCTCTCTCACCAATAATTTACTGCATAATAGTCAGTTAAATCCCAAAAGAGAGAAATAGTATATAATTACGAATTTGTGACATGACATGTGTGTGATTGTACCAGTGACACGTACAAACAAAAGAAAAGAGTTTGGAATGGTGTGTTTCTATATTAGATCTACCAGGCTTATCTTTCCATAAACCGGTTTACCTGAAGAATTCGCATTCACTCCAATAGTTTGTCAATATCGTGGTCAGTCAAGTTATGGCCAGGCTTTTAGAAAATTTGATTGGATTTTATTTATTTATATAATTCATGATCTAAAGTCCCTCTTTATACTATAATTTTGTTCATTTCAGGTGAGGTCGATTGAAAGGTAAAAGTAGATTATGGAGCAAGTCAGAGAAGAGGAGAAGAGTAAGTTAGAGGTGAAGATGGGCGATACAAGAAATAAGGAGGCGCCGGAATCCGAGGATTTGATTCGGGCTGGGGGATTCGGTGCTAGAGATGAGATCGGCAGCGTTCTCCCTGTTGCAACTGACTCCACTGATTTCGAAGCTTCGATTCGGCATGCTCGTGAATACGAGGACCCACTGGCTCAAGTGGAGGTTACCAGACCAGGTCTTGGATGGACTAAACCAAGTTAAGAGTTCTAGTTACATGTTTTGTGTTTTCATTTTGTTATATGATCTTACTCTTTGTTTGTTAAAAGTAATAATACCGATGCTCTTTTTGTTATTGTAAATATAGAGGACCCAATCCTGAAAAAGATGCTATAAATATCTTTTACCAATCGACCCTTTTCAAAAACAAAACCGAGTATATTTTGTGTGTAATAAGTTCTGGATTTAAAAGTTTACCATCCTCTCGAGTCGGATATGATCGTGATATCTGATCCCGATCCGATGAATATTTATTAATTTAATATCATTTAAAAATTATTTATAATATTCTAAGATAAATTCGAGTATTGATTTTTTTTTTTTTTTTAAATTCAAAGTTGAAATTCCAAAATTGTCCTTTCTCCCTCTAGATTTCTACATCCGTGTCATTTACACTCCAAATCAGTCGAAACTCTGAAATCTATCCGTTATTATCCTAAATCTACAAGTTTTGTACTAAAATCTACTACTCTAAACTCATTAAACCGAAAAAAGTTAGGTTTTTTTACCCAAACCCATCAAATCCGCTTCGAAAAATCTTGAATCGGAGTATCTATGGACAATGAAGAGATGGGCTTGTCTCTGGAAGACTTACTAGACGAGGAGGAAGCTTACCGGATGGAGGTAAGAAGCGAAACCCTGTATTTTGGTTTTCGGTCGTGTCGCACGTCGTTCGTGCGACGAACACCTTCGTCATCGCACGATCGTGCGACTTGTTAACTGTATCCGTCGCATGAGACGAATACAAAAGTGTATCTCATGCGACCGCACTAGAGGCATGTCTCGTGCGACGGCACTGAAGACATGTCTCATGCGACAACAATGTTATATAAACTTATAGTTTTCAATTTTATATTTTGCAGGAGGAACCTGCCCAACCTCCATTTATGGATGCCGATTACAGTAAAATATTCAACACGGATAAATTATTTACTAAAGACGAATTGGATGCTTTCGTGGACATTGAATCGAAGAAGATCAAGTTTGTCACAATTAGAAAGCTCTACGATAACGGGAAATGGGGAAGGACTCCTAGGTTAGAGTACGTTTGCGAGCGATACGGTGTATTCGTATCAAAGGAGAAACCGGAAACTTTGAAAAAGAGGAAGACATCGACGAAGAAATGTAATTGGCCGTTTGCACTAAAAGGTCATCTGATCGACGTACTAGCCATGGAATGGCGTTTGGAGGTGATAAACGGTACTCACAATCATGAACCCTACGTTCGCCTAGACGGTCACTCCCGCGCTTGTAGACTAAAACTGGATGAAGAGGAACTAGTTCGTAGTTTGTCTCACCTCGGTTCGCGCCCTAGGGAGATATATAGTGGTTTGAAGTACCAATATCCCGAGAACATTTCGAACATGCGTGCAATCTACAATTGCCGCCAAAAACATCGGGATGCTGAGCATGGGGGACAAACGCAAATGCAATATCTTTTGACAAAGTTGAAGGAGAATGGATACTCGACGTGGGAGCGTTTGAAAGATGATTCAAAGGTGATCACTGAATTTTTCTTCGCACTTCCTACTAGCGTAGACTTATTATGTACATTCCCGAACGTGTTATTCATGGATTGTACGTACTAGACGACTAGGTATAAGATGCCGTTATTAGAGATTATCGGTTTAACGTCGACTTCCATTACATTTACCGTTGCGTACGTATTTTATGAGTGGAGAGAAGATTGGAAACTACCTATAGGATTTTGAAACTCTTCGTGGTTTGATGATGGATAGCGTGTGCACATTTCCATCCATTATTGTTACCGATCGAGAGTTAGCTCTCATGCGAGCGATCGATAAAAAATTTCCGGAAACGCACCACTTGTTATGCACGTGGCACATTAGTAAGAACATTCTTGGGGCGGTCCAGAGGATATTGCACGATGATGCGGTAGCAAAACAATTTGTCGACTTTTACGGCTACGTTGCGGAGGCGAACACGTTTGAGAGTTACCAAAAGAATCTAGATACACTGAAGGAGATGTTTGCATCTAAACCGAAGTGTTTTGCGTACGTTATGGACTCGTGGATAACGAAATATGGTGACAAGTTCCTTGCGTACCGAACGAACACGATTAAGCATTATGGCCAAACAACTACAAATATGTTAGTCCGTTTATCCTATTTTTTGTTGATTATTTTATCTAGTTTCAAATAAGTTGATAATTTATTACTTGTACTATGTAGGTCGAAGGGTGCTTACTCGTCCCTAAAAAATATCTTGGGACGAATCAATGCAACTTTGAGATTTTTTGGGAAAAAGTTCATAACTTATTAACGAAGCAGCATGCGGGTATCGTCGAATCATTCGAGCGAAGTAAGTTTAGAACAATTCCCGGCTTTGATGGTGTTTTGACCAAAAATCTTAAAAGTCATGTGTCACATGCCGGGCTAAAGATACTGATAGTTGCTATTGTACGTGCTCAAAATATAGGAGTAGATCGGGTAGCATGTGGAGGTTGTTTCCTTAGGAAAACGCATGGTTTACCTTGTGCATGTGAAATTGGGTTTATAGCTAGAGATGGTAGGTGCATACTTTTAGAAGACATGGATATCTTTTGGAAAAGATTAGATATTGTGCATAGAGATCCTAGCTCTCGCGAAGAGGAATTGCAAAAAAAACTTTCCTTAATTGACAACTCCATTCGTAGTTTTTGACCCGACCAACAAGACCACATTATCAATAGGGTAATGCAAATATTGAGGCCCGAGACAAATCATATTCAAGATCCTAAAGAAGCGGTTAGAGCTAAGGGTAGACCAAAGGGAGGCGTTGATAAATCGACTAAATGGAACCCTAATTCGTGGGAATATCCCATTGAACAAACTGCTAGTGCTAGTACTCCGGCTAACTCGGTAGGTAGTACACCCGTAAACACATTAGGGAGCACGGTCGCATCCAAAGTGGTTCCCATCGTACCACCCAAACCTCCATTAGCAAAAAAGAAAGTTGGAAGGCCTAAGAAAATTGTTAAGGATGGGAAGTTAACATTATATCTGGATTGCATCCCGGCCTTTCTACACACTTACATTTTAAAATTAGTTGACGTTCTTCCGGACGGACAATGCGGATATCGTTCCGTAGCGCATTCAATATACAACGACGAAGATAGATGGGAGGATGTTAGACGCGAGTTGTTGAAGGAGTTGCGGGACAACCGCATGTTGGTTGGATGTTTATGGTTCGCCGAAGGTGTTTGACGATTTGGTACATAGGTTAGATTACTTCAAGTCCAACCCTAGTAGCCACTATTGGATGACATTTCCGGACATTGGACTAGTCATTGCGACAAGGTATCAATACATGGTATACCATGTATCGCAAGCAGCCTCGTTAACGTATCTACCAATCCGTGGAAAGCCACCCGTCAACAATTCAACGATCATAGAAGTTGGGATAGCTTTCGTACATGGATGTCACTTTGTTAATGTAAGTATATTCGTTTTCAATCCAAATTTCTTACGCTATCATTACTAATGCATTCATTTATTTATTTTTCTTGTAGATTACTACTCCACCCGATGGACCGTTGCCTCCATTATACCCTTGTTGGGCCGCTTATGCAACCGAAGAAGCGAATCAATGGGCACATCCCTACTACCGGCGGTTGAACAAATTTACACAGATAATCCCCGCAAGGAAAATCAACTTGAACGAAAAACCACATGTAACAGATTTGACTAGAGACGACGTTTGAAATGCTTTTGTACAACTTTTTAAGTTATTTTACCTAACGTTTCATGTAATATAGTTAATGTAATTTTGATGTAATATAGTAAGAAAATGACTACTAACGTGTTATGTATTATAGTTGACGTGATTAACTGAAATGTTAGATTTTAAGTCAAATAAAACACTAGTCTCACGTGACGCAATTTGGGTCCCGTCTCATGCGACTAATGACCAAAATTTTGGCCCTGAAATTTAGGCAGAGAGCATATATCGCACTCCACAAATGCAAACGTCTTTGATGGTAGTCGCATGCGGCGTAAGGCCAAAATTTTGGCCTTATTTTTCAGACAGAGAGCATATATCGCACTCCAAAAATGAGAACGTCTTTGATAGTAGTCGCGTGCGACGTAAGGCCAAAATTTTGGCCTTATTTTTTCAGACAGAGAGCATATATCGCCCTCCGAAAATGCGACTGTCTTTTGTCTATGTCGCATGTGACGTAAGGCCAAAATTTTGGCCCTGAATTTCAGGCAGAGAGCATATATCGCACTCCAAAAATGCGAACGTATTTGATGGTAGTCGCATGCGACGTAAGGCCAAAATTTTGGCCTTATTTTTCAGACAGAGAGCATATATGGCCTAAAGAACGTGGTTTATACATTTGTTGGAGTAAAGTACCATTAAAAAAGGGAAAGAGGAAAACAACAAGTACACTTGAAGGAAATACATAAAGACGAAAACAACAAGTTAACACCTTAACTTAAACAAACATAAGAAAATAATTAAACAACTAGATGCCAACAACCAAAATGCTCAATCATCGAAGTCATATCCCAAGTTGTCATCAGAATCAACCCCCTCTTCCATTTCCGTAATCCTATCTTGAAGATACGCTACCATATCCTTAGTGATGTAGTCTACCACCGTCATGTTCCAGACGGAGGCCGCTTCTTGCTTAATTTTATATGGCAAAAACAACAAACAATCCATCGGTTTGCAAAAAAGGTACCTCTGCTTGATTTGTTCACGGTTGCGCACGAGGAGACCTCGAGTTTGTAAACAGTCGTAGCCGTAGTACATCTTACAAAGCACTCGATTAAAAAAAGCACCGCTACTATCTTCCCCCATCTCTCGGCGGGCAATCTTCACCGCCTCAAGCATATGGTAGTCTTCATGAGGAGTAAACTCCATTTGTTAAACTGTTTATGTTTGAGAAGTTTTTATGAATGTAATAGGTTTTGGAGTCTTTTTATATAGGGAAGTAAAGTTTGGTGGGACTTTTTTATTTTTGAGAATGAGCGGGAGTTTATAGTTTTTGAGAATGAGCGGGAGTTTTTGATTTTAGAGAATGAGCGGGAGATTTTAGTTTTCGATAATGAGCGGGAGTTTTTGATTTTAGAGAATGAGCGGGAGTTTTGATATTTGAGAATGAGCGGGAGTTTTTGGTTTCTTACTTTACACGTGTTACGTTTTCATTCGTATATTCCGATTACGTTATCTGCAACGAAACTGTCTACAAATAGAAGCCGTATTCACATTATAGTGTAAAACTTACCGTATAATGTTTTTCAATGGTAGAAGCTCTAACTGTTACTACACAGCTTGAGCATTCAACTGTCGCTGAAATTACCTTATTATTAATTAACACAACATGAATGTTGTGGAGAGTAGGAACAATCAAGCGTTATAATAAAAATAGAGAGATAAAATAGTGAGAGCGAAACATCTTCTTGAAGAAGACAAAACTGCCATTGTTATGTTTCTTATGTTCGAACAACAAAACCAGTGCTTTCTTTTTCTGTCTTTTTAGATGTTTAACGGTTGATATGATTTTTTTAGATGTTTATATGTTGATATGATAATGTAATGTTGATTTGATTTTTGGGTGGTTGGGGTTAGGGCTAAGTGACATTTAAAAATAGATTTGAGTCTTTTCGGATTACTATCGATCAACAAAACCAGTGTATGAATGGAAGTCACCCCTGGAACGGATAATGGTCCCGTAAGTGTATGAAGCGAAGGAACATGACCTGTATATAAAAAAATGAACAACTTAGCCATTTATATTAATAAAAGTACTTATAATTAAAATGAACGAATATGACTTACATCTGCCTCCGTGCACGTCGAAAGTGCATGTCTCATTTGCCTGCGCACATCATGAGAGACACCAATATTTTCCGGCGCATGTCGGCACATATGGGGCATGGATATGTCGTAATCGCAAAATAGTGGAGCTCGGAGCTGAACAAAGTGTGCAAATATCCACGACTCGAGCATCCCTATAAACCCGCAAATGCCTCTCGTACCATGGAGAGATCCCTGACTAAGGGAGTGGTACAGCTGTGCTAAAACCAACTGACCCCAGTTGAACCTATGCATACCCTGATGTTGGTTCACGAACTGGAGGTAATCTAAAGGAATGTTGCTGCCGGTTTTGTTGGCACATATAGTGGTACCTAACAAATACATGATGTAGGCACGGGTGGCATGTTCTAAACTATCATCTGTGATCTTCCTATCACTATACTTAGTACCACTAAAAGTAGTGCGCAACCACCCAAGGTTCATACTAATAGGATTCCTAAGGTTTTTACTCAACTCAGATGGTCGTACACCTAGCATGCCAGCATAAGTACTAAGCTTCTCAACCTCTGAGTCAAAAGGTAAAGCATCAAAGGACCTACCTACAATCGGTAATCCAGTGATGATGTAGACATCGTCCAAGGTGAATGTCATCTCCCCGAACGAGAAATGGAATGAAGAAGTCTTCTCATGTCATCGCTCTAAGAATGCCTCCACCAAATGGATGTTCGAATGCCAGCGGTAGAGTGCATCGACGAGCGGGCCAAAAATAGTCTCCATCACCCTTACCCGTACCCTGCTCTGCTGTGTCAGGTCCCATTTCCGGAGACTGTCGTACATAGCAAAATATCGCAGGGTGACCCTATCCTGCAATATGTATCAAACACGTAAATTCGTGAAAAAACAATTATTATAAATATATGTATCGAACACGTAAGAAAGTGATAAAACAATATAAAGGTATAATACTTACATCTTCGTGATAGACGCTGAAAGCCTCGTGCTGGGTGTAATCCGGAAAGAGAGCCGGGACATGCGGCAGCACCGACAAAAAATCTTGATCCTCACCCTCGGGTGCGTGGGATGCTGCCTCTAGTGCGTGAGGTGCATCGTCTTCGTACTGTGAATGTGAGGTATCATGTGCCTCATCCCGCTCCACCCCATCCATATCATCTGGTGCATTTGCATCGCCATCGTAAGAAAAGTCAGGTGGTTGAGAAGAAGAACCTGCCCCTGTGCTACCATCAGTAGTAGGAATGTAATCGCCATGACGATGGAGACGTCGTCTAGTACGCGGACCAGGAGCATGTCCCTCGTTGGGACTTGCCTCTACATCCTCAGGCTCGGGTAATACTCTACCCTCTGCCGCCTCTTCCGCCTCATGTGCCAAACGATCACGTTCCCTCATTTTCTTGAACGGATTTTTAAATTTCTGTTTGATCCGTCTCATCCTGTAAAAACAACATAAAAAATATGTATTAGTGAGATAAAACCAAATAAGCATTCATAAAAGACATTGATTCGCATGAGACAGCTTAAGCTGTCTGTCGCATGAGACAACTTAAGCTGTATGTCGCATGCGACAACTTAAACTGTCTGTCGCATGCGACATCTTAAACTATGTGTCGCATGCGACGATATGCCATCTTGGTCGCACGATCGTACGACCAGAACCAAATTGGTAGCACGATCGTGCAACGAACAGAATCCAAACCCCAAATTTAAAAACCTACCAAAGCGACCTCATTTCACACAAAATCAAACACATATGCATAGATCCGACCAAAACTAACAAGAACACATCACTAATTTAACAAAAAAACACCTAAAATTATACAAAAATCGAACTTTTAAAATCGAAACCTAAAAAACTTAAAAACCTAATTTCAGCAGTTTATACCCAACAAAATCTAAAAACAATTATACCATGATGTTTGTATTACTTACCTTTATGTTTTCTTGACTTTAGATTCTTCAAAAATCGAGTTTTTGATATGGGTCGAACGGTGTTCTTGAGAGCTTTCTAGAGAGAGAGAGAAAGAGAGGAAAAAAATGGTGAGAGATTTATCTAACCCTTTTATACCTAGGTTTTTTTAAAAGGGTAAATTGGTCCAAAATTAGGTGAGAGATATATCAAATGGATATAAGATCCAGCGGTTTAAGATCTATCAAAATGTGTCTTATTTCTAGCCTGGCCCATTGCAAAATTATAACATTTTTTTTTCTAGCTTTTATATTCTGATCTCAGACTGTGTTGAGACAATTCAAATCTAGTATTGTTTTATTGTCTGTTGTATCAAAGATGCAAATGTAGGAAGCCTCGTGGGTGAGAGGGTCTCATCGGCGGGAAACTCCACATCGGCGGGTGAGAAATTCTCATCCGGTGGGAAACTCCACTACCGGTTGAGAAGGACTTAACCGGCGAGTGAATAAACGTGTCCAGAAGCAAAATAGTAAAAATTCAAAAATACTTTAATTTTTGGAGTGGTTAACATTTTTTGAATCCTAAGTTAGTCAAAACCAATTTTAAAATTGTTTGAACTGAAACAATAAAACAAAGAATAGAATATAAATTAAGTTTTTTTTTATCACAAGTTATCTAAGGAAAGAGTTGGAATTAAAAGATGCGTCTTAATACTAAAACTACCTATAATAGAATGGTGTGTATAAAACATATTTTTCTCATTTTCACATCTAAATTTCAAGTCCAATTACTAAATTAAAAAGTATAAAATTGAAAATCTGAAAGATATCTAAATTTCAAGTCCAATTACTAAATTAAAAAATCTAAAATTTAAAATCTCAAAGACAACGTTTCAAAAATATAATATTTTGAGATGTGAATTATTACGCATACAAACAACTCATAAATTTGTAACCAATTTAATTTTGAAATGTAAATCTTATATAACGCAAGTTAAGAATGTAATAATGTAAAAAATTAAAATACACAAAAAGTCAAAATTTTGTCGTTTTTATTAGTTCGAATTTGATATCAAAAGCATCGAGTTTCATTCGTGACCAATTTTGAATCGTTTGTCTTTAGTTTTGAATGACTAGGTTTTGAAGTGCCTATTCAAATTTTTTTCTAGTCACAAATATTTGCACGATAGCCAAATGAACTTAATAATCAACACTCGACTAAATATAAATAATTTTATGTTATTGAAGATGATATTGCTTATAATTATAAGAGGTATTAAGTTAGGATGGTTCATAAATGGAGGATAAACCATGTCCTCAAAATCTAGTTCGAGAAACAAATGACGACATGATTGAAAATCCGAGAATATGATAGTGAGTGGGTTAAATACCAACTTCAACTAGGCTAGTTATACAGTACCATGAGTGCTGAAATTACAGCTCAGTTAATGCAAGTATAAATTTTCTCAAGAGTTGTGGGATGTAAAAACAAGACTGTCTAGATATCACATTAGATCTAGGGTGGCCTACTTGAAGTATAAACTTCAGAGAACACGAATATGTAGTTCTAATATAGAAAAATATCTAAATAGGATGAAGCATATAACATATAACCTCACATTAGCATGCAATCTTATCAATCTTGATGACCTAGTTACTCATGTCCTAGCATCAACAAACTATGCTAGAAATAAACCAGAAGGTAGATCTCAAAGAAACAACAACTATTGAGACCAACACATTGGCAACCATAGAGGACAAGACAGAGCTTTCAGAGGTAGAAATAATTATTCAAGTAACTACAGAGGGAAAAGCTTTAAAGGTGAATAAGGAAGTTTCACATGAGGTGTGAGTTACTTCAGGGATGACCCTTGGTTCGCACCAAATGATCAATTAAATATTGATACTGATCAAGATGATTATATGATGAATACAGTTAAAATGAAATATCCTCATGTATAGACAGTGATGTTAGCCACCATGTCATAAAGGATCCAAATCTAATAAACTTGAGACATAATTATAATGGTAGGCATTTTATCATTGTAGGTACTGGTGATATATTAACATGGTAATCTAAAATTTCTACATATGTAAAAAGTATCATAATAAAAAATATATTACATGTACATAGAATCACCAAGAACTTACTATATATTTCTTGACATCCATCACAAAATCTTGTTTATATAGAATTCGACAGTTTGGAATCACAGTCTATGTCTCGTAGGTTATGTAAACTTTGTAAATACGACATGACTAGAGAAGCAGACTATGAGCAATGTGCAATCCATAAAAATTTGTGTAAGTTGAAAATTTTGATATTATGCTTGAGCTGATTTGTGAATACATGCAATAATAACATAAGAGATGGATTTTGAACATAGTAAAATATATGAAATATACATTTTGAGGGAGGATAAATAAGCATTTCAACCTCAAGTTGTAGTGGAATATGACCATGGATTATAAATAGTTATATTTGATTCAATATATATATATATATATATATATATATATATATATATATATATATTGAACCAAAGATTGAGATACATATAGTAGAATGGCTAAAGAGAAATGATGAGCTAGAAAAGTGTTATGAACGATTCACAAAATATAACCAATCAAAATTATATTTTATGAAAATTCCAGAAAAAGAAAAGAAAGGGTAGTTAGGAAGATTCTAAGATATATTTGAAGTAATATAAATATCAAATTGAGTAGATTGGGGTACCTAAAAAAGGGATATGCCTAATATGGGTATAAAACTTTCTACATGCATATCTACTAGATATTTTTTGTCAATTATACAATTAGATGCCAAAACTTTGGTCCAACATTGTAACAATTGAGAACATTATGAAAATCCAAACCATGTCCAATCATACCCCTTGAATAAATTTTCAAAGTCATTCATTTTAATACATGGGGCTTGGATTTTGTGGTATTACTACCAAGATTATCAAGGGGTCAACAACACTTATTAGCGGATATTAACTACTTCTCAAAATCGGTAAAATCCGAGTATTTAAAAAACATCCGAGAAAATGAGGTCATCAACTTCCTAAAAACAAACATATGTTTCATACATAGGGGTACCTACGGGTATACATAGAGATACCTAAGGATATTAACTACTCACAACAAACTATAGTTCCAGACTATAAACTTAGTACAATCCTGCCAAACGAGAGGAATTAATTAATATTTATCAGCATCGTTCCATCTCCATGCTAATGAAAAAACTGAATTAAACAACCGAAACCTTTTGGAAGGAATATGTCACATCCTCAAAATAGTATGAAAAAAGTGTCAGACAAATTTTAAGAAGTTATGTGGTCATACCAAACTGTCTCATGCAACAAATTATGTAAATTTATTTTCTATAAGTATATAAAATATTATTGGTACCAACATAAACATTTTTACCCCCATACAAAATTTCCAACTATAACAAAAGAACACACGGTGACAATCGAAGGGTAAAACTTGAGTTGATCAAGGTGAAATAAATCAAAACTCACCTACGCATGAAATATTATCGAACATTAATGCAAAATATGTATGATTTAAAAGTTTTATTTCATGATTCTTAGACAGGATATCATGTGCTAATGAAGATCTTCCTCCACACCAAGGATAAAACCATTGGTCAGGTAGGCCCAAACTCGAAATGACCTTACACTGTCATTACCAAAATAAAACCAAGAACTTATAAGTTTACGGAACAGCATGTCAACCTCTACCGCACCTATAGAACGCAAAACACTTGAAGTTGTACGTATTTTAAAGTAAATTCTCTTTACTCGTTCTAAATTTCGAACTTATTTTTAGTTCCTAATTTTGTAATACATGTGCACTCTTTTCTACTTCGATGGCTTTGTTAAGTTTTGACGAGACATCTTCCGTTAATAAAAATCTATTTTCATTTAATTTAAGTACTAGTATATTGATTTATATTGTGAAAACTTCAATATAGTACATTAGAATATCGAGCCATAACAACAAATGTGCATTAAGCTTCCGAGTCATAGTACCAGATGTGCATTATGATTTTGAGCCGTCACACCAAATTGGTCATTAAACTTTTGAGTTGTAGCACTTAATCTCTACCGTTAGAATTGATCATCCTGAAAGAGCTCTGACATCACTTGTTTTTGTGTGATAGAAAATAAAAATAAAGTAAACAAAAGATTGTTTGTTCTCCCAAACTTTTCTAAAAAGAATGTAAGATAGCACAATGCTTAAAAAGATAGTGTTGAATCTTAAAAACATATTTATAAATAAATGAACAACTATAAAAACTAAATCTATACACATCCAACCTAACAAAGGTTTAAAATTATACAAATTTCCTCTACTAGATAACTCAAGTACCTAGAGCTCAAAAATAAGATTAAATTACAAAAGAGCATTACTAGACTTCTGGAGAAGCAACCTCATTCTCTCTATCACTATCCTTCCTTGTTTTGGTCTCCGTCATTGAAAATATAGGTGACCAACCACTATGGTTGACCCCTTATAATGAGAAACTAACAAATATCCAATATCAAGATCAGGAAAATCCTCATGTACAATCAAAATGAGGTTCACTTTTAACTAATTGATTGTCTCATATGCAGTAGTAAAACCAACCTCCTAAAATTCATTCACCTCGGCCTAATTCCAAAGTCACTCCACTTCCAATAAATCTTCAGAAATCTTTAACAAAACCTTATTGCGCCTCTCTCTAACACTCAACGATATAACATACACATCTTGTGGCTTCTTCAGTTGCATTGTAAGCCTTTTGTTAAACGCAAAAGTATATAATTTTGTTTGGAAATTTTAACATTTTTGGAGCTATGCCTCCAAGACACTAATTCGTTCTGAAACCTGGGTCTCCAAAGCCTCACATACCTTCTGTTCAATATCAAATTATTTCTCTAACTATGTCTATTTTACTTTAATATTTTAACACGATGGTAAGTAAATGACAAATGTCTATCATATCCAAGCTCATCAACATATTAAAGTAAATAAGAAATACAAATTAAGAAATGGAGAACATTGAAGATATTTGACAAACTGGGTCCCCCGTAATCATGTCAGCTAATGAAATACTTGTATATAAGTAAAAATATAAAAATTTAGGAGTTGCTTACATCAACACCAAACTCCATTTATCACGCTTCCAGCTTCACAAAATAACATTTGACCTCCACGGTGCGGGTTCATACTAAAGCAACCATCTTAACAATCACCTCTCTTAATTTTAGATGCTTCATTAATGTTGTAATCTCCATGGTTGTCTCTAGCTTGATATTTCAGACTTCTTGAATAACCATCTCAAAAAATGGCATAATGAGTTATGGATCAACATTTTTGTTTCATAGGGTTATAACCAAAGGCCCATTTCTAAAATAAAAAGAACACGAAGCTCATTAAATTGGTCATGTATGAGTTTGATAGATTTTGAAGCCCCATTCTGCTATATTTAACTTTGTTATTTTGAAACTGACCCATTGTCAGAACCTTACTTCTTGTTCCAGTTCTTGAATATCTTGGCTCTACGAGAAGACTCTTATCCTATTTATTATGCCATCCAAGACACATACACAATATTACTAGCCTTATTCTATTTAATTATTTTTTGGGTAGTGACTAAAAAATAGATGTAAAAACTTAGCTCTAAAGGTCCAAAATCTTACAATAATAGGTTGACAAAGCGGTTGACCACTAAGGAAGACAAATGAAATTTTCCATATATTTCTGGAGTATTTGAGATTTATCATAACCTTGTACTGCTTTGACAAAGATAAATTATTGCAAAGGCTCAAGTTTGAAGAGCTAGTGCTACTTATAGCCATAAATTTGTTAATATAGAACAATAAATTAGGAAAGTTAACAACCATTATTGGAAGCTATCAATCACCTCTGACCATTTGATATTAAATGGCTTAGACACATCCCATGAAGCTGAAAAAATAATAACAATAAGGGATGTAAGGGTGTTCAAACCCTAAATTCAAAGAGACAGGTAAAAAGTACTATCTTGTAAATTTAATAATCCAGATAAGTCTCTTCCATAGTCGAAAGTCTCACCAACACATCGTTCGGGAGCATAAACTTCACTCTTGGATCATCAATCAACCTTTGCTCCCAGTACATATAGGTTTCTCTCAAAACTTGATCCAACAAGAAATGATATAGATGCATATGTATCAATTGAAAAAGAGACCTTAAACTTGCAAGAAATTTGACTCTGGTGTATTAGTAGATCTATGACTCTCAACATAGAGTTATGGATTCATCCACACAATCTCGAAGCCTCTAGACTGCTCCAAATAAACTAGGAGAAATATTCTAAAACAATGTTCAACCTGAAGGTTAAGAAAGATCCGTTATTGGAGAAATATAAATTAAATCGACTTGGATTATATGTTGAACTTCTATATCAAAAGAATCAACTCTTTGGGGCATATGAGGTTGAGCCTAAGAAATAATTGGCACTTAATAATTTTGGTTACCCGACCCTTCATTATCAGAGTTCAAAGTAATTCACATCATCATGTGAACCATATGTTTAGTATAAGATTAAGATAAAATGAAAGAGAAGAAATTTGTTGGTAAAGATGATAATGTGTTTATATCTGGTCGGTTCGAACCGTCTGGGCTTTGTCCGACCCAAATAAAAAACAAAACGTGTGTATGGATTTTAATATGATCGGTAAGCATATAGAGTTGGGTCCGGATTTGAAATTTGCTCGGTCTGATCTGAAATAATATATATATAAATTTGGTGTTCGCGGGTCAAATCCGTACTAGACTGCCCCACGAACATGAACGAGTCAGACTTATGTTTTAAATACTAAACCTAAAATGCATCGAGATGAAATACAAAAGAAGACCATTCATCCCATTCATGGATAAAGACGTTCAACGGTAATAAAAACAGAAACCTAAGGGGTGGTATTTTATATGGACCATGTGTCACATCCAACTCTTTCGGACGCATTATTAAGACATACCGCTACTCATTTTCTAGGTGAACCATCGCACACATTTTCTATTCAAATTAGAAATGTTTGTAGTGTCTTAAATTGACTCGCTTTAGCTACAAATTAAAGTTTTACGAACTTTAAAAAAATCAAAACTTACTAATAAATATGAACATAAAACCAATTTATTGGTACATCTTGTTTTTTAACTTAATAGTAATATTACTCATACTTTGTCTGCTGGAAGTACTAGGGAGGCTACTCATCTTCGGTAAATTACCAAACCTCTTTTTAACATGGCGACAACACACCAATTATACAACAATGTACTATTTATTCTTGTACTTTTTTTTTCTTTCGGAAACATATAGGTTTTTTTCATAGAGAAGTTTTGCCTGACAAAGATTTTAATGAGACAGAAGTAATGGCTATATCAAAGTGAAATCTTTATAATTAAGCCAGTTTGAAAATTCACTCAAATAAAAGACAAGTCTGACAACATACAAGACATAAGAACATAACGTACACAAGGCTCAACAATTCACTAAAATATAATTTTATAAGTGTGGTTATGCACACAAAAACTAAAAAATCAAGGCCCGACACTCTAACCATGCCAAACCTCACGAGCTCGGATCCTTACATCAAGCAATAAATATTCATAAATTTGATAGTTTGACTAGGTCAATACCTCAAGTGTTTGACTTCAGCTAAACAACATTAAAAGGTTCGGAAACATGATCATTTTAAAGCTTAGCAATTGAATACTACGAATGTAGCAGTTAAATCAAAGTTCGACCATGAAAGACAATGGTTCTTTACTAATAAACTATGAAAATAAGTGTAATATCTTGTAACTTTATTCAAAAATCAGGCTAGACTTCAAAGATCAGGACAACATATCATTTATAATAGGGAGAGGGTTCATGCCGTTCGGGTTGAAGGATTCTGGAGTAACCAACCAAAGGTTGATGAAAAAAGCATTTGAAGGACATATCATGTGTAACGTTGAGGTATATATATCGATCATATATTGGTAAAAGTACTAAAGATAACAATCATTTTTCAGACATGGAGGAAACGTTTGACAACTTGAAAGAAACATTTAAGCTAAATCTGAATAAGTGCACATTTGGAGTTCGACCTGGAAAATTATTGGGTTAAATACTTAGTGAAAAAAGAATAAAAGGTAATTTAGTACAATTTAATGCTTTAAACACTGTAGATCCACCTCAGACTATTAAGAAAGTGGAGATCCTAACCGGGAGATTGACAGCTTTGAGCAGGTTTGTATCCAAGTCATTGGACAAATGCGCCTCTTTTTTCAAATTACTTAAACAGGCTACAACATTCTATTGGACCCTAAAATGTATTGAGCCTTCTGTTGACCAGGCCGAGCCCGTGTGAGAATTATTCGTTTATATCGTGGTATCAGACTACGCGGTAAACGTGACACTCATTCACGAAGTAAATAGTTGTCCTCGACCTATCTACTATGTGAGTAACAAATTTTTAGATACGAAGAAAAGCTACTTAAATCTAGAAAATCTCGTCCTTGCGTTGACAAATATAGCATGGAAATGCAAACCTATTTCTAAAAACATTTCATAGTGTTTTGAACATCGTTTCAATTGAAGAATGTGCTACAACGACATGAAATTTCAGGCCAAAAGACCAAGTGGTATGTGGAGTTGGGTGATTTTAATATCAATTTTGAATCCGAGTCGTGATTAAAGGTCATGCATTGGTTGATTTTTTTGTTAAACTTCATTCTGAGCGACCGAACATGAATGTATATCAAGAAGAGAAGTCGATAGAATGAGTTATTCGAATCGATGGGGGTCGAGCGTTACCAGGTACGGGGCGGGAGTTCAAATAACCACTCCAATGGGGGTATCAATGCATCATGCCATACGATTTGTTTCTTAGACTCGAATAATTAAGCAATGTACGAGGCAACGTTAGCAGGATTATAATTTGCACACATTGCTGAGGCTAAGGGAGTTCGATTGGTAACTGACTCCCAACTATTGGTCAATCATGCTATATGATAGTCTGAGGCTAGGAAAAAGCATCTGGTCAAGTTTTTAACAATACTGAAGGCATTGTAAACAGCGTTTAAAATGGTCGAATACCAACATGTCCACAAAGTGGAAAATACAGTAAATGACTTTTTAGGAACCACGTCATATACAGGTGACTACCCATGGATCTTAACACATGAGAGTCGTCAATAATAAAGAATTCAGAATAAATCTCTATTCAGATGCAACCTACCAAATATCGACGAATACTAACGAGGATTAGAGATATGACGTCAAAGACTGGCCAATAATATTTTGCATGTGGACAAGACAATAGCTGAAAATGTGTGTTTTAAACCCACAGGTTCACAGTTCTTGGTGGAATACTTTATAAGAAATCCTTAAGCAGACATTTATTATATTTCTTCGGGAACAATGAGTCACAAATGGTGTTATCTGAACTCCAAGAAGGGGAGGGTTCCACGCATTATGGATTGAAAGCTTTTATTATAAGAATATTGACGACATAATTTTATTAGTCCACTATTATAACTGGTTCGAGAGTGCTAGTCAAAATCCATAATACATGTCGCAATTTTCTAATTTAATTCATATATCTGCAGTACAACTCGAGTCCATTACCAAGGCGTTACCATTTTAACAATTGCGGATTGATTTAGTAAGATCGTTGTCGATGGTCTCGGGTGGAAGACAGATGATAGTAGTCGTAGTGGACTATTTATCTAAATGGGTCGAAGCTGAACAGTTACCCAGGACAAAGGCAAAATATGTGATAAAATTCATCTTTTTAAATATTTTTTGTCGTTTTGGCGTTCTGTTAAGGTTGACCATTTCACCCATAGGCTAACGGCCCACAATTTGATAATAGAGAAACGAGGGCTTTCTTCTCTTCTCGAGGAATTCAATAATGTTTTTCAACACCGTTTCACCCATAGGCTAACGGCCAGGTCGAAGTAACTAATATAGCGAACCTTGATGGCCTCAAGAAAAATTTGGAAGGTAAAGGTGCGAGTTGGTCAAATTACTTGCAAGAAATATTATAGGCATATCGAACCATGCCTTGCACCCCGACTCAGGAATCACCGTACGTACTGGTTTATGAGATGGATGTTATGAATCCATCAGAGACCATGTTTCCCTCTTACCAGGTCGAATATTATTATGAAGAGGATAATGATGAGGGCAGGCGAATCACACTCACTTTGGTCGAAGAAAAGAGAAGTCAAGCACAGTTAAATTTATTGCACTATGAGACCTTGATGTTGAGTAGTTATGCGTCAAAAAATTGGAGAATAGAGTTTAGCATCGGTGACAGGGTTCCAATAAAGTATTTTCACACACCAAAAAGAAAAACCTTAGGAAATTGGCTCCAAAGTGGGAAGGTCTGTGCATCGTGACAAAAAGCGTAAAGTCGGGGACATATCAGTTATAAGATAAATAAAATAGACTATTTTGGCAGCCATGGAATATTGAATATCTTAAATTGTATTTAGAATAAATATGAATATATTGTACCTCATTTTACCTATTTTACAAATATTAGTCGGTGGCACAATATTTTATATCTTGTTGCACATGAAACTTTTAATGAGGTGTCTACATAAATCAATCTATCAATACAACTATTTGTCTTTATGATGTGTCTTGTAGGGTTCGAGGTCAATATTTAATCCTTTAACAAATTTGGTTATGTGGAGTCTTTCAACTTTGGTTAGTCAAAAACTAAAAAATGTTACAACTAAACGTTAAAATAAAAAAATAACAAGAATAACTACTCTGAATCATCCAATGAGCTACTATCAATTGTTTCTTCAGTCGATCATATCGATGACGGGGTTTCACTGCTACTATCTTCACATGCAAATCCTTTGGGATAATATTTCTCAAGTACCAACAGGCAGTGAGACCCAAGATTCATGTTCATGAACCTTTCATGAATCTCCAAAATCAGCGTCAATTTGGCATTGGCTTCCGGAGTTTCTATAGTCTCGAGCATTCTGAAGCAAAGGTATTGAATTTGGTTTTGTTCTCTTTCACCAATTCTGCTCGAAGAGTTTTAAGAGCTTTTGTGCCTTTCTAAGCTTGGATTTTAAACACAATCAACATTTGGATAGCCTGGTCTCTTGTCTACTCAAGCTCCTTTTTGCCTACCTACAAGGCATTAATACGTTGTTCGTGCTTCACCGTTACTTTTTGACACGTTTTATCCTTTTCTCAGAGCTCGTTGGAAGTGTATTTTTCCCAAGTATTAGCACACTCACCCTTTTTCTACGTGTAGACGTCCCCCTCCCTTATGTAGAGGTCATTATGCATAAGATACTCTTCAAGTTCAGATATCCGCAACTTCGCTTATGACAACTTTCTCTTTAATCTTTTCACTTTCTTCTCTGTCATGGTAATAGGCACCAACATGTGGTACAAATAACAAACATAGGTGTATGATTGTCGCACTTGAAAAAACCCAGTAAGCAAAGAATCAACCGATAAGTCTCGGTCACTTGGGCTACCATCTTGGCAGACGAGAAGCATGAGAAATGGATTTTATGGTACCATGAGAGGTTCTAAAAGTAGCACTTCATTTGTGTGCTTTAGAAGATCAACAAGCTGCTTATTAGGTGGATTTTGAGCCACAATAACGACATCTGGTGCCTCCAAGTTCTCCTCAACATTTCTCTCCTCAATTTGTTTGGTATCGAGTAGGTTTAATACGTTGTAGGTCATAACCAACATTAGGGTAGGCTTGGTTATGACACAACTTCACTAGTTCAAAGTATTTTACTATTGCAGAGTCGAAAGGAAATCTAACTCCCAAATTCAGCACGTAGACGAATAATACCAACTCTATCACTTTCACTGACAATGACGTCTCCCTTTGGTTCAAGAAGAAAATATCAATGCAAGAAAGAATTCTGCAGCTCGTCTTCAAGTTTAGCATCTCACCTAGGCTATAGTACATGTACTTGCGTAATACAAACCGATTATGCGTTGTCTCACCAAACCACTTTGACAGCTCTCTAACATCGCGACTACTTTCGAAAAGAAGGATAATTGTTAGAATTGGTGTGCGAGTGTGTGAACGGACCTCACGGACTAGCAAGATATTGTCCGCTTTGCGCTCGTAGGCGCGCACGGGTTTGCTCTTGGGTGTACTCCCAAAAGGCCTCTTGCTAGTTGAGGTGGGCTCACACTTATATACACTCTTTTTATGTTCAATCTTGGCAATGTGGGATTGGGGTTCCTCTATGGGATGAATTTTATTCTCCTCTATGGGATGAAGTTTATTCTTCACAATAATTCATGCTCGGAGACCTTAGGATTGGTAGTTGGTTCTTCATCTTCCTAACGATCATCAACGGTATATGCACACGAGTTGGCTCTAGTATCCTTGAAAGTCTCAGGGGCTGTCTTTTGAGTTTTAGAGATCGTGGTTTTAGTTTTTTGGTACCCTTGGAGACAACCAATTCTTTAGGACGGGTTTAGTAATAGCGCGGTTGGCACCCACCTCTGTTTAGGTTTTTACAGGAGTTGTTCTGTCGCCAGTTTGGGAAATAATAGCAGCGCTAACAGTGTTATTGCTAGCTCATGTTGACCTGTTCACTGCGAGGATCTGGTCTTCAGGTTTAGAGGTCTAATGATGTGCAACACCCATACTAGTGGTAGTGATTTTAGGATTGGTTTGAACCCCGCTTATGGTCAGGCTTATCTTCATATACTCGACATCGTCATGCGATGATTCAGAGCTTGAATCCCTCATATCTATGAAGCATGGCTTAGGGTGAGTGTCTAGATACTTGGCTGGTTCGAGGTGGTGATCTTGTTTGAGTACGAAAGCCCCTTCAGTGCTTGAGGACTTGGTTTTCCAATGGCTGAGTGCTTTTCTTGGACTGACGAGGGCTTGTAGGAATTATGGGGGTCGGATTATAGACAAAAGGATTGTTTCCTTAAAATAAATGCCTTTGGTTAGGGTCAAAGACTCCATAAAAATGGTTTAAGAATAATCATTTAGAGAGTTATCGATCACTCATGCTGCTCAAAATTTGTCGACCCTTTCAGCGATACAAAACAATCAAGACCGCCGAATGTCTTTTTCATAAACAAAGGTATTAATACATTTTATATCTATAGAAACATCGAGGTGCTGATACTCTCTATCTCTATAAATTGTCTGAAAGTGATTTATGAGGCAATGAATATTATTTATAGAGGAGTTCATTCTCTAACGATTATATTCATTGGAAAGTGAAAGCGATTGTACTTCGAGAAGGTCAAGAGTCATTTTTTGAACGTGACCTGCACCAAATAAACAGAAGACGCGTATAAATTTGAGAGATGATTAGTACAAAGCTATTGGGCATAGGCAAATCAACAGCCCAATTAGGCTCAAAAGTGGCTTGCCCCGAGTAGTACACCACGTGCCTCGAACTCTTCACTATTTGTTGACATTTTAGATCGGGATTATTTGAGGCAACCTCAATTCAGAGTCAATAGTTTCTCGACCCGAATAATATTCACCAAATATTGATAGCTTCCGACCTGAAGAGAAACAGTGTAGTCCTTGCTCAACTTTCTCGCAAGGACTATGAGGTACTGATAATGGCATAATTTATCATTTACCTAAGCGGGTGAGACAAATTAAGGATATTTTGGCATTGATATATAAGTTTGGAAAAGAAATTATAAAGTAAGCAATGTTAAGGTCTTATCTTATAATAATGAAAGTATGAGTAAGTTTAGTGTAATAAATGGGTCGAATATACAAAAATAGATCACCCATGTGGGTTTGGGCCACCACCGTTACTATATACAGTAAGATTATTTTTCGGGGAAAGGTGAACAATTAATATATTATAACAATTTTTTGGTACTTTATCTTTTTATTTCTCGTATTTCTCTCTCTATATAGAGTTCCAGTATTATCTGGTTGCGGAATCGGGTCCAAATATTTCTGGAACGATCAATTATAACGTATATTTATACAACTAAGTGTTTCTTCATGGAGTGTGCCCGTACTATTTATAAAGAAAAAGGATGACACCTTACGATTGTGCGTCGATTACATATTGTTAAACAAAACTATTATCATAAAAAATATTTATTGCCCATAAATGATAATTTATTTAATCAGTTGAGAGGTGTGCATCTATTCTCAAGATTAATTATAATTCTGGATATCATCAACGAAAAGTTAGGAATTGTGATGTAGATAAAATAACATTCCACATTAAATAAAAATATTTGAAGTTTTTAGTTATGTAATTTGGTGTAACAAATGCGCGATCAATATTTATGGATCTAATAAATAGAATATTGAAACTGTACTTTAATTTAATTATTATCATGTTTATTAATGATATTTTGGATATACTCACGAAATTATAAGATGAAATATTATATAAGTAAGGGAAGGTGTGGTTACATGATGCGATATTTTTGGGTCACAAAGTTATTAGTGATATAATTACCGCATATCCTAACAAAGTAAAGTTTGTATAATAGTGGCTCTGACTTTTAGTGTAATAGAGGTACGCAGCTTTCTCGGACTTGCGAGTTACTATCAGAGGTTTACTCATAATTTCTCAATAATAAAGCTTTCTACGACAAAACTAACTTGAAAGAATATTACTTTTAACTGGAATGAAGAATGTTTAGACCAATTTTCAAGAACTAAAAATAAAATTAACAAAATCCAATGTGTTAATAATGATTATATACACAAAGAAGTTTACGATGTAGACTAATGCATAGATCGAGGATTAAGATGTGTTTTATGCAAAATGGTAAAGTAGTTGTATGTGCTTTAAGATATTTAAAACCTTATGAGCTGAACTGTCCAATTCATAATATTGAGTTAACAATGATTGTGCTCACTTTGAAAATTTGGCGTTATTACTTATAGGAAATGACTATTGAGATACATACCGATCACCCAATCTTGAAGTATATATTCACTTAGAATTAGTTCAAATTTAAGACATATACGTTAGATGAAACTCATTAAATACTACGATTTTAGTATTCACTATTGGTTTGGTTTATTTTGGGTTGGGGGTAATTTGTAAAGTGTTTTGTAAAGTATTTTGAGTATTAAGTGTTTGGTGTATAAAGTAGTGAGAGAATTGAGCAGCCTTGTTCTATTAAATGTTTATTACCTCATTAATGAGAGTGGTTGGAGTATTTATACCCTTAATTAAGGACCCATGGGCTTACGGGTCAAGTTATGAAACCGGGTCAAGTTTAAAGACTCATTAATCTTTTAAGTAGATTAGCACATAGCTTAATCAAAAGGTGTTTAAGTGTCTTTACTTTTGTCCTATTTGGATAGTTCAGTGGCATGTTATTGTTCGAATTGCCCTTGTCCAGATAATGCAGTGGGTTGTGTCTCGATAATCCGAACTCATCAGTAGCCCATTTTTTAGGCCTTGCCAAATATCTTTAGTAGGACTAAAAAATCCACTAAGCCAGTAATGATTTTGTTTGATCTGCTTGTGCGGTCCGTACTAGGAAGTTTATTCTCATCATTAATTTAGTTTGAAGTCTCTCCGAACTGATTTCTCTCTCCAAAATTCTAAGAGTTTTCTTCTTAGATTGTGGGACACATGTCACTATCTGGTTTGACCTACCAACCGTTATTCTTCCTAGATCAGTGCACCTACTATGTCTAGAAAGTTACCTAGGCATTTAATCTTTCACACGTTTGCACAGCCTTTAATCATTGCAAAAACCCTCTTCAACTTCTTCTATGTAATTGTTATTTTTTTACTGTTATATAAATTCTCTTTCACTGTTTCATTGTCTTCATCACTTAAAGATTTTTTAGAGAGATTTACACTCATACCTTTAACTTGTTCTTAAGAGGTTTTATGTTCATAGCCAGAAATGCACTTGTTAAAGGCGGCTGGTTAAACTTATCAGAGTTAGAAATAGAGAAAAAATAGAGTGACAGAATCGCATTGCTGATGGTCTCTCAGTTTATCCAAGTGAGAAATCTAGTTAACCAACTCAAGAAGCTGATAAAAGATCATCCTCTTCCAGAAACCCCAGGCCCAGACAATTATTCAAACCTAGCCTTTCACCTCTTCCCTCAGGCTCTTCCGTTCAAGAGTCTCAACCCTCTGTCGTGAAAGAAAAAGATGTTTCGAGTATCAGAAAACCTTCTCCCTTCATACCCATGGGTTCTGACACTAAGAAGTCTCTGGAGAAGTCAACCCCTCGCTGGATGACTCGTCTAAGTAAATCCCAAACTAATGCTTCACTGCCAAAGCCCTCCGGATTGGAGGCATCTAAAGCAACCTCAAGAGACAACACCTACGGATTAGAGGCATCTAAAGTAGCCCCAAGGGCCAAGCCCTCCGGATCCCAACCTCAACCGGACACCAGGCCTTCAGAAGCACCAGACGGTCATCTATCCGAACAATCTTTGGTGCCAGAAGTTGATCCCTATCTATCCAAGGAAACTGATAAACCTTCCACAATGATGGAAAAAGGTATGGAAGAAGTAATGGAAGATAGTATCGAGGAGGCTCCCTTTCAAACTGAGGCATAAGGTCAAACGCAGGATGCTGCTTCGGACAAGAAGGGAAAAAGCAAAGTCAAGGTCTGTTTGACCAATCCGGAGCTTCCGGAATGCCTAGAGGGCAATGTAGGCCCTTGCTTTAAAAATGTCAGTGTTAAATACCTGCTGGCTCTATAAAATATAAACTACGTCTACACCCACACTACTGAGTTGGGCCGGATCCGGACAAAATGAGGGATTCTGGAGTCAGTGAAGGTAAGGATACATGTCACTCCGGAGACTCATATGGACTGCAAACTCAACGAGGTGGTTATTTTCACTGAGGTGCTAACTGGGGACTTCGGTTCCAGTTGGACCCAGAAATCGTCAGGTACTTCCACCTAGTTAAACTCTGACCAAGCCAGCTACGCTCAAATGCATGGTATTCCCTCATTGCTTGGATAATGGCATCAAGTTTATAAAATATGCCACTCCCAATGGATCAATTTGTCGTTGTGGCAAGTCTATGCAAGAATCACCAGATTTTATTCTACCATCATAATATGGGAAACAACTTCAAGGTGGTAGATGACTTGCTGGAGTCCGAGAAGAACTGAAGGACACAATTTCTGTTTTATAGTGGAGCATGAGAGAATGGTAGGAAGATCAAGGCCAATACCAATCCCAACATGTTAACTAGTAGGTGGAAGAGTACTGGAGAGTTTTTTCTATTTTTATTTTTAATACTTTTCTTTTTAAATCATAAGTATTCTCCTTCTGATTAATTTGTTACTCATTTTTCAGTGCTTCCGAAGGAGTTCACCGGATACCTAAAGGAGGGCAACCAACATGTGCCAAGCTTAACGCATGGGCTGCGGAGCATTGGGGGAATGCCTTTCACAATTGCTTCACCGCGGGCAATTTTGTGAGGTCCCATCTGTGGAACACCACAAATCGGAGGGACCTCTCATGGGAAGAACTAACTACACCGCCTCCTCCTGGTATAATTCTCAAACGAACATAGGCCAAGGGTGGTAAATTGGTCTTGCTTTCCAGAGAAAAAGCTCCCAACAAGATGAAAGGGAAGAAGAAAAAAGCTGCAACAGAGTCAGCTCAAGCAGACACAAAGGGGACTGGTTTGGGGAACCAAGGGGGAATTGACGTTGCCCTGCTCAAAGTGGTGGAGGCTGAAACTGCAAGGGAGGCGGGAGAGTCACAAAACCCACCAAAGCCTCCCAAAAAGGACCGGAAAAGAAGGGCCAGCAGTGACGAAAATGTTGTCAAAAAGAAGAAAGTCACCTTAGGAGAAGAAATAATTTTTCGCCCTTTGGAGACTCTACCTCCACCAGCCCCTGTTGATCATACTTTACAAGAGAAGATCCCAACAGGTCTGCAGTCCATAGAGGTTGGTGGGGGAGGGACTGAATGAGTGGACATTAATTTATACTATAATAATTCTCAGAATGATGATTTTGCAGGTCCCTGCCGCCCCTCGAGCTCCGCTAACATGGTGACCTTTAATGGTAAGTCTTTCTCCGTCTCTGGAGAGTAAGACGTTCTAAGCCATTCTCTTCTCGGTCACATCCAGCCACTGCTTGACTTGGATAGACAAGTGAAAAGCCAGACCACTTTCATCAATTTCCTCACTACTGATAAAGAATCTTTATCAACCAACCTTCTTAATGCCAATCAGAGTATAGAAGAACTGAAGAAGGAGATAGAAGCATTGAGGAATGACAAGGAAGATTTATCAACCAAGCTGGCCACTTCGGAGAATGCCAGTACTAAGCTCCAAACTAATTATTCCGGCTTGGAAAAGGATCTCACTACATTAAAGGAGGACCTGAAGACCAAAGATGGCGTTATTCAAACCCTATCCGGTGAGAAGACTTCCTTAGAAGATACTGTGTCGAAGATGGACAAGGAGAAAAGGGATTTGGTGAAGCAGCAGGAGCAAGCTATTCAGGAAGGTATTGATAAATATACCAATAAAGTGATAAATTCCCTTGACAAAAGATACGATGAAGTTAGGTCTGACATGGTGCTGCTTTTCCATGAGACCTTTCCGAAGAGGACCCTTGGTCACCTATGGAAATATGTGGAATACGAAGACCTTCCTCATCACACCATGACATCTGGTGACAAGTACAACTAATCCAGTGGAATTGATTCCACTACTGATGATGAAGAGGGAACTGGTGAGAGTTCGAGTGTTGAACTCAAAAGTCCCAAGAAAGGTGGTGGTGGTGAAGGGATATCCAAAGGGAACAACCCCTAAGGTTTAATCATATTTTTATATTTTCTGAACAGTTAAAGTCCTTGGATGGCCAAAACCCATTTTGTAATGTTATTCGATCAGAGTCCGGATAAGTCTTTGAAATACTTAAAGTCTTTGGATGGCCAAGACATGTTTTGTTCTTCCTATTCGGTTAAAGTCTGAATAGGTTTATTTATCAAATTTTCCTTTGTTTAACACTTTCTTTCCTTTTAATTTTAATGGCTAATGTTTAAATAGCCCCTAGTATTTCAGAAGCATTATAGTGAGAGTGTTTAATATCTTCGATGACATGTTACACATGTATTTGATGGTCATCACTCAACCAGGTTTATCCGATCTACCAAAGATCCAAAGTGTTGAACCAGTGATTTTTACTTGAATTGAATTGTAGTAAAACCACACTGGATGTTTTGAGAAGGCATCATATTTTATTGAATGAATAAACCGGACACCTCATTAAAACCTCCCCGCGCCACCAGGGTAGGAAAGAGTATGCCCCATAATAATTACATTGAAGTCTAACAAGTAAATATTTACACACAACTTTTATTCTAAATATAACCTGAGATGTTCAATATTCCATAGGTGCTTCAAAATCCTTCCTTCTTTGTCCTGAAGCCTATACGT
Organism: Limnanthes douglasii subsp. nivea; assembly: GCA_036936605.1. Classification (NCBI taxonomy): domain Eukaryota; kingdom Viridiplantae; phylum Streptophyta; class Magnoliopsida; order Brassicales; family Limnanthaceae; genus Limnanthes; species Limnanthes douglasii. The sequence goes on from JAUPFV010000001.1 coordinate 343,896,505, forward strand.
CTCAGGCTTACGTTTTTCGGAGACCTCATAGAGGCCTTCCCAGTTCAGAGCCAGCTTACCGAACTGCTTCTCCTTGGTGTGTAAGAAAACTTTTCTCAAAACTTTAACTCCCAGTTGAAAATATCTTCTCTTGACCTTGGAAGCAAACCTTCTCCTCATCAAGCCTTGGTAGTGGGTTGTTCTCAAGTGAGCTTTAACCCTTCTTTCTTCTATTAAGTCTAACTGATTCCTAATTTCTATCTCATTAGCTTGTTCGGAATAGTTATGGACCCTGTATGATGGTAGGGTAGCTTCTATAGGGGTAATGGCATCTATCCCATACACCAAAGCAAAAGGAGATTCTTATGTAGCAGCCCGATGAGTAGTTCGATAGGCCCACAACACTTCTTGCAGATAACTTGGCCACTTCCCTGCAGCTCCTTCTAGATTCTTTTTTAATCCGGACAAGATGGTCATGTTGGCAACTTCAACCTGGCCATTTGCTAGTGGATGAAAAGGAGAAGAAAAACAGTGTTGAATGCCTATAGAAGCACAAAAAATCTCCATATCTTTGTTATCAAACTGTGGCCCAATATTTGTGGTAATCTTTTGAGGATTCCTAAATCTGTAACATATATTGGATAAGATAAATTTAATGAAAACCTTTGAAGTGGTTCTTGCCAAAGGAGTTGCCTCTATCCATTTTGAGAAGTAATCAATATCAACTATAATAGTTCTACACCCTTCGGTTGGCAGAGGCCCAACTAAATCCAATCCCCAACGAGCAAAAGGTACTGGCTTAGAAATTGACTCCATAGGTAGTGCTGGCACATGAATTTCGTTGCCATACCTTTGACATGGATCATAGTTCTTTAAAAATTATTTAGCATCCGCCATTATGGATGGCCAATAGTACCCAGCCAACAATACCCTCTGGGTCAGTGCCCTGAAGCCACAATGTGCTGATCCTTCTCCATCGTGTAGTTCAGATAAAACAACTTGAGATTCTTCAACCCCCAAACAATGCAGGAGAGGTCTACTGAAATATTTTTTTATAGAGAACCTCCCATATAATAAAAAAACCATGAGCCCGATGTTTAATTTTTCTTGCTATAGCTTTATCCAGAGGGAAAACCCCATCATAAATGTATTAAAAAAGGGGAAATTTCCCATCTTTAGGTTAAACTACTTGTATACTCAAGCTTTCCTCCTCTTCCTTGTTTTGATTTGATTGTATGGATGAGCATTCTTGTATATGAATCCAAGGGTAGGACTCAGAATATGCTATTGTCGCCAAGAAATCTGCCAGTGTATTTTCTAACCTATGAATATGCTCATAACTAACACTTTTGAAGTTGGCTGCCACTTCTTTCAAGATGAGTAAGTATTTGATCAACTTCTTCTTCTTGGCCTTAGGCTGACCTTAAACATGATGGATGAGAAGTTGAGAATCACTCATCAATCAAACTCTTTTAGCCCCACATAGGAAAGCTAATTTGAGACCAGCTATAGCCGCTTCATATTCAGACTCATTGTTAGAGGCCATCAATCCAAAGCATATATCATGGTATATTTTATCACCATACACAGAGGTTGGGCAAATTCCAGCTCCACAATCCATTATGATTGATCCACCATCAGTTCGGACCACCAATTCTTTCTTAGTTTTTCCTTCTGAAGTTTGTTTAGAGCTATTGTCCGAATGGAACTCTACCAGGAAATCAACAACTGACTGAGCTTTGATAGCAGTTCGTTACGCAAAATCAATATCATAATCTCCCAATTCCACTGACCACTTGGTCATCCTGCTTGATATGTCTGCCTTCTGGTAAAAATTCTTTAATGGAAAAGATGTTCGGACGATGATCGAATGACACTGGAAATACGACCTCGTTTTTCTTGCTGCATTCACCAAGGCTAGTGCCAACTTTTCAAGCTTCAAGTACCTCTTTTCAGCATCTATCAGACTTTTGCTGATGTAGTAAACCAGACGAGGGTAATTATCCACCTCTCTTACCAATACCGCACTTATAGCACATTCTGACACAGCCAAATATACATAAAGTGTTTCTCATTGTACGGGCTTAAAAAGAGTATTTGGTGAAGATAAGTGTTTTTTTATTTCATCAAAAGCTTGGCTGCATTGTGGATACCAATTAAAGTCTTTAGCACTCTTCAAGGTTTGGAAAAATGGAGCACACTTGTCCGAAGACCTTGAAATAAAACGATTCAAGGCAGCCAACCTTCCAGTAAGCCTTTGGACTTCTTTAATATTCCGAGGAGGATTCATTTCTAATAGGGCATTAAGCTGATCCGGATTAGGTTGTATCCCTTTCTCACTTATCACATAACCCAAAAAAAATTTGGATCGAACCCCAAAGACACATTTTTCTGGATTCAATTTTAAATTTACCCTGGTAAAATTGGCAAAACTTTCTTGAAGATCATTTATGTGCAAATCCTCCTCCAAGCTCTTGACCATTATGTCATCTATATACACCTCCATATTCATGCTAATTTTGATTAGAGAATGTTTTGTTTACCAGCCTCTAGTAAGTGGCCCCAACATTTTTTTAACCCAAAAGGCATCACCTTATAGCCATGAAAACCCTTGTCTGTCATAAATGTAGTATGATCTTGGTCTTTCGGATCCACCTGTATCTGGTTGTACCTAGAGAAAGCATCCATGAAGGACAATAACTTGTTTCCAGACGTTGAGTCCACCAACTGATTTATCCAAGGGACTGGATAAATATCTTTTGGGCAAGCTCTGTTGAGGTCAGTAAAATCAATACACATACGCCATTTCCCGTTCTTTTTCTTGACTAACACTGGATTGGCAGTCCATAAAGGATACTATGATTCCTTTATGTGTCCCATCTTGGTAAGTCGATCAACTTCTTGAACTATCACATCAACTTTCTCCTTAGAGAAAGCTCTCATTTTATGCACAACAGGTGCAACATTACTCATGATGGACACCTTGTGTGAGATAACGCTTGCGGGTACTCCGGTCACATCACAATTGCACCAAGCAAAAATATGTTGATTGTTTGATAAAAATGACAACAATTGTTTTTCAACGCTGGCACCGTTTTGGGGCCAACCTTGACACTTCTAACCTCTGCCAGAGAGTGGGTTTTAATCGCTTCAACCGGTATTAAAACACTAGGGGCGTCTCTGGGGTCATCAACCTCACCCTCAGAAAGCCCCAATAACTGCTAATCTTCATTAACCCGAGCTGCTTCCAAAGTTTTAGGAGCAAGTGTAGTTGCATAGCATTCCCGTGCTGTCTTTTGACTACTTCGGACAACACCCACTTGCCCTTGAACTGTATACTTCAAACACTGGTGAACTGTTGAGGCCACAACATGCATCTAGAGAGCCAGGATCTTCCAAATATTGCATTATAGCATGTGGGGCAATCTACAATAAGTAACACTCTGACCAGATTTTTAAAAGGTCCTTTGCCCAACAATACCTCTTCCTCAAACTCCTCGATTACATCCGCAGAGCTCCCCGTGAAGCCTACTATGGTTCTATTTGATCGTTGAATAACAGCCGGATTTTTTATTTGCTTGTAGGAACTTAAAAAAATGATGTTTGCCGAACTGCATGTGTCTATCAAAATTCGTCTGATATCATTCCCCCAATAGATGCTCCTATCACCACAACATTCTCATGAGGCCCATCAATATTTCTTAAAACATCCTCATCAAAAACTATAAATGGAAAAAGGGTTTGATACTGATAAGAAGACATGCCTCCTTCCAACTGAGTAGCCAGAATATGAACATACCTCTTTCTTGATGAAGTAATGGGTATTGTCATAGCATACCCTCTGAATATAGTGAGTGACTTAAATAAACTAATGGGTCCGGAAACCATCTTAGTTTGCTCTGTTATGACCCTTATTTTATTCTGGGTTAGACCAGGATCCAGGTACTCCGAATCAACATCAAATCTTTCAAGGATCACCATTGCCCCCTCCGGAGCAGATCTTCCCATATTGTTCGTAGGGCCAACTCAAAGAGCATTGTCAGGCCTGTTTCCACTTCTTCTTTTGACATAAGCTCCCAACTTCCCCATTTCAATGAGATTCTGTACATCCTGCTTTAGAGAAATGCAGTATTGGGTGTTATGGCCAATATCATTATGATACTGGCAATAACAAGTATTTCGCCTGTCTCTGGGAGACTGTAGTGTTGTTGGTTTCCGGAAATTGACTTCATCCTTGGTCTTGTCATAAATTGTGGCCACATTCTCTTTTAATTCTACAGACCACTCCGGTTGAACCCAATTACCTCTTTTACTCATTGACTGTTGGCTCTGAGATTGATTTTGGTTGGACTGAGTCTGTTTAGCCCTGTTGGACCCTTGTCTGGTCTCCTTAGCCTTATATCCGGACTGGTTTTGAGCTGTTGTGGTGGACCTCACCTGACGGTGCACCCTGGTTTTCTTGGTTTCATCCATATTAATATGCTTCCCATCTGATTTAATAAGCCACCCCAAGTCATGGCCTTCTTCCTGGTCACCGAATCAACCAGATTCCCAAGGTTCAACCCTTGTCTCAAAGAAGCAATTGCCGCTTGTTTGAAGCAATCTGCTAACCCGTTCTTGTTATTTCCGAACCGACATATGTAGTCTTGTAAGGAATCATTTGGATATTGGACACAATGGATAATAGTATCTTCATTTCCCTTCACATCTTTACTTCCCATAAATTGCCTTCTGAAGGCAACCTAGAATGTATCAAAGTTTCTGATACACCCCTGGGGTAAGCTGTTGTACCACTTAAGAGCACTTACCGTAAAATATTGGGAGAAGGCTCTACACAAAAGTTTGTTATCATCATCAAAATTCATCATGAAGTTTTTGAACTATTCTAGATGGTTGTCCGGATCCTTACTTCCATCATACTTCTCCATTTTGGAGCTGTCAAACCTTTTGGGTAGGTTTCCGGACAATATTTTGGCAGACAAAATTGAACTGTCTCTAATTCCTATTACGACTGAAGACTGTGTCTTCATTAGGCATTGCGAAAATACCTGGTTCAGTCTGAAAAGCAAAAAGATTGATCATCAACTGATCTACATACATGTGGCTGTGTCTGTGAGATGACCCTTTGCCTAGATGCTTTTTAAGTCTCCCATGTCTATCTCTCTTTCTTGAATATTTCTTAACTAGCATCTGTTTCTTCTTGGACCTCCATTCATCACTGCTTGATGACAAAGACTCCTCGAGATCAGTCTCGTTCGAAAAGATGCTGGAGGACTCATAATCTGAACTTTCAATCGATATAGACCGGTGAGTCTTCTTAGAACTGACATGGGTCTTTTTTGAACTCAAATGAGTCTTTGCTCATGGATTATTCTCCCTAGGATTGTCATTATGATGAATGGCTGACGCCCTTGACTTCTCCTTTATACCTTTTTTCTACTTGTTTTATGTCCCTTAACGCCTCTATTTCTACTTTCAACTTGTCTCGCTCTTCGATGGTGTATTCCTTGTTTTCTTCAACTACTTCCACCACATGTGGTGGAGTTCCTTGCTCGTTCGGATCCATCCGAACTGGTCTTTTCTACTGGTTTTGAATGCAAGATTCAGACACCCTCGTTCTCTCACTGTGGTCGCCAATTTGGTTTGGTTTATTTTGGGCTGGGGGTAATTTTGTAAAGTGTTTTGTAAATTATTTTGAGTATTAAATGCTTGGTGTATAAAGTAGTGAGAGAATTGAGCTGCATGGTTGTATTAAATGTTCATTGCCCTCATTAATGAGAGTGGTTGGGGTATTTATACCCTTAATTAAGGACCCATGGGCTTACGGGTCAAGTTATGAAACCGGGTCAAGTTTAAGGACCAATAAAATTTTTAAGTAGATTAGCACAAAGCTTAGTCAAAAGGTGTTTAAGTGTTTTTACTTTTGTTTGTTAAGATAGTTCAGTGGCATGTTATTGTCCGAATTGCCCTTGTCCGGATAATGCAGTGGGCTGTGTCTAGATAATCCAAACTCATCAACTATCAACCTGAATATTCAATGTGGTGGCAGGTACTTTGAGCCGATAAAATGTTATGGAAAATATCATGTTTGTAATATACGTATCTTATTTTTATTCAAGATATAAAGTTAGTAGAATCAAGATTAGAGTTAATTTATTATGAGATTATATTGGCACACTTCTATGTACGTCATTTAATGATGGAGAAAATTCGAGAGTCTTAAAAGAATAACCCATCATGCAACTATATAACGATATAAAAGCAAATAAGTTGCTGAATATGTTTTCAAAATGATGAAATACTATGTTATGCTTGAAGGATTTATGTTTTGAATAATAATAAATTGAAGAAAATTATATTTGATTAAGCTCGTAGCTCAACATATGTTATGCATACTGGATAAATCGTTAGTGGTAGCAAAAAATAAGAAGATAAATTATTGAATGTGTTAGTCGATGTTTTATATGTCAACAAGTCAAAGCCGAACATAAAAAAAACTGGTTTGCTCCAACATTTACTTGCTCCCGAGTTGGGAACATGCGATAATTGAACTCATTCAAGAGTTGACACAAACTCAAAATGGACATTATTTAATTGAGATTATCATGTTAGGTTGACAAAAACATCATATTTTTTACCAGTTAAAGCTATAATTATATTTAAATAATATGTTCGTTCAATGTACGAGATATTGTTGAGATTCATGATGGTCCAGCTTCAATAATATCATATTGAGGTCAAACTTTACAATATAATTGAGGGATAATGTGCGAACAACATTGGACACTAAACTTAAACTTAGCATCGTTTTTCACCCACAAATATATGGTTAGTCAGAACCACCGATACAAACATTAGAAGATATGTTGAGAGAATACGTGATTGAATTTATTGGTAGTTGGGATACCCACCTAACATTGATCGAATTTGCGCATAATAAAAACTATCATAGTAGTATCGTATGAAACCGTTTGAAGCTTTATATTGAAAAAAATAGCGTACACCCGTAGTTGGAATGAGGTGGGAAAAAAGAAAACATAGAATGATATATATATATATATATATATATATATATATATATATATATCAAATTTGATACAAGAAGTCGTTGATAAGATAGATGTTATATGTGAGAGAATTAAAAAGACATAAAGTCGTGAAAATAGTAATTTTGATGTATGTTGACACCCATTAGTATTTATCGTATGAGACTTTATTATGGTGCGTCACTTTTATTAGAAACACTACTGATTAAGTTAGATGAAAAAAAAAGTACGATGAGAAACCATTTTAAACTTTGAATAGTCAAGTAAGATAACTTAGAAACAAAAACAATTATGATGGTGAAAGTTAGAGAGAAAACACCACATATACGAGTTTCATTTTGGAAAAATATATCTTAAATTAAGAGAAAATTGTATTTAAAATTTTAAAATTTTAAAATAATTTATATTGGAATTATATACACTCCAGTGAGTTTAAAAATTTAAATTAAATACAAAAATTACCGTGTGTATAAATAAAACTATATATATATATATTAATATAAATAAATAAATAGATAAACAAATTCTAATATTATATATATATATATATATATATATATAATGTTAGATATATAAAAAATAAAAATAGGATATCATTCGAATTTTGAAAAATAAGTATGAGTTTATATATAAAAAGAATCAAAATAAATAAATAAAATTTTGTGTTGTATTAAATTTTATAAAACTTATAAAATAGGGTAGGTAACTCATAAGTTATTTATTAAATGCATTATACTATTGGGTGAGTTCTTAAAAGTTACATCAAATATTTCAAATTTCTTCATACATACACCAAACTTTCATAATTTCAATAGGTGTGTAAGGTTTTTGGAAGTCCAAAAAATACCATTCCAATTAAAAAGCAAGTTTAATCACTTCATGAATTTAAAAAAAAACAATCATATTTAATTCACCATCACCACCACTCAAACGACCACCATCGCCGCCACAACCACCACCACCGACATCGTCGCCGCCACCGCACCATCATCACCACCACCACTACAACCACTATAACTACCATCACCACCACAACCATCATGACCACCACCACCACCGCAACCGCCACCACCATGACCACCATCACAAACATCACCACCACCACCACCACAACAACAACAACCACCACCAAGACCCCCACTACTACCACCACCACGATCGCCATCACTACCACCACCACCACCACCACCATCACCATAACCAAGACCACCACCACGACCATCCCCACCGCCACCACGACCACCACTACCACCACGACCACGACCACCACTACCAACACCACCACCACTACCAACACCACCACCACTACCATAACCAAGACCACCACCACGACCACCACGACCATAACCACCACCCCCACCACCCCCACCACTACCAACACTACCACTACTCTACCACCATTACAACGACGGCCACCACGACGACCACCACCACCATCACTATCACCACCACCATCACCACAACCGCCAAGACCAACACCACCACCACCAAGACCACCAGCACAAGCACTACCACCACCACTAAGACCACGACCACCATGACCACCACAAACACCACCAACACCACCATCACCATCACAATAACGACCACAACTGCCACCACCATCACCACCACGACCACGACCATGACCACCACATCACTATGACCACGATCACGACCACCACCATAACCACGACCACGATCAATACCACCACCACCACTACCACCATCACCACCACCATGATCACCACCGCCACCACCACCACATCACCACCACCAGCACCACCAGCACCACCACCATCATAACCACCACCACTACGACCACCACCACTATCACTACAACCACCACCATCGCTACAACCACCACCATCACCACCACTACGACCACTACCACCACAACAACGACCACCATCACCACTACAACCACTACCACCACCAACACCATCACGACCATCACGACCACTACTACCACCACCACTACAACCACAACCACCACCACCACTACAATGACGACGACCACCACGACCACCATGACCACCATCACGATCACCACCACGACCACCACCACCCATTATGAATATCGATAATAAGACTGTTACTATACTAAGAGTAACAATAATAAGATTGTTACTCTATTAAGAATAACAATAATAAAAATGTTATGCCTATGTATTTCGACTAACAAAATTTAATCATGTTATTCATTTTTTTAATAAGAATTTTTTTTTTACTTATTTAAGTTAACAAAAATAAACCTTGTAATTTATTACTCTTATTAGGAATATCAGTAATAATATCCTACTTTATTAAGAATAATAATGATAAGAGTATTATTTTTAAGTAATTCGATTAACGAAAGTAAATTATGTTAATAATTTTTTTATAAAAGAATTTATTTTACTTGTTTAGATTAACGAAGATAAATCTTATCATTCATTTAAAAATATAAAAATCATTCATGTTACTCATATTAGGAATATCGTTAATAATATTGTTACTCTATTAGAATAACACTAATAAAAATGTTATTTCTAGTAACACTTGCGTTTTTAATTAAATTCTTCATTAGTAATTGTAATGTTTGGTTAAAAGTTTAGATCATCAACTCTAAACTAAACAACGAGTTGAATTATTTCTAATTCTCTACTAGTTATTTAGTTGAGAACCAAAATTATCAGCTATGTACTACAACGAGTATTTATAAACTTCAAAAAAGTATTCGCATTCAGTTTTTTAGTTAGTTTTTTTAAATATTGGATGAATAAAAAATTTAGAGATTTTTTTTTATTTCCATATATGACACTGATGATATGTTCGTATTAGGCATGGGCATTTGGTTCTTCGGTTCGGTTTTTTCGGTTCTCGGTTCTTTCGGTTCTTCAAAATTAGTACCCAATTAGGAACCAAATAAATTTCGGTTCGGTTTGGATCGGTTCTTCTTAATTCGGTTCGGTATGGGTACTTAACTCGGTTCCAATCGGGTAGTTTTGGATACTTTAAATGCTTTACAATATGAACGCATATAAAACTCTTTTTACATTTTAAAACAATAAAACTATATAAATTGTAAGAAAAAAAAAGAAATATTCAAAATTAATATATTAAAGAATAATATTAGTAATATAAAAAAATAGAGAGATGATATCAAGTTTATTAAATTATATAAAGGTTGGTATTTTGTTATTTTGTTTATACGCATAATAGTTTGTAAATATGTGGCCACTTTGAATAAAATATGTTGTCATTTATTCAAGAGAACATAATTAGAGATTAATGATAAAAAAAAACAAATTTAGGGGAATCTAACTTTGAAAAAGGAAATATATTTTTAAAACAATTCAAAATTAAGGGTTAATAGATAGGTTCGATTCCTAACGGGTACCACGGTTCTTCGGTTCGGTTCTGAGAACCGTGGGTAATTGAAAACCGGAACTATTCGGGTATTATGAAAGAACCAAATCTACTCCGGTTCGGTTCTTTCGGTTCGGTTCGGTTCTTTTGGTTCCGGTTAAAATGCCCATGCCTAGTTCGTATTAGTGACAAGGGTCTGGCGAGTCGGTCCTATTAATGGCACACTAATGATATAACTAAGTAAAAATAATAAAAAAAACATTTATACCAAGAATATTTACCATTTACTTTTTAAGATTAAGTCATTATTTATGATGTGTAATGTGAATGAGCCCTGATTATTTGTAGTTATATCCTTTATATGGCTTTTATGAAAAATATATAACTTCTTATTTTACTACTTAGTTATATCTTTTGTATTTATTGTGTAATGAAAGTAAGAGGCTACATAATAAAAAGTTTATATCTATCCAATTCTAAATCTGGTATTTTTCTAATTTAAATACAATTTTTTTACCATAGTACATAAAAAAAATCAAATATAGATAAAATGCTTTTATGTTAACACAATAATAAAAGAAAAAGCATAAACAAAATAAAAAATATGAATAAAACATAAACATATAGAAGATAATGTTTGAGACGATAGATAATTTTATTAATCATGTTCTAATTCAAACCAATAATACTAAGTTAAAAACTTTTATTCATTCTCTTTGTTGAATAACGCCGTTTTTATGCATTATAACATTGTAAAAAACTCTACTTATGTTAGTTCGTTTAATTGTTTCGTATATTTTTTTGGATTAATAAAAACATTAAATTGAAATGAAAAGGTTCATACAAATACCTAGGGCATACCCCGAAGAGATACAAAGACTTATGAGAAGTCCAGAAAGTGAAAGAAACGCTGAAAGTAAAATAAAAACATAACAAGGCTAGATGGTAGATCCACTTTAGATAATACTACTGGAGAAGGAGAGGAACATGCATCATCGAGATCAAAGAGTAAGATCCGAGCACGAATACATAAGTTGTAAACAAAAACATTATAAGTTAGTAAGCGAAATTACATAGGCCATCGAATCTTGCTGCCATGAATCAGAATCGAAGGTCTGAAAAGTTTTGGTTGAATACTAGGGAGGCAATGGCCGAAGAAGAATCAAAGACTCTTGAGTTCCTCTTCAGCCAGACGTGGTATATAACCGCGTCAAAACAAATGCCCCAAATATGACGGTTTCGAGATTGAGATCAATTTGACGTCTCGCAAATCCAAAATTTCCAGTAGGAGGCGGAGAGAGGGAAACACAACTTGGAACTTGCGTAGTTCCAAAGACTGTTAGAAAAACTACAATCATAGAGGAGATGGATGATAGTTTTAGAGTCAGAGTTGTATAAGATACAAACATGAGGGTTATTGATATCCCAGCTCAGGAGTTTGTCTCTCGTAGAAAGTCTGTCCGGAATAATTAGCCATAAGACAAAAGAATGACGGGGATAAAAAAATAACTAAAAAAGTTTCGTATAGTTAATTCCATACGCGGTCTCATTTAACACAATAAACTAAATATGCACACAAATGGATAAAAATCACATTATATTTTGATTAATATTCTACACTCCACATAGTTAAAATATTAAATATTTTTTAAAAAACCTAATACACTCTACGCGCCAAAATGTATAAAATACGAGATAACCGTTATGATCTACGCGCCAAAATGTATAAAATACGAGATAACCGTTATGATCTACGCGCCAAAATGTATAAAATACGAGATAACCGTTATGATCCTAGACGGATACTTTATAAAATACAAAATTTTTTTAATTAAAATATCATGAACAAACCCATTAAGCCGGTCAAAAACTATACATTCTTTTATAATTAATTTTTTAAAAATGACCAAAAAATATATATAAAAAAATAAAATAAAAATTTCAAAAAATTCGATTGGACAAAAATATAATGCAAGTCCTATCCAATTTGGATTGGATGGACTATATTATTATCCATTACCCATCCCCTACCACAAATGCCGGACATAATTTAATTTATAGAGCTGAAGAGCAGTATTGTCGTCTATAACTTTATTCGAGTTGAGGTGGAGATTCCGATACATTAATAAAGATTTAGTACCAAATACAACCAAATTAAGTTGTCTTGCACTCTATCTCTCTTATTTGTAGGTCCCTGAAACAATCGGAGAGAGACAACACACGCGTTGAAATTAAACCATCCAAAAAACTATACAAACCCTGGAAATGCAATGCCGATTTCTAAAAACCCTAAAATATTATCACCATCGTTACCCAAATAGAAACACCTAAAAATATTAGATCTGAGAGTTCATAAAAATCGAACCTCCCCATAAAGTACCAATTATAGTAGAGAGAAGAGAGAAGACTCTTTCAGCATCGGGTACGAATGGAAACTAGAAGACGAAGAGTTCTCATTTCTCTGCCTCATGCTTGTCACACTCATCAAACTCATACATGTTAGACTAAATCTCCGCTCTTCCTGATTTTTCTAGAGGTAACTTTTGGAATTTTCGATTACTATTTTTTTATTAGTCAGTAGAGCTGTGATCGTTTTGATTGATGATTGTAGTTTTTGTGGATCGGTGAATTAGTGTTGAATTTCGGATCATGAGGTTGTGATTGAGTGTTTCAAGATAATCTGTGTTCGATTAGAGCTTGGACTATAGGAGTTGTCGTCCTTAGTGGTTGCAATTGTGCTTTGATTGCTTGATTCTTTGTTTCATAGGACCAAAGTAGGTTTGTGGTTACCTCGCTCTTGGTCGCTGTCTTAAAATTTACTTGTAGCTGCTCAGTAGTGTGTGTGGGCAGCTAGATATGAAGCTGCTTTAGTGATTTAGGTTTCTTCAGCTTATATATTTGATCAGGCCTGGCGGTCGCAAATTTTCTTCACTTGTCACACTCTCTAGTAAATAATTACACTTCAGTAGGAGCTTGTGTTTCATGTGACTTTTAGAAGTTAATATAATATTGTCTTTAGAGTGTGTACTGTAAATGGTTAATATTATGTTTATTTTCATCTATTGTTAGCCTTGTGTTAGTGATACAATCATCCATGATATCATGTATAGCATTTAAGAAAATATGGGTAGGGATTAAAAAGCACACGCTGTTGTATTAACTTTTCGGTGAAATCACTCTCACAGGTATTTGATAGGTAATTGTTTTCATGGCCGTGATATTTTCTCTCGGAGTGTTTGTGTGGTAGTAGTGCGTGAAGGTAAGTGGACAGAAATCTGGTAAAGGAGAATATGGATCAACATCAACCTAGAAACTATGAGCAAGGTCTGTATCATAATATTGGACCTAGATATGAGGGACTTGAGCCTGTTCATCAGAGGCTTTTCATTGATCCATCGAGTAACGTAAATGCTAACATCCGCCCTCCTGAATACAACATGCCAGCTGGAATTAATCCCGTGCTGAATTACTCGATTCAGACTGGTGAAGAATTTAACCTTGAATTTATGAATCTGAGGCAGCCTGTGGCTCAGAGTGCTCCTGTTTATGGGGATTCAAAGGGTGTACTGGGAGTTTCTCATCCAGGCTCAGAGAGCGCGGCAGACATATCTGTGGCTAAGAGAGCAGAAAAAGGTGATCTCCAGGAGTTAGAGAGGAAAACCCTGTCTGGATTTGACAACAAGGATCACCGAGATTCGATGCAATCAGTACGACACACATCCTCAAGAAATGACTTTGGACAAGGGAATCAAGCTTATGCATATTCAAGGGCTTCTGAGAACACCTCACATAAGGTGAAGTTCCTATGCAGCTTTGGTGGTAAAGTTATGCCCCGCCCTAGTGATGGAAGACTAAGATATGTTGGAGGTGAAACCCGTATATTGAAGATAAGCAAGGATATATCTTGGCAGGAACTGTTGCAAAAGACATCCGAGATCTACGACCAACCCCATACAATTAAATATCAGCTACCTGGTGAGGATCTTGATGCATTGGTTTCTGTTTCATGTGACGAGGATCTACAGAACATGATGGAGGAGTGTGGCATAATGGAAAATGGAGTATCTCAGAAATCCAGGATATTCTTGTTTTCAAACAGTGATATTGAGGATGTTCAGTTGGGTATTGGAGCTGGGGATGGTGACTCGGAGATACAGTACGTAGTGGCGGTGAATGGAATGGATTTTAGTTCAAGAAAAAGTTCAATTGATCCTGCGAGTACATTGAGAAACAATTTGGACGAGCTACTTAATTTAAATGTTAGGAAGGAGGTAAATCGAGTTGCTGACGACTTAGCTGGAGCTGCTACCATTCCATTTACAGGACATGCACCATCATCATCAGCATATCTTTCTTCTCAACCAATGGCAAATTCATCTAGTATTCATGACTTATATCCACTTCCGTACCTAGTACAGCAAACACAACATGGGGGAGCCCCTCAGCAACGACCATCTGCTCCAGTTTCTATGGAGACATTTTCCCAAATGGGTGCAAAAAATACCTCTCCTTTATCAGCACCATTGCAGCATGGGTTTGAATCTCATCCTTCCAATTATGTAACTCCTGGAGAAACTTCAGTACCTCTCCATGAGTATCTTGCACAACAGAGAGTTTTAAGTGAAGAGCATATGTACAATGGGTTTCACGCACAGGATCCAGAGTTATATTTAAAGGAGGCTAAACTGAAAAGAGAGAGCTCATCCAATAAAATACATGAACCTGAGCAACCACGTTCCTCAGATAATACTTTGCAAACAAAGGAGGAAACAATGAAGAGAGAGCGCTCATTCTCAAAGATTGATGAGACTTGGAAGAATCGGATGCCAGAACATGTGACCTATCTCTCGAAAGATTCTTATGATGGTACTGTCGGACCCCGACAAGAAGTACTTGCTACCACTGTAGTTACAACTTCAGCACCAGATACAAATTTAGTTTCGTTGCCAAGCAAAACTGTTAGGAAGTCCCAGGAACCTGTACAGAGTGCAGTTGCACTTGATAATGGAAGCGACCGTGAAAAAGATGTTGAAGCGGACCATTTCTCCAACTCTGGTGGAGCTGTTGCATCGGGCTATGGTGTCTCAGAGGGTGATCCAACCAATTTTAGCTACGATGATCCGTCTGTAATTCCGCAACGGGTTTTTTACTCTGAACGAATTCCCAGGGAGCAACTAGAAATGAACCGTTTGTCTAAATCTGATGATTTCCTTGGTTCTCAGTTCTTAATGACCCAAACACACTCTGAATATTCTCAGTCAGAATCAGACGATAAGCACGAGGCATATGCAACTTCCCAACATGTGCAGCCTGGAACATCTGCAAAAATGCCTTCCATAACTCAAACAATTGAAGATGGTCTGGCACAGTTTGAGAAGTACAAAGATTTTGCTGACAATATTAATAAAATGAGTTCAACAGTCAGTAGGGAAGGTGTCAAGTCAAGTTCTCTGAAATCTGATAACCAACAGGCTGTGTTGAATTCTGTGGATGAACATGACATGTCCTTGGTCAAACAAAACAACAATGATCGCTCTATGAATCATAAAGTCACAGGTGATAACAATCATCCAACAACGAGTCAACCAATTTCTGCTAAGCACCTACATGATCCTGCTTCGAAGGCATCAGAATTTGAGTGGAACTGTGAGACCCATAAAGAGGGTGGTAACAGTAAGGGGCATGGTCAGCCTATGTTGAGGAAAGATAATCTGGCTCAGGCTGATTCTCAAGTAGAATCTGCTGGAAACACCACCACAGGGTCTGGGGATATAGTAGTTGATATTAATGATAGGTTTCCTCGTGATTTTCTTACTGATATATGCTTAAAAGCAAGAGACTCTGGAGTCCTCTCTGGTTTCAGTCCTCTGCATGGCGGTGGAACTGATTTGAGTTTGAATGTAGAGAATCATGACCCAAAGCACTGGTCATACTTTCGAGATCTGGCCCAAGATCAGTTTGTCAGGAAGGATGTATCCCTTATGGACCAAGACCATCTAGGTTTTTCATCCTCGAATTTTGAAGGAGCTCTTGTTGATTATAGCTATCCGCCTTTGAAGTCGGATAAAGTTCCCGTAGGTCAAACGGAACCACACATTAATTTTGACAAGGTCAGGCAGGAAACATCTGATGTACTGGGTCCCACCACCATAGTTATGCCACAAGATTACAGTCGGTCAGAAAATTTGCAGGTTGATGCATTGAGCTCTACAATGCCAGGATCAGAATATGAGGCATGTCCATCAGTTTAATAGTTAGCAGAAACTCAGTTCATTTACTACCATTGTTGTTTGCATGATTCAATATTTTCTAATATATCTTATCTTTCTTTAGCATGAAAATCTAGACATTCAGAACAATGGCGAAACTATTCTCAATCTTCCTGTTGGAGATTTCGATTTTAGTAGTTTACAGGTATACATACTGCTCCGAGATAGCATCTTTAGTTCTTTACAGATATGCTGGTTATCTTTTCTAATGTTAGTCTCATTCCCTACTTTTTTATGCTATTGATGAGATTAAGTTAATTCACAATGTGTATAACGGGGACCACTCTTTCATCATAAAACTCTTTCATCATAAATTGAACATTCCACAATATTGCTCTTGTTATATACCAACGCCAAGAATAGGATAAAACTTCGAAGATATAGTTAAGCCAATAAGGCTTGACGCCATGCCAGTGTCTAACCTTGCTAGCCCATTCTAGTTTAGTACCACTTCTGCTTTTTTCCATGATAATCTTGCCATTGCTACATAGTAAGTATTCCATAGAAGAGTAAACATGTTACTTAGCATTGCACTTCTTTTTGTGATTATGCTCCAGTAATGATGAACATATGCTGTAACATTTTAGCTTCACTTTAATCTATGCCAACTGATTCGTTTACAGATAATAAAAAACGAAGACCTGGAAGAACTGAGAGAACTTGGTTCTGGTACATTTGGGACTGTCTATCATGGAAAATGGAGAGGAACGGATGTGGCAATTAAGCGAATAAAAAAGAGCTGTTTTACTGGTCGTTCATCTGAGCAAGAAAGATTGGTATATTTATATTCCTTCCGTTCAATCTGGCCAGTTTAATTATTAATGACATACATGAAGATTTGTATACATGATGACTAAACATTACTGATTGTAGTTTTTTCAAATTAAGCTGTACTATCAATGCTGAAATTTAAAAAATATGAGATGACTGGAATGCCTTTACTGCTGTACTGTAGACCCACCTTTGGAGTTTCAAATAACTGTTGCCCATATCCCCAAACAGATGCTAGTTTTTTGATACTCCAGCAGAATATAAATGATTATTTTAGTAATTTAGTTGCTAACAATCTAAGACATTTATGTATTTGCAAGCTCATCTCCTTTTTGTCTTAACAACCTATAATCACTATTTTTAGACGGTAGAATTCTGGCGTGAAGCTGAAATTCTTTCAAAACTTCACCATCCCAATGTGGTTGCATTTTATGGTGTGGTGCAAGATGGACCAGGAGGAACTATGGCGACTGTCACAGAGTACATGGTGAATGGCTCTCTTAGACATGTTCTTCTTAGCAGGGACAGGTAGATTATATGCATTTATATTCTATACCCCAATACTTGCACTTTGTCCAAATTCCATCACCCATCTCTGCTTTTTTATGCATCTAAAATGTGTGAAAATGTCAGGCAACTCGATCGTCGTAAGAGGCTTATCATTGCCCTGGATGCAGCTTTCGGAATGGAGTATCTGCATTCAAAGAGTATTGTTCATTTTGATTTGAAGTGTGACAACTTACTTGTCAACTTGAAAGATCCTGCACGTCCCATTTGCAAGGTAATTAGGTTCATTGGCTCTTTTCTAAAAACTTGAGAGATAACACTTGCTGTGTTGCTGATGTAACCGCCTTATATATATGTTAGTTATGGTCAACAAGTCAAGTTCAAGCTAAAATAGTGATTCTCCTCTTGCAGGTAGGTGATTTTGGGTTGTCAAAGATAAAAAGAAATACTTTGGTTACTGGTGGTGTGAGGGGAACCCTTCCTTGGATGGCTCCAGAACTTCTGAATGGTAGCAGTAGCAAGGTTTCTGAAAAGGTAAACTTCTATTAGGTCGGAAGTATGAATAGTCAAGATTCAGGAACTGCGTTGGATATATATTTATATACAGTGGCGGTTTAAAAGCTGCCTAAGCCAACTAGGCTGTTATAATATAGGTATCTTAAACATAAATTTTGTGAAGCCAGTAGCATTATGTTTTATGTATTTATGTAAAGGAAATTGTTAACCGTGTCTTAATTCTGTTTGTCGAGGTTTTTTTTTTCCGATTCTCCTATCACATTTAGGATGAGTGTTATACGTGATTGGTGGCTCAGAATTTCTAGCCCTCCATTTGCAAGGGATCCTGGCTTTTACAACTAATCGGCGGAGTTCTTGATTGTTTCGTAATTTTTACTTTAAAAACTTGCAGGTTGATGTCTTCTCCTTCGGTATTGTCCTGTGGGAGATTCTCACTGGTGAAGAGCCCTATGCAAATATGCATTATGGAGCAATCATTGGTATAACGCTTTAGACTTCAGATTGACTTTTTGTTTCATATGCAATTCACTGTATCTTTAGATTGTGTCTATTGATTAAGATGCGCTAATGAAAATCAGCGATCATGAGTAACTCAGACAAGAAATGTCTACTGCGTTGAATAATTATACATGTGCTTGAAATGCAGGAGGAATCGTGAGTAACACCCTCCGGCCTCCAGTGCCAAGCTCATGCGACCAAGACTGGAAAGTACTTATGGAGCACTGCTGGGCTCCTGATCCCATAGCTCGACCTTCATTCACAGAGATAGCCAACCGATTACGTGTCATGTCCATCCCTTGCCAAACAAAAGCACATGTCAACCAGGTGACCAAATGATAACACCAGAAAAGGCCTTTTTCGTCCATATCTCGCATATAAATATAATAATCATGCTCTTTTTTTCATTTTTTTATTTGTGCTATCAAAATCTTTCGTGTGTATAATATACATGGTAGGGAGAGAGGCCTCCCTCCCATTGAATATCCATATTGTCTTTGCAAAGGGACCGAACATTATTATTGTATATGTAATAGCTATTGTGTGCGTAAATATTGAATACAAACTCTTCTCTATTTTTTGTAATTTCAAGTTTTTTTGTTAATGATTTTACATTTTTGACGTCTTTAGTTGAAGTTTTGATGAATTGTTGTCTTCCTTTCTAACAGTTTCTTAATATATCACCTACAAAACTTTACTACTCCTCTCCCAGTCTCATATAGTCCTGTGTCTTTCTGGAAGAGTTTTTTTATTTTATAATATATTTTATTCTCATTTTAAACAAAATAATTCATTTTGTATATTTCACTATCAATCAATAAAATATAAAATGGTTAATGTTTATTAATTCTACCTATTAATTTATTTTTTCCATTCTTTCAAAACCATTATTATTTTTTTTGATATGGATGGAACGGAGAGATTATCCATTTTACTCTTATTAATTGTAAGTTTGTAACTTATTGATTGATATTATTTTAAAATAAGTTTACATAATTATTTTTATGAGTTTGTGATGTATTTAGGGAATTTATAATAAATAATTGTGAAGAGCTTTTCTGTGGGTCTTTTGATTTAAGTCATGATACTTGTGATCAAATTTATGCTGCGTGATACATACCAACCCTTTCTTTAAAAGATTTTTTTTTTTTATGAAAATAAAATTGGGATACGGACTTGCCGTCACGACATCAAAGGAATCTTGCCGTCACGACATCGAAGAATCTTGCGTGTCAAATACGCCCTCTGTGACTAATTACAGATCTATCATCTATGAATAAGCATCCATTTTAAATTCAGGTTTATTCAGGAGTAGGAGTATAATAAGATAAAAGAGTAAAAAACCCTAAAATTTCTGAATAAGTGCTACTCTCGTCGCTCACAGCATATGTTTTAGAAATAACTTTTTTTTATAATATACGATGTTTTCGTATATATGTAAAATCTAATATTATTTATTATTTATTATTAATTAGTTATTTTATTATTTTTTATTAAAAAAATTAGCTATTACGTTCTTTAATATATTTTATATTAATTGCTGAAACATACAAGAAATCAATTTGGATTGTTATCTGATACATTGAAATACATACAAGTCTATTGTGGCAAATAGTCCATTAAAAGTTTTTGGCGATCATCAAAACATCGGCAAATAGTTGAAACTGAAATTGGAAAGGTCACTCGTGAATGTTTTGAGTGGTTATTTTTTTTCTTGTCGAGTAATGGAGAGGTTTGAATCTTCTTCATTTTTCTTTTCACTTATCTGATTGAAATTTTTAGAAAATGTTAATTTTAGAAATTTTATTAGATACGTAGATCGACCTTTCTTCCTACATGTGACGAACTATACTGAATCTTTAAGCTTTGAACTGATTTCCTCGTAATTCATTCTTATACAATCAATTTTGAGGGAATATCTGCAACCTTCTTCAATCTGATGTCTTTTTCTTTTGATTATCATAGAATACACAAGGCTTTATACCTCTGGTTGACAACCATGGATGCTAGACCTTTCTTCAAAAAAAAGGAAAGCCTCAGAAAAAAATGACATAAAGTATCTGATTTGAATTCTAATGATTGATTACATCATCTTTTTAATTCATCATTTTAATCGAACTTTGATTTCCAGTTTTTAACTTCATTCTTTGACGGTCTGGTGAATCCAGCTTTAGTGTACCAACCCTATAATAGCTTCTTTATTGCCAACAAAACCTGCATAAATAACCTCTTTCCAGTATAATAGTAGTAAGTTAGAAACATGTTAAGAATTTGTTAGGTGGTAAAGATATATAAATATACTTGATTATCAAGAGTTCAGGAGATAAGAATTCATAGTTAACCAATTAATTTTATGGTAATGTTAATCCTCTTGCCTTATATAACATGGAGCAATTCCTTCTTATAAAGTGATTGACCTTAATTGATTTGGAGCCTGAAACTGATTAAAATCAAGTTTCATTTTATATTTTATAGTTCATCTGGCAATCGAGCCCGCAAGCTTGTTTTGATCCCTAAACATATGAGAATGGTCATATTTGAAGTGATTAACTTCCTACATCACGCTAATAGAGGCTCTAAATACCAATGAGCATTGCCTTTAAGAAGCATTTCAATAAGAATTTGAGAATTAGTCTCTATATCTATATCAATGATGTCTAAATCCTTGCATATCAACAAGCCATCTAATAAAGCCCTTCTTTATGCTAAAACTGGATTGAGTTTTCCATAAGCCTACCAAAACTTGTAATTATATCACCCATATTATTTATTATCAGTCCGTCACCACTTATATCACCATTGAGCCCACATGAGCCATTAGTGTCTAGCTTGAGTCTATTAATTCTAGGACAGATCCAATTAAGCAAGATTTTTTTTTTCTTTTCCTTATGTAAATGATTAAAGCAACCTATTTAAGAGCAACCTTGAAATCATCAGACCAGTGGTATCTTTTGAACATTTTAGAATAATACAATCCTATCAAAATGTGTTTAACATTGTTAATTATAAAACTAGATGTATATTTATAATTATCAAACTTAGCATTGTTTACAACTCTCCACAATACCAATCATATAATAAGAGGGATAATTGTTATAATATGAATATCCTTATTTATAGACCATAACCAACACCTAGTTACATGAGATAAGGTTATATATCTCCCTAAGGTAATATCAAACAACCCCTAAAAATAACTCCATGCATCTCAAGCTATATTACAAGACACAAAAACATGATATATAGTTTTAAAAACATCACAAAACTAACATTTTGAAGCCAAGTAAAAGTTTATTCTTTGTACAATATCGTCTACTGAAATCCATTTAAAATCCTCCAAAGTAATATAGAATATTTTTTGGAGTAATATTATTCCATATTTTTATACATATTAGACCTATTTCTTTTAGCCCTCAACTTATTCCAAGTTTTCTTAAAACTAAAGTTTCTAGAGTTAGATAAGGACCATTTAATAACATCTTTTACACAATCCTTAATTGATATTTTCTGGATCTTCTTGATATCATAAGGTATAACAAAATCCTTTTGCTTATAATATCCAACCATTACTATTCTAGAAGATCTTATTTTTTTATTTTGACTACCAGAGATTGTTCTCATTGCCTGATATAGAGATAAAAGTTAAAGGTCACACCACCTTTTAATCTAAAAATCTATTTATCATTTACCTACCTTCCAATATATAAATTATTCAGCACAATCTCTAAAGTTTGTTATCCTTTTCCATGTAGTTGAATATTGTCTTGAATATTTGACTTGAAGAGGATGATAATCCTTACAATATATGTTATGCATATACACAGCCCACAAATTTTTATGCTAGCTAAACCTAAACCATCTCTTACATGAGAATGAGTCTTGTAAATCTTGAATTTTCCTTAAGTTAAGCAATTTCTCTTCGTAAGGCCTACAAATTTTACTCCACCTAGTCTAGTTAATAATATTTGTAGCTTTCTTAGAGCCCTCTAAATTCCTATTACATAGCCTTTTTGTCCTATCTATTATAGTTTTAGCTAAAATATAATACTGAATCCAATGGATATGCAAAGACATTAATATATATTGTACTGAAATTAATATGCCTCCAAATGATAAGTTCTTATCTTCCCACTCCATAATTTTATACTTAATATTAGTAATTAAGATATCAAAATTGCTAGATGTATTATTAAAGTTGATTGTTATCCCTAGATATGTAAAAGGTAGGTTACCAATCTGGAAACCAGAATGCAATCCTAACATTCTAGTTCTTAACTGAGATATAGAAGAAGATGTAATAACCTTAGTTTTTTATTTCTTAATAAGTTGTCATGATATGCTTTGATAATGTTGTAGAAAGTTACCCAATCTATGTATATTCTTAGCTAACCCATTTGTAAAGATAATCAAATCATTAACAAAGGCTAAATAAGGAATAACTGAAGAGCTTTTTAATTTGAATTTCATTTCACATCTAGTTTCAAACAGACTTTTTAATCCTCAAATTAAGTATTCCTCAGCTATTATAAAAAGGCTTGGGGATATAAAATTCTCTTACCTAATACCATTTGTAGTCTTGAAATAACCATAACACTCATCATTTAAATATTATTGAAAAATAAGCACACTTTATTATACTTGCAATTATGTCCAAGAAAGAGCTACTAAAACCAAATAACTCTATAATATTTAGAATAAACTTGTAAGATAACTTGTCAAATAAGTTTGACATATCTACTTTAATCATAATATTACTTTCTCTAACTTTTTTTATTAAGATCATGAGATAAATATTTAGCCAACATGATATTGTCATGAATATTCCTACCATAAACAAAACCTCCTTACTCTTTAGAGATTATCTTTTAGAATAATTAAGGATTTCGTTGTTTATTAATTTAGATTGATTTTAGATAAAGTGTAAATACTAATAGGCATATAATTATTCCAAGTTTGTGGACCATTGACCTTAGGAATGTGACAAATGATAGTAACACTAATACCTTGAGAGATTGTTTGTCCTTGAATAAAGGAATTGAAGCAACACAAAGTTCTCTGTTAATAATATGCCAACAAGATTGAAAGAACATACCATTGTAACCATCAATGCCTGTAGCACTTGTGGGGTTCAATTTTTTGATAACATAATGGATTTCAGTTACATAAGATAATTTCATTAACATCCTCTTATCATATTCTATAATTAGATTGGGGATGATATCATATAACTCTTATGCCTCCTCTTGGTTTGGATGGCCTATTTAAATTGATTTGAAATAAAGCTCAGTTGATTTCACAAGCATGTTATGGTATATAATCCAATCATTTCCTTCACGAATGCCTTGAATTTTATTCCTCATTCTTTTTTTTAATATGGTTGTGGCAAGTATCTGTGTTGTTATCACTATCTCTTAAACAGATTGAATTGATTTTTTGCTGCCATTAAGTTTCTTCTCTAGCTAACACTTGTAGATAAACACCTTGGCCTTTAGAAAGATTAATTTTTTCTTCAATACAATTTGATACTTCATATCTTATTTGTAAAGATTTAACTTCCTCATCATCTTGCAACACATCATCAAATATATTACCAAAATGCTCCCAATTCCAGATTTTGAGATTTTGTTTCAACTTTTTAAGCTTATTTCCAAAAAATAAACATAAGTTTCCTTTCCATCTCAGTGTTCCAGTTATGTTTTATAATGTTCAGAAAATATTGATATTTTAACCATATATTTTGAAATTTAAAGAAAACCTTAATCTTTGTATGACCCTCTTGTGATACACATTAGAGTATGATCCGAACATGTTCTTGCCATATGTTTAACTCTTGTATTTTCAAAATAGTCAGCTCATGCACTGTTATATAGAACCATGTCTAACCTCTTCCACTTACTATTATTAGACCATGTTTATTTAGTTCCAGAGTAGCACGCATCCTCTAGATAATAATCAGTAATCGTGTTATTGAACTATTTTAGGCTTCTCAAACATAGAGAAGAGAATGAAAGCTGCTCATGGGGTGATGAGATGACATTAAAATATACCATCACAATCCATTCTCTTGAATTATCATCTAGATTCCTCAAGTTATTCCATAGTTCAATACGTTGATCTCTGAGACATTTAGCCAGTATTCCATATACAATTGTGATAAGAAACTTTTTAGCCAGTATTGAGTGACAAACATTTACATGAATAAATTGAGTATGGTTCATATCAATATCCACTTTGAACTCATCCTTCCATATTAGCCAAATTTTATTGTTGATATTAGAAGAACGTTTTTAGAAACCCATACTCTTAACAACCCTTTCAAGGTTATCCACTGTAATCAAGGGTTATTAAATATCTATAAAATCTATATTTTCAGACCTCTTGATTGACTTGAGCCTTCTCTAAGTAGCTTTGTTTCCAATTCCTGGAACATTCTAATTAAGTAATTTAATAATAATTTAAATCTACTGGAATTTGTCCTAATAGGCCCTTTAAACTGAAGAGCCTTGATAGCCATAAAACTTTTACCTGTTTTTTTAGTTTTCTTGACTTTTTTGCTTAATATTTCCTTAAAATCTTCACCAACTTCTATTTTTTTAGAATAAGAGATGCTGGTTAACTTCTAATATATTCATGCTTATGAGAATTATGTTTTGATGCAAGGTTCTCATAATCATTATGTTCACAAGATAAAAAGGTTACCCTTGTTTCAATAGACTGAATATCTTCTATTATTTCTGCTTCTTTAATCATTGAATTTTTATTTGACGATTTATCCACACTCTCTTGTTCCTTTAAAGATTCTTGTGAGCTTGTTATGTAGCTTCATTGTGTTTTATCCTTAAGATTAAATATTGGTTCATGGCATAGTCTGGGATACCACAGTGCTGGTTTTGTTTCTCTTTAGACCTTTTATGTTTCATATTATTGTCTTCCAAAATTTTGTTTATGGTATCTTATATTACTAAATCTTTTTCTTTTAAGATGATATAATTAACCTTAGATATCTACCTATTGGTTTGTTTATGATGTATTTCACTTGTAAGCATAGAAGATCGTGAGATTTCAATTACTTAAATCCTGCTATGTGCCTCAGTTATTTTATAGGCAGACTCATTGTTACCCAAATGTAGACAAAAGACAGTATGGTGGGACTTCTCCATATATTATCTCCACCCAACATCTATCATTGTGAAACCTATCCAAACTATATGGATACGTTTTCTTGTTACATCAAATTTGATCTAGGATTTATAACAATTATGTTTAGCCCTATGTATCCAAGTACCCATATCATTAAAGGATTGCCTAATGAAGAAGCTATATTCCTTATAATTCCTTCATTATATGGGAACTTAAGGAGGTTTTGAAACATTATCGAGACATGAGTTATCGAATATTCAACCTTGAGGTTGAAGAATGGTTTCGATTTGAGAAATCTCATGGAAAATTCCCAATCAACCACACATTTCTTTTTAATAACTTACAAAGATCATCTTGTAAGGAAAATTCTATTAGAAACTGTCTTACATCCCAATTAGCAACATTTACTTAACCTACAAATTTAAAGGATTCTAAAAACTTTTGTATATTGATTAGATTAGGTTTACCTTTAGTAAACTTTCCAACTAATGTAGATTTTATTGCTGCCAGAAGTTTCTCTTTATCTTTTGAAGTGAATTGTATAGCAAAATGATCTCCTCTATCTTGAATCCCAGAATGTCCAATAATTGGTTGTTTAGATGTATGCAATGTTGCCTCCGCGTATGATTTGAATGAGGTGAGAACTTGACTTTTAACCTTATTTGTGATATCAAATATAGGATTGTTACATAGTTTAATTATTTGGTTGTTATTGGAAAGAAAATTTTCTTTGTTGAAATTATTGAATCCTTTTTTTGTACTGGTGGATACTTAGCATTTGAAATATTCATGTCCTACTTTCCATGGATAAATCCTCTACTTTTGAATTTTATATAATTTGAAGAATTATTTTCCTTGAGTTTATTTGTCAATGATGTTTGTTGCACACATGAAGAAGTTTCTAAAAGTTCCATGTTGTTATACAATGTATTGGCAAACAACCAATTCTTAGCCTGGATGTATAACTTGGTCGGAAACTGATACTTCAAAACTATGTTCTTGACTTCTTGAATCAATTCATGGAGATCAAAGATAACATATAATGTGGTTGTCCTTGTGGATCGAATTTGATTTTGACAGGTTCCAAAAAAAGATATCGAAAATGCGATGGTTTGATAATAGATTATTATAAACATACAATATTTTTTTATAAAATATTATATATAAAAAATATCCAATCAAATATGCGTATTTTTTATTATTATTTAAAGTTTAAAATCCATATTTTTATATTAAAATTAAAAAAAAAAATGCGAAAAATATAATTTGTTTTGTTTTTTTAATACGAGCAAAACTATATCCATGGATGATATGTTTTGATTTTCTTAGCCCAGTTAATCTTGGTTTTGCATTTCATATTTTCGTTTTTGGTTTCATGTTTTGCATTTTAGTACTCTTTTTCACTTTGAATTCAACAATGATTTCGCATTTAACATTTCGTTTTTCTATAGTTTCACATTTCACCTTTAAGTATTTTAGTTTTAAAATTTAACAATGGTTTCACATTTTACATCTAATTTTACTATAGTTTATATTTTTATTTAAAACTGGTTTTGTTTTTTTCACTTTGGCAAAAAAAAATCAAATTTAAGAGTGGTTTTGTATTTTACACATTCTAGAAACTTTTGCATTACACATTTTTATTTAACTGTGGTTTCGCATTTCACATATAAGTAATTTTAATTTTTCAAACTGAAAACTAATTTTTTATTTTGCATTTCGCAATTAGGAAATTTTATTTTTCACATTTAACACTCGTTTTGCATTTCACATTTTATTTTACATTAGTTTCGCATTTTCAATTTAGGGAAAAATAAAAATAAAAATAACTCTTATTTTGCATTTTGCATTTCATATTTTCATTTAATTTTGGTTTCACATTTCGCACATGGAATATTTTTTAAAGTTAACACTGGTTCGCGTTTTTCATTTCAAAATTTATTTTATCCTGATTTCGCATTTTACATTTTCATTTAACTATGATTTTTATATTCTTACTTAGATTTTGTTCTTAAAATTTAACATTGATTTCGTATTTCGTATTTTATTTTATCCTAGTTTCGTATTCCATGTTTTGATTTAGTCATTATTTTGACTAATGGACATAAAATTTGCTTAATAATTGGTTAAAGCCGATGAGGAAGCCCACTCGATTCAACATTCAAACTGTTTTAAGCGTTACTTGATGAGGCTTAATAGACGCAATGGAGAAGTAAAAAAAATAAAATACTCCAATAATCTAAAAAATATATATATAAATAAAAAATAGTTATCACCTAGATATATTTAAGGGGATGTGTCACGAAAGATATTAAAGAAATCACGACATGCACGATAACAAAACATGGGATGTGACACTTAAGATATAAAAATGTTCTTCCTTCTATACCAACACTCTTGATGCAAAAAGAAGGGTTTGGATTTAATACAATAAACAAAGTATTTGAAAACAAACTAATTTGGATATGGGTCGAGCTAAATTCACCCAAATGAGGTCTAACCCCATCCAAAATTCACCTTTGACTTTTTTCTTACCAAATTTACCCCTGAGTTCGATTTATTTATGAACAGTCATTAATGAATCCTTTCTACTAAGTGTATCCTAACCTTACCCAACATAAAACACAACTTAAATAGCTAACATCACCAAATATATTTTAACATATTCTTCAACTTGTTCTTCAAAATTAAACTTGTTCTCCAATTTTATATTGAACTTGGTGTGGATAAAAGTAGCCTGAGGGTAGGCTGGTAATTTTAAGTGGAGTTTTAAGGCGGTGTAAGGGTGTTTCACGGTAGTATGGTGGTGTTTAAAGGTGTTCCAAAGTATTTCAGGGTGTTTCAAGGGTGGAGAGAGAATTAAGCAGCCTGGCAGCAGTTAATTTTTCTTACCCATAGTTAATGCTGGTGGTTGGGCATTTATAGTGTGAAATTTGGGCCCTTATGGGCTTTCGGGTCAAGTTTAATGGACCCGGGTCATGTTTAAAGACCCATAAGTTTTAAGCAGATGTGCAGGTAGCTTAGTCAGATAGTGTTTAGGTTTTTTAGTACTTTAGTCATAGTTCGAACTGCCTTAAGTTTTCAGTGTTCGAAATCATCTGTCCGGTCAACAAGTCCTGTCCGAATTTCCGGGGAGATTTACTTTGGACTACCCTTCCGGGGAGCACTTCGAATTCGGACTCATCAGGAGCCCCTTTTTTAGGTTTTTGAACAAGTGTCTTTGTCAAAGAACTGAAAAACAGTCCGATAAAGGAAGTGGTCTTCCAATTCGGAGAGAGTTGAGGACAGATCCGGACAAGGCAATCGTTTCGAATTCCAAACGGTTCTGTGTCAGAGTTAGTGGGACACGTGTCACACTTTGGTTGGTTTCTTTTAGCCGTTTTCTTACCTCGAAAGTTGTACCACTATCTCGAACAAGTTACATCTTTAAATGCTTTTGATGACGTCAGCGCCGTTTTTTAATCATTGCCCAACTTTTCGGATTCTCCTAGGAATCAAACCCTTTTTTACATTTACTATAAATTCTATTCATCTTTCACAGTCTCACTATTACTTTCACTCTGCCATTTTACTCAAAGCTTCATCTCTCTAAAATTTCAAGATTTCCTTAGTTGTTTTATGTTCACAGCAAGAACAGCTCTAATCAAGGGTGGGTGGCTTAATCTCTCAGAATTGGAGAAAGCTCAAAGGGTTGAAAAAGAGAAAAGACTTGCAGCAGGGCTTCCAGCGTCGCCTGTCGAGAAACCAGCCCCTTCAATCGAAGAATCTGATAGAGGTTCATCTTCTTCGAAAGGTACGAGATCTAGAAAACTCTTTCAATCAACACTCTCCCCCATAGTATCTGGCTCATCAGTCCAAGAGTCAATCCCCACTGTCGAACCGGGGGTCGCTGTTACAAGTGTCAGGAAGAAAACCACTTTCATTGCTATGGGGTCCGACTCCGATCATTCTCCAGACAAACTAATCATGAAAAGACCAAGCAGATTGGTTAAGGGACTCTCTTCAAAAAATAGCAGTGAGTCAGGGTCCGGGGCAACTGTTAGGACTCTCCGAGAAAGGCCGGTTGGTCCGGAGGCTAGCAGTCCACTACCTCCTAAGGAAACTTCGACCTCAGAAACTCAAACTTAGGTGAGAACTCAAAAACATACAAAGAGCCAACAGTCCGGAGGATTAGCTATGCCAAGCTTCATCCCTCCCCGGGCTGTTTCTGCAGAAGCTCCCCCAACGATAATGGAGGAGATGATGGAAGACTCCACTGAGGAGGTTAGGTTTGAGTCCGAGTCTTCCGGACAAGCTGAAACTGCTGTAGTTGTTGCCAAGAAGGGCAAAGAGGACTTGTATCTGAGGCGTCCGGATCTGCCGGAGAGCCTCGAAGGGAGAGTAGGGCCCTGCTTTCACAAGGTAGAGTTCAAGTACCTTTTATCTCTGTTAAAGACCAAGTATGCGTTTATCCATACTAGAGATTTGGGACGGTTTCGCACTAAGTGGGGGATCCCTGAAAACGTAAAAATCCGAATTCCCATCGATCCGGAGACCCCGATGGATTGTAAAAGGAACGAAATAGTCTTCTTTACGGAGCTATTCAACTGGGGACTTAGGTTCCCACTGGATCCAGAGATAGTGCGCTATTTCCACCTAGTCAAGCTATGTCCATCACAGCTAAGCCCTAACGGATGGTACACCTTGATGTCGTGCATTATGGCATCTAGGTTGTCCGGAATTCCTCTTCCAATGGAAGAGTTCGCTGCTGTAGCTAGTTTGTGCAAACACCATCAGTTCCCTTTTTATCACTTTAACATGGGGAACGATCTTAAAGCTGTGGATGATCTCCTGGAGTCGGAGAGCAAGTGGAGGAGCCAGTTCTTGTTTGTAAGTGGCTCATGGGAGAATGGTAAGAAAATCAAGACCGGGGAGAATCCTAGCCTTCTTCGAAGCAGATGAAGGAGCGATCGTAAGTTTTACTTTAAGTTTCTGTTCGAATTTCTCTTTTCATTTAGTTCATGCTAACCAGTCGCTTTCTTGTTTTATTAGAGCTGCCAAAGGAGTTCGGAGACTATCTAAAAACCGGACAGGTCACCTGTGGCAAGATAAACGCATGGGCCGCAGAGAACTGGGAGAACCGGTTCCACAAAGCTTTTACCCCTGGGAATTTAGCGAGATCCCATCTGTGGAACACCACAGGTCGAAGGGATCTTACCTGGGAGGAGTTCTCCACCCCACATGATGAAGATGTAGTGCTGAGAAGGTCTCATGAATTGGATGGGACCCTATTCCTTCCTGCCCGGGCCAAAGCCCCAAGTAAAATGAAGGGCAAGAAGAAGAAGAGCAGGAAAGCAGTAGAGGATGCTGAGAAAGAGGTCCCAATAGGCTCAGAGGTGCCAGCCCAGGCTCAAGTTGACGCAAACCTTCTACAAGTGGTAGAACAGGAGAGCGAGAAACAAAGAGTGAAGTCCCCAAAACCCACAAGGGCTGCTAAACGGACTCGCAAGCAAGCGAGTGATAGTGCTGATAGGGAGGTCAAAAAGAAAAAGATTTCCCAAGGAGAGGAGCTTGCTCTCCGGGATCCGGAGCCCACTTTCCCAACTGACCCAACATTAGCCGAGGATATCCCAGGGACTCTTAATGAAGGGATTCCAATGGAATTCCACACTGATGAAGTTGATAGGGGAGAGATTAACATGGATGAAGTGGATGTCACCGGTCTGGGTCCTTTAGGTGACTACTTCCTTGGCCTGTCTAGAGATGAGTTCGCAGGGCCATACGTTCCCCAGTAGCTCTAACACAGTAAACTTCAATGGTAAGACTTTCTTGGTTTCTAGTGAGAGGGATGTTATAGCCCACTCCCTACTTAGCAATGTGCAACCAGTACTCACCCTGGAAAGGCAAGTCCGGAGTCAGGCAGAAACCATTGAGATCTCAAGTCTGAGAAGGAGAAGCTTTCCGATGACCTCAGGACTGCTACTACTAAGGTTGACCTGCTTAAGGAGTCGAACGAACAGCTAAAGAAGAGTCAAAATGAAAGCAACACAAAAGTTGCTTCTTTAGAAGAGACCGTAAAAGATCTCCGGGCTAAGCTGTCCGGATTGGAGAAGGACTTGGCAGCCTCAAGGGGAGAAACTGCAGCAAAGGAGAAGATTGTCACCAACCTGACCACTGACAAACTTGCTTTAGAGAATGCAGTGACTCAGGCTGTTGAGGAGAAAGATGCTTTGGTGAAGGATCAAGAGGCCATGATCAAGGCCAAAATCAACGCTTATGCCAGGGAGATGATACGGAGTGAAGAATTAATGGTTGAGAAAGTGAAGTCCGATATGGTCCTCCTGTTTCACGAGAAGTTCCCGAAGAGGAGACTAGGGGACTTATGGCGTTATGTGGATGACGATGATCTCCCCTACTGGACCATGGTTGATGAAGGGTACACTGATATATCCTCGTCTGGTGACGAAGAGGAAACCGGAGAGAGTCCGGGTGAAGAAGAAGTTGACCCCAAAGGCAAGAAGGTCATTGAGGAAAAAAGCAATATCAAGAGCAAGAAAACAGATGAGGGTGAGCCATCTTCAAAGGCTCCACCTTAATTTATAATTTGTTTTGTTTATCTTTTACTTGAACCAAAGTCCTTGGAAGGCCAAGGCACCTTTTTTGTGATGTTGTCCGAATTATTCGGACAGATTTTTGTTCTGCACCCAAACTTGTTTAAAAAGTCCTTGGAAGGCCAAGGCAATTTTAAGTCGTTGAATGAATATTTTGTTTTGCTCAATCATTCTCTTCTTTCATAATCTGTTTAAATAGTTGGAGTTTAAGTAGTCTTGAGTTATTGTGTTGTGAGAGTGTTTAGTTTCTCTGGCTAGAATTTAAGTAGCCCTTAGACCTTTCAGTCCGGATAGTATGACAATCAACAGAATTTTGCAAAAACTTAGAAAATTATTCAAGAAAGCTCCAAGTCTCATTTAAAGCTCTCCGTGGCGCCGGAGAGGGGTAGTAGTATGCCCCCAAATATTTACAGGGGTGTTTTAAACAAGTAAATATTTATATAAGTTTTATTCTAAGTACATTCGAAGGTGTTCAATATTCCAAGGGTGAGTTAAAACCCTGCCATCTTTGTCTTCTAACCAGTATGTACCAGGCTTGATTCTTTCAATCACAGTATAGGGACCCTCCCAAGTTGGGGCCAGCTTTCCGAAGAGCTTTTCCTTGGTATGTAAGAAAACTTTCCTCAACACCTTATCTCCTGGTTGAAAGTCCCTTCTTTTAACTTTAGAAGCAAACCTGCTTCTCATCAAGCCCTGATAGTGTGCCACTCTAAGATGAGCTTTTACTCGCCTTTCTTCAATTAAATCAAGTTGATTTCTAACTGCCATTTCATTAGCCTGTCCGGAGAAGTTGTGGACTCGAAAGGAGGGGAGTGTCTTCTCTATGGGGGCTACTGCATCCATCCCATAGACCAAGGCAAAAGGTGATTCTTGTGTTGCAGCCCCAGGCGTTGTCCGGTAGGCCCACAAGACTTCTTGTAAATAACTAGGCCACTTCCCAGCAGCCCCTTCCAAATTTTTCTTTAAACCGGACAGTATTGTCCTGTTAGCTACTTCAACTTGCCCATTGGCTTGTGGGTGGAAAGGTGAAGAAAAGCAGTGCTGAATACCCCTCGAGGCACATAAGCGTTCCATTTCTCTGTTGTCAAACTGTGGCCCATTGTCTGTTGTTATTCTCTGGGGGACACCAAATCTGCAACATATGTTGGATAGAATGAATTTTATAACAGCCTTTGATGTTGTCCCTGCCAAGGGGGCTGCTTCTATCCACTTTGAAAAGTAGTCAATGGCTACGATTATGGTTTTACGCCCTCCGGACGCCACATGGAGAGGCCCAACTAAGTCCAATCCCCATCGAGCAAAAGGGATGGGCTCAGAAATTGATTCCAAAGGAATGGCTGGTACATGAATTTCATTGCTGTACCTCTGGCATGGGTCACATCTTCTTACCAGCTCCTTAGCATCTTTCATTATTGTTGGCCAATAATATCCGGAGAGAAGCACTCTTCTTGTTAATGCTCTAAATCCACAATGGGCTGACCCCTCACCATCGTGCAATTCGGAGAGAACCATTTGTGACTCATGATCCCCTAAACAGCGTAGGAGAGGTTTGCTATAGGATTTCTTGTACAAGACCTCTCTAATCATGATAAAACCACGAGCCCTGTGTTTTAACGTTCTGGCTTGTGGTTTATCCAAAGGCACGATGCCATCAGACAGATATTGCATAAGAGGAAACCTCCAGTCTTGAGGCCGGTTTACTTGTATTTCAAAGACTTCCTCATTTTCACCTTCATCAAGTTGAATAGAAGGGCTTTCAAGCACATGGATCCATGGATAGGACTCCGTATATGCTATTGTTGCCAATGAGTCTGCTAGCTCATTCTCTACCCGGGGAATATGCTCATAGACAACGGCTTTAAGCTTCATGGCCTCACTTTTCAAGAGTAGTAAATACTTGATCAATTGTTCTTTTCTAGCTTCTGATAGGCCCAAGGCATGGTGAACAAGCAATTGGGAGTCACTTAGCAGCTTGACCCTTTTTGCTCCACAGATGTATGCCAATTTCAACCCAGCTATAGCTGCTTCATACTCGGACTCATTATTGGACGCCCTGAAAGCAAAACAAATAGCTTGGAACATGTTGTCCCCATAGGGGGAAGTGAGACATATTCCTGCCCCAGACCCTATGACACTGGATCCCCCGTCTGTTCGGACAATCCACACTTTTTTGTCTTTTGAATCAGCTGGTTGTTCTGAGTCCCTATCAGAGTGGAACTCAACCAGAAAATCAGCCACAGCTTGAGCTTTTACTGCTGTCCGGGGAGCGAAATCTACGTCGAAGTCCCCCAACTCTACTGACCACTTTGTCATTCTGCTTGAAATGTCCGCTTTTTGAAGGACATTCTTTAAAGGGAAAGACGTCCGGACAATCATAGGATGAGCCTGAAAATAAGGCCTCATCTTTCTTGCAGCTATCACCATAGCCAATGCTAGTTTCTCAAGTTTCAAGTAGCGCCGCTCAGCATCAATCAAGCTTTTGCTGATGTAGTACACTGGGTGAGGATACCCATCAACCTCCCTTACTAACACAGCACTGATGGCACAACTTGAAACAGCCAGATATACAAAGAGAGTCTCCCCATCGATTGGTTTGAACAAAGTCTTGGGAGAGGACAGATGCTTCTTAATCTCATTGAATGCCTCATCACACTGTGGTGTCCATTCAAACCCCTTTGCACCCTTCAAGGTTTGAAAGAATGGAGCACATCTGTCCGAAGACCTGGAGATGAATCTGTTCAAGGCTGCTAACCTCCCCGTTAACCGCTGTACTTCTTTAACGTTTCGAGGAGGCTCCATTTGGAACAAAGCATTGAGTTGGTCCGGGTCGGGCTGTATCCCATGCTCACTTATAATATACCCTAAGAACTTCCCGGACTGCACTCCGAAGACACACTTTTCAGGGTTTAACTTTAAATTCACCTTGGCCAGGTTGGCAAAAGTCTCTTGGAGGTTGGACAAGTGCAGCTGCTCATCCACACTTTTCACCATCATATCGTCAATGTAAACCTCCATATTTCTTCCAATTTGATCAGCAAATGCCTTATTGACTAACCTTTGATAAGTAGCCCCAGCATTTTTCAAGCCAAAGGGCATCACCTTATAGCAGTGCAGACCCCTATCAGTAACAAAAGTGGTATGCTCTTGATCTTTTGGATCCACCTGGATCTGATTATACCCGGAGAAAGCATCCATGAAGGAGAGCAGCTTGTTCCCAGAAGTAGAGTCTACTAACTGATCTATCAGGGGAACCGGATACAAGTTTTTTGGGCAAGCTCGATTGAGATCTGTGAAGTCAATGCACATTCGCCATTTACCGTTTTTCTTTTTTACCAAGACTGGATTGGCAGTCCACAAAGGGTACTGAGATTCTTTAATGTGCCCCATCTTTGTGAGTCTGTCAACCTCTTGTACAATGACATCAGCCTTTTCTTTTGAGAAAGCTCTCCTCTTTTGTACTACTGGTGCCACGTCTCTTCGGACAGATAAGTGATGGGAAATCACCTCTGATGGAACTCCAGTAACATCAGCGTTGCACCAAGCAAAAACATGCTGATGGTCTTTTAAGAACTTCAACATACCTTCTTTCAACATTGGTGGCATTTTGGACCCTATCTTGACAATTTTTCCTTCTTCCAAGCAATGCGTTTCAACCTCCTCAACCGGGATCAACACTCCGGGGGTCTCTCTGGGGTCAACAATTTCACCCTCACCCCCAGAAAGGCCCTCAAACTGCTATTGGTCATTTATTCGGACTGCCCCCAGCGTTCGTGGAGCCAAGGCAGTGGCATAGCATTCTCTTGCAACTTTTTGACTGCTCCGGACAACCCCAACTTGCCCCTGAACAGCATATTTTAGACACTGATGGACTGTCGAAGCCACTGCATGCATCCTAGAGAGCCAAGATCTCCCTAGAATAGCATTGTAGCAAGTGGGACAATCCACCACAATGAAAAGTATTCTGACTGTTTTCTTGAAAGGGCCTCTGCCCAACAAAACTTCTTCTTCGAACTCACCGATTACATCAGCTGAGCTGCCCGTGAAGCCTACGATCGATCTGTCTGACTTTTGAATCACAGCTGGATTTTTCATTTTCTTGTAAGTATCTAGGAAGAGGATATTGGCAGAGCTCCCAGTATCTACCAGGATTCGCCTTATCTCATTGCCCCCTATCGATGCTCCTATAACAACAGCATCTTCATGAGGGCCAGCAATGTCTCTCAAATCATCCCCATCAAAGACAATGAATGGGAACAAACTTGACGATTGATATGAGGTCATGCCCCCTTCTAGCTGGGTAGCCAAATTATGAACATGCCTTTTTCTTGATGAAGTGGTAGGAGCTGTTACAGTGTCCCCTCCGAAAATTGTCAAGGATTCAAAGAACTCAATGAGCCCGGAGACCGACCTGGAACGCTCCTCTATCGCACCCACTATGTTTCTCGTTGGGTCAGGATCCAAGTATTCGGATTCCACATCAAACCTTTCAATGATTACCATAGCCCCCTCTGGGGCAGCATTAACCGGACCAGCCCGGTGAGTGTTATCAGGCCTGTTGCCTCCTCTTCTTTTAACGTACGCACCCAATTTCCCTCTTTCGATCAGGTTTTGAACCTCTTGTTTCAGTGCTATGCAATCATCAGTAGTATGGCCAATATCATTGTGATATTGACAAAAAGAACTGTTTCGATGTTCTCTGGGAGACTGCAAGGTCGCTGGTCTCCGGTAGTGTACCACATCTTTTGTTTTATCGAAAATGGTTGCCACACTTTCTTTGAGTTCTGCAAACCATTCCGGTTGGACCCATGGTCCCCTTTTGTTTCTAGACTGTTGGCTTTGTGCAAGAGCAGCTGGTTGAGACTGAGCTTTTCCCCTTCCATGCCCTTGTCCGGTTTCTCTAGCTTTGTTCCCGGACTGGTTTTGATTTGGAGTTGGCGCCACCGGGGTGGATCTCACCTGTCTGTGCACCCTGGTCTTCTTTGTTTCATCAACATTTATTTGTTTGCCAACTTGATTTAGCAATCCCCCCCAGGTCATGGCCTTCTTCCTGGTTACTGAATCGGCCAGGTTGCCCGGGTTCAAACCTTGTCTCAGGGAGGCTATTGCCACTTGTTCAAAGCAATCAGCCAGCCCGTTTTTTTTGTTCACAAAACGACTTATGTACTCCTTTAATGATTCGTTTGGTTCCTGGGCACAATGGATTATGGTATCTCCATTACCCTTTAGCTCCTTACTCCCCACAAATTGTCTTCGAAAGGCCACCCAAAAAGTATCAAAGTCTCTGATACAACCCTGAGGAAGGCTGTTGTACCACTTCAGAGCACTCCCCGTGAAGGATTGGGAGAATGCCCTGCAGAGTAGTTTATCATCATCATCAAAGTTCATCATGAAGTTCTTGAATTGCTCCAGATGATTGTCTGGATCAGTACTGCCATCGTACTTCTCCATCTTGGTGCTATCAAACCTCTTGGGGAGGTTTCCGGACAGTATTTTGGAAGACAACGGCGATTGCCTCCAATTCCTCCCACGACTGAACGCAGTATCCTCATTAGGTGTTGCAAAGATACCTGGCTCATCATGGAAGGCAAAAGGATCCACCAGCATCCGGTCTACATGCCTCCGGTTGTGAGATGATCCTTTCCCAATGTGCCTTTTCATTCTTCCATGATGATCTCTTTTTCTGGAATACTTTTTGACTTGCTTCTGTTTTTTCCTGGTTCGCCCCTCATCACTACTGGAGGACAAGGATTTTTCATTTCCCTCACTGTCCGAAGAGTTGTCCGAAGATTCTGAGCTTGAGTCAGAACTCTCCACAGGCTTGGACCGGTGAGACTTTTTAGAACTGGCATGTGTCTTTTTAGTGCTCACATGAGTTTTTGAAGCCTCATGCTCTCGAGGGTTATCAGAGCGATGAGCAACTGACGCTTTGGATTTCTCCTTCATGCCCATCTTGGCCTTTTCAGCCCTTAGAGCTTCTATTTCAACCCTCAACCTGTCACGCTCTTGGACAGTATATTCATCGTTCTCTTCCACCACTTCGAGCAAAGCTGGTGGAAGCTCTGGATTATCCAGATTCATTCGGACAGAATTTCCTTACTTGGTTTTGAATGCTTGATTCAGGCACCGTCGCCTCCCACTGTGGTCGCCAATTTGGTGTGGATAAAAGTAGCCTGAGGGTAGGCTGGTAATTTTAAGTGGAGTTTTAAGGCGGTGTAAGGGTGTTTCACGGTAGTATGGTGGTGTTTAAAGGTGTTCCAAAGTATTTCAGGGTGTTTCAAGGGTGGAGAGAGAATTAAGCAGCCTGGCAGCAGTTAATTTTTCTTACCCATAGTTAATGTTGGTGGTTGGGCATTTATAGTGTGAAATTTGGGCCCTTATGGGCTTTCGGGTCAAGTTTAATGGACCCGGGTCATGTTTAAAGACCCATAAGTTTTAAGCAGATGTACAGGTAGCTTAGTCAGATAGTGTTTAGGTTTTTTAGTACTTTAGTCATAGTTCGAACTGCCTTAAGTTTTCAGTGTTCGAAATCATCTGTCCGGTCAACAAGTCCTGTCCGAATTTCCGGGGAGATTTACTTTGGACTACCCTTCCGGGGTGCACTTCGAATTCGGACTCATCAGAACTGGTTCTTGAAACACTAAAACTCACTAAATTTCAACAAAAAAAACACAATCAAAGATATGAAGCAACCGGAGGATGTAATTTCTATGGAGGAGCTACACTTACCAGAGGAGGAGCTACACTTGTTATAGAAAGTAAACAATTTAATTTTTCTTTCAGACTTACACTTACGCACCACATGTTCAGTTGCGTTGAACCGGTGGCGCGTAGGTGCACCAAGCCTGGTTCTACCCACCTGAACCATAGGTTTAGCCCCTCTGCACCTATGGTGCATGGACACAACATTACTGGTCCGAACTGATAGAAACATTGGTTCAAACCTCTAGTGCCACCGGTTAGAATACAATTCGTTTGTTTAGTTGTTGTTTTATGTTTTTTAGCTATGTTTGTTTACTTAGTTTATTTTTTTTAATTTGTTATTTCAGAGCGAGGATGCTACAAATGGATATGTGGAGGATTTTTTATTGAAAATTTTAATTGATTGGTTTGTTTTGTGTATGAATTTAAGACCTTAATATTTTATAAAAATTTAATGTATTATATCATATATTTGTTTAATAAATTGAAGTGTTTGAATCACTTTTAATGTTATGTAAGAGTTATTCGAGTAAATATAATCACTTTTAATGATTAATAGAGAAATCTTAAAGTAACATAACATAATCCACAAATATATAAAAAACCATTCATCCGTGATTTAATACAAAATATAACAAAATCATAACCAACATAAGTACTAAAATAAAAAACAAGTCTTGGATAAACATAAAAACATCAAGCAAGCAAAACTAAAATAAATCATATAACAAGAACAATGAGCCAAAGAGAAGTGAGATGCAATACTTGTTTCTTGGAGAGACTCAAACCATCCAAGTCATCTGTCGTCCAGATGGTGTTTACAGTATGAAGAACCTCAACTCTTCGAGCCACGACATTCTCCTTCTCTAGTAACTTATAATCCACATCACCAACCTCGACTCTACCGATATCCATATCTGAGTGTGGTGATGGATGCGCTGGTAGTGAATGATGAGGTGATGATGGTAACTGATGCGCTGGTGATGGTGAACGATGACCTGAAGGTGATGGTGATGGTGGTGCAACGTGTCTTGATGATCCTCCCCTCACAGGATCCTTTCGCGTATTAGACGACCACAGTTAACAGATAATAAATGTTAAAGAAAAAATATACTGCAAAATAAACATGAAAAAGTAATTATTAGTAACTAAACTATACAACAAACAAATACTAAAAACTAATTAAACACAAAAAACAAGGTTAATAGGTTGGAAAAGTCAGAAAATTCAAAAACGATTTTCGCTCGAAATTTCGAAAAAAATCGAAAAAAATATAAAAAATGGTCGTGCACCATAGGTTCATAAGCTACGTACCTATAGTGCATGTGCTTTCCGAAATCCATAATTTTTCTTGTTTTCCCCATATTTTAGAAGTGTTTTCCATTTTGTTATTTTCTCCATCAAGGAAAATCTAAATATACCCTTATAATTTTTTTTTTGTCTTTTACAGAAAAATAACATCTAATTCTGAAGTCTGGTCCGAGACCAGCCCTCGGAGTTAGTTATTTTTTTAATTACATATTTCTGAGGGTCTAGCTCGAAATCTAACATGCATTTTTACGATTTTTTTAATTATTTATTTTGGAAATTGAGTTTTTAAGGTTTAATGAATTTAAGACTTAAATTTAAGATTAATAAGTCTTGTTAGTGATTTGGGTGATATTTTCTGAAATTGATTCATTGTTTTATTCTTTTATTAAATTAATACTGTTTGATTTAAATTTTATTTGTTTGAGTTTTAATTTTACAAGTTTATGAATATAGTTTGGAATGAATATGCAGAAATTAGATGTTTGTATGAAATAAACAGAAAAGAAGAATATGTTAGAATAAATATTGGGTTGAATATGGAAATATTATGTGTTTATAAGAAAAAAATGTATAATGACATAAAAACATAAATTTGTAGTTAAATGAAAGTTAAAATAGTAAAGACATGTGTTGATTTTTTTAAATAGATGGAGGAAATAATAAATCCTAAGAGAAAAATAACTTTTTCCAAAAATGATTGTATAATAAACAAAAATATTTAAAAAATTAAAAACAAATTGAATAATAGATAATAAATAACAAACTTAAGTGAATATTAAATAGTAATAAATGTGTAGAGTTGTTGTGAGTAATAAAGTTAGTTAAATATTAAATAGTATTAAATAATAGTTGATAGTAAGTGGAGAATATATTTGTTTTTAAGTTATTACATTAGTGGTAATTTGATAGACTAATATTAAATTATTCTTTTTATATAATCTTAAAATATATTAATATTTTTACAAAATTTAACTATAATAAATTACTAAAGACATCAAAATATTTGTGTATATTAATTATATTATGTTGTTGTTTTTAAAATACTTTTAATTTTAATATAATTGATTTTAATTTTAAAAAAATAACACAAAAATTATCTTTAAAATTGAATAATATATAATTAGATTTTAACGATAATTTAAATTTATTATTATTTTTCATAAAATTTGATAAAAGTATTAATTATAATTTTTTTCATACTTAGATCAAATTTAGTTTAATAAGGTTTTGAAATAAAATATCAAAAATAATTTTAAGTTTGGTAGGTGTAGTCGAGTCAACATACCTTAAATAGCTCACTCTACCGTTTATAAAAGCCCGACATCTATTATAGCACATATAAATATAATTATTGTTATGGTCAATGATCGATAGTTTTTATAAAAAAATGCTTGTGCTTTATAACTTTTGCAATCCCATCCGCATCACATGTTTTTTTTTATGATTTCGACATATACATTTTATATGTGCGCACCACCTTCCAGTATTTTTTGTATTTATTTTCCCTATTTTCATCATTTTTATGAAACATTTCATTATTTTATCATTTTTACTATCACCAAATCGAAGCTCAGGATTAAGCTCTCACTTCGGCAAATAAATCTTAGTCGAGATCAACCAAACACATCACAAAATTAGTGTTATCTGCGGAAAACATAAATTTCTGTAATAGTCAGGTCTTTCCAAACCAAACTCACATTCTAAATAAGTTTTTAAAAAATCCAAGTCAATATCTACTGAGATCAGACCAACTGTAATAGAAAATGACCTGGTCGTCGTTACCGTTGACGTACAACGACACGAGCTGAAACGCTTTCATGTGAAATAGCTTAAGACAATTCACTTTATGGTAGTAGATTTGCATCCGACACGCTGTCATGTCGTGTGTTCCGTTATTCGTAGGCATGAAAATTTGCAACTCTGAAAAATGAGATGACATGACCTCCTCTGTGATCAGACACCATTATCAACCATTTTCTAGAAGTGACCATGCATCATAGGTTCTCACGTCGAAAACTTAAGGGTTAGATAATCAAAGCAATACTCTAAAGGTGAGTCTGTCATAAAGTTTAAAAGGCATCAATTCCATCGTGGTTGTTTCAACCTGGTAGAAAGAACTGAAACCTTTTATCTTACCACTACATAGAGAAGAAATTAGGATTAAACACGTCTAAAATTTATCCAACCCAATACCCAAACCTGAACAACCAAACTCATCCAATCACTCCACAAATATATCAGAAAAACTTTTGGAATATCGGTCGGGTAGGGTCCGCAAATCTACCCACCCACTATCCAAATAAGCTATCCCTATTATATTGTAGCCTAGCCTTGGTCCAGTCTGCCACCAGAAACAGCTAGCCACTTTATCAGACGAACACACTTGATCTACCCCAGAAATATCATAGCCAAGACAAAATTTAGCATGAAAAATCCATTTTAGCACTATAAGTTTTCCAGGATGATCTGTCATCTAAATTTAACAATAAATGTATAGATAAGTATGAAGATCTTAAGGATTAAACATTATATTAAATAGTTCAGAATGAGATACTCAATTTTGAGAGAGATGTTATGCTTCTTTGTCGCGTATGTTTTAATTATTTTAGAGGCAACACTCTGAGTTGATTCAACTAACTACCCTATGTAAAAATTAATAACTCTGAGATGTTTTGGACATAATTTCGAAACTAATTTACTAGTAGTGAACTCATTAAG
Organism: Limnanthes douglasii subsp. nivea; assembly: GCA_036936605.1. Classification (NCBI taxonomy): domain Eukaryota; kingdom Viridiplantae; phylum Streptophyta; class Magnoliopsida; order Brassicales; family Limnanthaceae; genus Limnanthes; species Limnanthes douglasii. The sequence goes on from JAUPFV010000001.1 coordinate 343,939,879, forward strand.
AACAGTGGTTACTATATCATCCACTACAAGTGAAAATCCAATGAGAGACTCTAGTAGCACACATAGAGGTTCGTTCGAACCGCAAATATTTTGAAGGATGATCACGATCTTGTCACATGCGTGGTTTTGGCATAAGATATCGTGAAACATAATGTATTAACCATCACTGATGAGAACGTGTGTACAAATATCGGAATCCCAAATGCTTACCCTATTTACCATCCAACAATAAATATCAATGAACCTCTAATAGTGACTCTCATTCATGTATTTAAGACTTCGACATACCATCAACAAAGTACAAACAATAAAATCAAGGCTTCCGAGGTAGATGTATGATAAATAAGATAACGTAATAGAGAAATAACGTATCATTCACAAACCTAACCGAAAACATGAGTTCTAATCTTCGACATAACCAAAAACTTGGTTTCATTACGAAAACCTGAGATAAGAAATCTAACTCGCGACTATCAAGTCTTGAAGGAAGATATGGAAAACCTTATTGGTGAGAGAAATTTGATATATTATGTGAAATAAGTTACTCCAATGTTATTCTAAGTCATGGACAAGTTCGATGAGTACATTGATCCCAATCCAAATCGACAGGGTATATTTAAAATAATAGGGCCTACACTCTATCAAGTATTACTCAATGTTATACCAAAATTCATGTAATGAAACTTAAGATCCAGGATGGGAAAAACTTGCATAAACTTCTACATAAACCCTTATCAAGTCCTAAGTTTTGATGGTAATGACCTTATGGAAGTCACGATACTACACGAGGACGTGATATGGGTCCTAAAGATTTTAATATACACATGCAGTTCGATAAATGTCATGTTCAAGAGAACATAGGAAAGATACACGACATGCTAATTCTTACACCATTAAATATGGTATTAAATGAATTCATTACGATAGGAGAGTTGAAGCTGGAGGTAATTCTAGGCCAACGAGAGCACATGAAGCAAATCCAATTATTTTTCATTGTTATTGATGCTACTTCATCGTATACCATAATCTTCGGTACACCCATTTGTCGATCAAATGATCACAAAAATATCAACCATGTATCAGTTTCTCTGCTACATCATCAATGGTCGGGTCAGCCTGATCCAAAACAACTAGAAGATTGCCAGAGAGTGTTACTTTCCATTTATAACACTAAAAAAGTAGCAACCACCAGAGATATCTGTTATCCAAGAAGATACAGATGACTAACAAGAGGCTCATCAGTTGGTCAAGCCGAGGGAAGAAGTATAGAGTGAAACTCTAGAGCATATAAAGTTCTTCATATCAATAGAGTCATGCTAGGTGTTTACCGAACTAACCGTTTAAAATTTTTATATGAGAATTCCATTTTTTCTTGGAATATATAATATTTCACTGGCGTGCTTTCCAAAACGAAATGCTATAATTTATCACTAGCATGTCCGTCAAAATGATATGCCACAAATTGTCAATAAACATCAAGTTTCGGCTAATAAATCATAAGAGAAAATAATTTTTTCCGAAAGAGGTTGACATGTTCTTAATCGAAGTGTATTCTCTTAATCAAGTAGGTCGCATACAAAATATATTATATCCAACATAGATAACAAATCCAGTCTTGATAAGAACGAATAACAAAAATTAAAGAATGTGCGTGGATTTTAGTAACCTCAACAAGATATATCCGAAATAATTTTTTCATTTCTGCGCATTGACCAATAGGCGAACACCACCTCAAGAAACCATATTTTATTATTCATGGATACATACTCAAGATACAAATAGATCACGGTGCACTAAGATGACCAAGAGCACACCATATTCATTATAAAGTGATGGCTTTACTAATTAAAAAGTTAGGTCCTTCAAGGTCAAGAACACTGATGAAGCCTACCAACGGTTGGTCAACAAGACCTATTCAACCCAACTCAGATGTAATTGATAAGGATACATCAATGACATAATGGTAAAAATAAGTCAAGACGTAGACCATTTACCATACCTTGGAAACTTTTGAATAGTAAACTTGAACATGGATCCTGAAAAATGCACATTTAATTTCCTATTCAAAAAGTTTTTACGATACCATGTGAGTGAAAGATAATAAAAGAAATTCCTATAAAAATATTTAACATGGATGTTATGGAGCTTCCGTGAAACATCAAGGATGTTCAATTATTGACAGGAAGGGTCACCATCCCCAACAAACTTATTTTTTGTTCTTCGGACAAATGCTATTTTTTTACATACTTAAGGGGGTTGAACGCTTCAGTTGGACTCATTAGTAAAATATGATATCCACCAAAGTCAAAGAGTTCATATTTTTGCCAGAGATCCTAACAAAGCTAAATTCGGTGACCTATTGGTTATATATTTAGGCGTATATGATTATATGGCTAGCACAATGCTAGTTAGAAAATAAAGGAATACTATGTTAGAAAACTCCCTTATAGACAACGGGATACACTATCTACAGTCAGATAAACTAGTTATAACTTAATTGGTTAATGGAAGAAGGTTGAAGCCCTACTCCCAGACGTATACTATTATAGTCTAAAACTCACCCTATAAAAAAATATAATGCATAAGTCATATATATCTAGTTAGCTGAATAAATGGTTAGTAGAATTATAATACTTTGATATTAGGTTTTAAATCATATATAATCATCAAGGCTTAGACACTGGCATACTTCATAACAAAGTTCTAGTCAATAATTAATTTATCTTCAAAAGAGAGCCCCGAACCAATATGGTTGATTCAGATTAATAAGGGTTTCAAAAACTTGGATTATGTGCGAGAGTTCAATTTATTTCCTTTCGGAGGACACCCTAAATGAAGCCATCAATTTTGGTTTTGTCGTCTAAAACAATGAGGCTGTATATGAAGTAACCATTGTAGGTATGAGGCTCGGTCACATCTATGGTGCTTGGAGGGTAGAGCTTCTGATGAATTCGTAGCTCATGGTCAACCATACCTTGGGCCAAACAGAAGATAAGAATGATAACCTCATCCACTACTTGAAAGAGCTTTGCTTCTAATAAAATATGTTTAAATAAGTAAATTACGAGGAAGCAACTTGAGGATAAAATATAATGATTGAAACACTTCTTTCTTAGAAATACGCAGAATTAACACCATACGTGGTTCTCTAGAGAAGCCAACGATTGCACTTGAAGGCATATAAACCTATGATGTCTATCCAAGAAGAGACTGGTTTGTGATATGATATCTATTCCTACTTAGTATAATGGGTATTTCCCTAGGGTACATACAAAGCTAGAAGAATTAAAACATGAGTTGCAAGATATGTATAACTCTACTATATTTTGTATAATGAGTGTCTCACCGAAATCCTCATACGTTTTCTAGGACTGAATGATTCAAGCTTCATCTTGGAATAAAATTAACAAAAAGTAGAAAAATCTCATTACGGATACAAAATATTGTATAGATGAGTCATTCTGGTATTATATTCAAAGCTCACCATCTTGACTTATATAAAATCCTTGGTCAATAACACATCCTAAAGTTTTTGCCAACTCTATTAGGATCCTTACAATCCATTTTAAGATGATCTAAGAGGTCATCTTATTTTATAGATGAGGGCTAGACATAGTAAGAACCTTCTCAAAGGCCATAGATGTTTGATGGTATCTTTTGGTGGCAGTAGACCACATCTCCAAGTGAGTAGAAGCAAATCCCTTCGTCAAAATCATGGAAGATAAAGTCATCAAATTCCTGAATATAAATATATACTAATTGTATGAGGTACCTTGGGTCATCACTATATAAAATTATTTGCAGTTCCAGAATGCTTGCCTAATTTTATCATGCCAAACCCAATGTCTTAGGAAAACAAACAAGTAGAGGTAACAAATAACATTATATTGAAAGTCATCAGACGTATCTCATTATTGGCATAATAACACTATATTAAAATATTTATTTTTCGTTCCACCCATAGGAAAACAGATAGGTATATGTAACAAATTATAGTATATTGAAAGTCACTAGACATATTTTGGAAGGTGTAGCTGGAAAATGGTCAAACTTCTTCCAAGTGTTTTGTGGGCCTGACGAACCGTTGCAGGTAGTACTAGTGCCTAGATTCCTTTCGCTATGATTTCTAAAATGGAACTAGTAGTACCAACATAGAAGACTTTGATTTTATGTTTGAATATGTACTATGGTGAAAGAACAAATATCTAAAGCCAAAGATCCAATCTTGGCCTAATCGAAGATAAACGGATGAAATCTCACATTTGCACTACATCTAATAATAATTATATACAAATCCATAAGTATGTTTCCAAATCTTCAAAGTAGGTGACCAAGTGTTTAGAAGTGTGTACCTCCATACGAAGGACAAGACGCTCGCCAAACTCATTCCAAATTGGAAGGAACCCTACATCATATAAGGAAAGGTCAAGCCAGTGACCTACATATTTTTGGATAAAGAGGGTCAACCTTTTGGCCATTGTTAGAACATAAAGCATACGAAGTTATACACTTTTTAAAAGTCTAATGCGACTTATTTTTTTAATTTTACTTTGTAAATACTTTTGTTTTTTGAGGTACACTCTTTTCTACCGCTGTGCCACAAGAAGATTTTAATAAGACATTTGACTTTAATAAAAATCTTTAATCAGTTTATGTACGTGTTTGAGTATTTTTCTCTAAGTATAGTTTCAAACATTACATGGAGCTCCCGAGCTCCCACACCTACGTATGTGTTTGAGTGATTTTATTTAGTTTCAAACATTAAAGGGAGCTTCTGAGCTCCCGTATTTACATATATGTTTGAGTGACTTTTTCTAAGTATATGTTTAAACATTACATGAACCTCCCAAGCTCATGCATCTACATCTATGTTTGAGTAATGTCCTCTAAGTATAGTTTTAAAAAGTTCATAGGGATTTCCCGCACCTCAATCTATGTTTTCTCAACTGATCATTCTGTTTGGACTAATAAGGGCATGCTAATACTTTTCTCTAACATCTATCGATGATAGCTTAATGCCTTAAAACATTAAAGGTACCAAAACTAAAGTAAAAAAAAGACTGCATTCAAAATAACCAATAATATTTTGCTTATTCTCATATATCAACGATAGTTAAAACCCTCAATACTTTAAGGGTGCCCAAACTAGAAGTATATATTCCTATGAAGCAAAAAGACTCAATTCAAGTAACTAACGATATCTTGTTCTCTTTCCTCCACAAGAGTAAGCTCAATTGCTTAATACTTTAAGGGTGTCAAAGCTATAAAAATAAAATTCAGTTGAATTATGCAGAATCTTGTATAGTCTCCTTATGCCAAAGAATACTATTAGCAAAAGACATGGTGTGAATCAAATTTTACCAATACACCTTTCAAAAAATTTATCTATATGATAAACTCGCCTGCCGGTTTGGTTGATGCCAAAACAGGTTTAGTTGACTGTGGCCATAAGTTAGTCTTGATGAACTACTTCGGGCTCAGTAGAAGCTCGTGCTACTCCTCTCATTCAGAGCGAATAATTCCCCAAATACTATATAGTTATTTTTTGCATCATCTAGATGCTCAGGTAATTGCCAAAAGACTATAAAATTATAAGAAAACAATAAATCTGAAATTAACACATGCTTGGGTAGGTTTTACTACATATCTAACCAAAACATAACATAATAAGTAAGAACATTTATTTTGGTATGAACGATATTAACGCTCCATTGGTTGTCCAAGAGCTTATTTAGTCTTCTAATTTTTGTTTGGAAGATAACAACCTCTTCCATATCTCCTCAAATCCGAGTGGTAAACGACGACCTTGTGGTAGGTCTACATTAAAGTAGGGAATTTACAGTGGCACTGATTATTGTCACTACAATGAACTCTTTAATTTTGAGTTATTCCTCTATCAATCTTCAATCATTTGACACCAACTGATTAGGACACATCAGATTGGAGCAGACAAAATTTATAAGGCGGGGATGCAAAGTCAGATGAATGTCTGAGTCGAAAAGGAAGGCGAAAAAGACAAACTAGTGGGCAGAGGGTCGGTTGTAGCCTCACTCACATTCGATAACCAAACCTTCACATCAGCTGGAAACTCCCGCATTTTCTAAAGTTCCGACAAAACATTGAAACACCAATATAAATATGTATCATTCATTATGCGATCCAACATTGTCAGCAAAATATCTATCTATATCCATTTTACGGAATAGTTTAAAAGGTTCTAATACTCCAAATCCAAACCGTATTAGAAGTAAAAAACATAGGTTAACCATCCGTTGCCAAAGGATTACCCTAATGAGAATATAATAGTCATATAGTGATAGAGAAATAATGGCATATATGCAATCAATCATATATCAAAATTTAATGTATATTAGGAACTAATCTACCTACCAATGTAGATATATTAATCCTTTACACTTGTAACACTTGAGATATTATATATATATATATATATATATATATATATATATATATATATATATATATATAAAGAGAAGTACCCAAAGTGGGGACTATCTTATTAATGACTGAATTATTTATCTCTCTAAAATATATTTATATTTATATTTATTTTTAATCGTTAGATCTAAAAACTTTTGAAATTTATTTGACGAGAATTTTTACCTTATCATACTCCACACCAATTTGCCATCAGCCTTGATCATGTCAAACAAGCCATAAATCAAAGCTCATAACTTTAAGAAACAATTAAGATCCCAAAGAAAAATTATCGAGAACATTTCTTCTTATCTTTTTTATGCTCAATAGTCATTCGCTCAACGACAAAACATTTCAAACTATAGATCTTTTCGTAGAGACCAATATAACTACTAAACAAAGTTTTAATTTTAAAGGATCTATCCATCATTATCCAACATGTTTTTATAAACTTTTAAACATAGACCATCGATTGTTGGCTTTATTGTTGATATTCGATACATGTTCTTCATAATATCAGCCTATCTTCCACTACTTGCTCTCAATACGTTTCATTAATTCTGTCATTTTTTTCATTACTTCTTCCACATATCCATTACTGGTTTATTTTGTATTATTTCCTAACGAGTCTCCCGACTATTAATTTTTCTTTGATGACAATAACCTTTAGTAAGAATCAACCAACCACATAAACATAGAAAGAGTTACCGATAATCACTCAGCTAGAAATTAAGTTAACGATAACCACCTCGTGTTTGCACCATAATTTTTTCCAACGATACCTCTGAATACACAAACACGTACTCTTTAACAATTAGTTATTTCAACTTTCAAGACTCTATATCTTTCAAACCCTAACTCAATTTAAAAAACGAACAAAACGAAATCCAAGAGTGATATGTTTGAAGAACTATTTTTCTTCTTTTTATTTTTGCAACCAAATAAGACGTACTTCTGCAAGTGGAAGACAATTTTAACAACCAAAACCAAATTACACATAATTCCGCAACTGAAATATACTTGCTTTCTCTAGACTAATTTTACAAATAGATTGCACGTATTCCGCAATTAGCAACCAAAGTCCTATATTGACAACTATTTATTCTTATTTTCGCTATATGTAAATGTAATTCCGCAATTGGAAAACAGTTTCTTTTTACTGGAACACAATTTTTTTAGCAACCAAGTTGCATGCAATTACGTAATTTCGCAACTAAAAAAAAAAAAAAAATTTAAAAATACAGTTTTATTCGTTTAAAAAAACCAATGATTTTTTAAAACCTTTTTTGAATTATGATTTAAAAAAATATGAGACTAAAAAACCGTTAAAATATATTTTACACCACCTAGTTAACTATATAAATATTTATTTGTCTCGGAGTGATTATTTGTATTTATAAAAATAGTTATTGGTAAATATAATGTGGATAAATTATTCATAAATATATAATCAAATTAAGAGTAAAAAAGCTATAATTTTCAATCCATTTTTCCAATTTGTCTTTACCGACCTAATTCTAAAGTATAGTTGTGAAGTAAATTCATGACACATTAATTTATTTTAAGTAGATATATTAAAAAATCAATGTAGATTAAATCATTTTTATATTTAATTAATTTTAACGAAAACATTACAGTCTTCGTAATTACGAAATGTGTAGAACATGACGACAATTTTCGTCCCAGTTTCTCTAAATTTTTTCTCACTTTCCTAAAAGTACGTTTCTCTGTCTCCACAATTACAACTGCTTAGAACTCCTCAACGGAAAACCCTAAGCTTTTTTCTCAATCGCTCTTCCAATTTCCTGGTACTTACTTTTCCCCCTTCTAATCTGTTTTAATTTTTACTTATGGACGAAGATGGTGATGATGATGATGGTGATGCTCTGGCTGGTTGCTTGCTTGGAAGAGAAAAGAATCCTAATCGCTTTAAAAAATTACATAAATATATTTTTTACTTTTTGGTTGTATCTTAGGGTTCATCTTTACTCTTTATTTAGGGTATTCTTTAATAGATTTTGGATCTAAGACTGATGGATAAAAATGAATTGGCCATGTGTGTCCATGTTATCTTCCTCCTATTTATTTATTTATGCTTAAAGTATGCAATTCTGTAATCTCTTCAACTAACTATCTCTATCTTCCAATCTAAGACTTTTTGACCAAACACCTTTTTTTAAGCAACAGGTTCGATCTTCGATTTGGGTTTCCTTCAATTTGTGTCTTTGTTTTCAAAAATTCTGTATAATTTGGATTTGGGTTTTGTTTTGATTTCATTGTCTTTATCAATTTCGCTGTGATGCTGCTGATAAAGCTGTTTTGGCCTTGTTTCTCAACTATATCCTATTCTATAATTACCTGAAGTTTTGCATTTTGTTTGGTGGTGGAAAAGGGATTGCTTTAGCTGATCTTGGGTTGAGTTGGTGTGTTTAGCTTGAAAATTTCATTGTCTTGACTATCTTCTAATGGGTAGATTTAGATTTGAGGATTGTAGGGTCTGCTTCGATTTGGCTTTGGGTTTTCTTGAATTGTGATAGTGCTGCTGCTTTAGTATGTTTTTGCACTATAGCTACTTCTACGGATCTTTTGTGTGATTAGAATTGGTGTGTTACCTCAGATTTACATTTCCTATGGTCAGGAAAAGGATGACCTTGCCAACTACTTGTTGGGATTCTATGTATTGTATAGTTGTAATGTTTGGCCTTGGTTTGTCTGCTATATTCATCTGTACCTTTGCATATGACATGCTTATGTGAAGAATTGCGATTGGAACTGTGTATTAGAAAGTTGCAGAACTTCATGTATTAGATTCGATTGGTAATTTGGAAATGTTGACATTTGAAAGTGAATGCACCACTGCACTATAGTGCCGGGATAGAGGGGGATATATGTTGAGCTGGAGTGTTTAATTTTCAGTTCAACTATTTGAGACTTTGCAGGAAAAACCATTTACTAGAATTTTGAAAAATTATATGTATTGTTTATATTCTAATTTTTCCAGGAGCTGAGGTATTTCTGTGATATTAATGATTGTTACGTTAACTATCTTCAGGTTAGGTTTGAGAATGGCGAAAATTCACAGAGGAAGGCGCAGGATTACTTCTCGAAAACTTAGGCCAAGCCCGTACGGATTAGCGTCAGCTGTTCACGAGGATTTGTGTCCGAAATCGTGTTCCAAGGTTGTTGATAAGAAAGATTGGGAAGATGCAACATGTTCTGTTTGTATGGAGTGCCCTCACAATGCTGTTCTTCTCCTTTGCTCATCTCATGACAAAGGTTGTCGACCATACATGTGTGGAACCAGCTTCCGTTATTCCAACTGCCTTGATCAGTACAAGAAAGCATACACTAAAGTTATCTCATCCAACCAAGGAACAACATCCTTGTTTAGCTCTTCTGTTGAAAATGCTAATGATGCTCATGATTCCAGTTTGCTGTCAGATGACAAGTGCGAGGTTACCAAGCTTGCCTGCCCGCTCTGCAGGGGACAAGTCAAAGGTTGGACGACCGTGGAACCTGCACGGGAATATTTGAACGCTAAAAAGCGGAACTGCATGCAGGAGAATTGCTCTTTTGTTGGAACTTACAAAGAGCTTAGGAAGCACATGAGAGCAGATCACCCGTCTGCCCAGCCACGTGAAGTCGATCCGAATCTTGAACAGAAATGGAGAAGGCTTGAACGGGAGCATGATCGCGATGATGCTATCAGCACGATCAGATCCACAATGCCAGGTGCTTTGGTTTTGGGTGATTACGTAATTGAACGGAATAGTTTTGGTGGTTTCGACTCGGATGATGACGATGTAGATGGCGGTGGGGATAATTTAAATGAGTTGAGCCAAACAGCAAGTCTCGAGGCAGGCTTTGACAACAATATATTGAACGTGTTTCTGCTGTTGCATGCGTTTAGGTCAGGTGATGATAACGGTGACCGTTTGAGGCAGTCAGGTACTGCTAATCACCTTGCGGTTGAAGAAAATGCCATAGAAAATGGTCAGGCGAATGAGCTGCTTGACACTAACTTTGACAACAGTGGTAATGGTGGAATGTCACTCATCAACCGCCTTCGTCGTCAGGGTAGAGTTCTTCTAGGACGTTCAGCTAGGAGACGCAGACATAGAGAAGCAAGTGGAGATAATTGATGATGATACTCTAAAAAGGAGGAGGGTACAGGGAAAATAGTCATAAAAAGGGAAATTTAAGTCCGGTCCGGAACATACTAGTCTAGGTTTTCTTCTTTGCATTGAATTACTTTGGTCGACTCACACGCGGTTGCTTTTTACTTGTTTTCCGACCTTTGCTGCCTCCTGGAAAATAGCTAATAGCTCCTTGTTGGTTGTTCTTAATCAATTGGTTGCTAGGAGGTCGAAAGAATGGGTCTGTCTCTTTTCTTTGTCTGTGTATTTGTCAAAAATGTTTCATGTTTACCTTGATCTGTATCCTCCTGTAGGCTAAACAATTGATGTACTCTTGTATTTGAACCTGTTATTTATTCCTCTACCAATCAAAATTCATTTCAAATTCTGTAAAAAGCCTGGCTTACATGTAGGGAAAAACAAGACAAACATATCCATCTAGTACTACAGAAATTAATTTCTCATTTTCTAAAGTTCTGTCTTCTTTAATTGTGATTCTTTTACATAATAAACTAGTCTAACACTTGTTTGGAACACTCCAAGTTGTCTTCTTAACATTGTGTTTCTTTGACGTAGACAAATATTTCCTCCAGTCATGAAGCACAAGTCCAAGATCATGAGCTTTGTGGTCAAGACCATAACAACAGTTAGCATGCATCGTGCAAACCAAGTTTATGTCTCTGCTTACTTGACAAAACCCTCCAAAATAAACAGTGTCTAAGAACCTCATTTCCAATTTGATTTTCGTGATGAACCAGTCGTGTTTGATTCTGTTGAACACGTCTTGATCGTGCAAACGCGGATAGTTTAGCCTTGAGTAGTACCAGTACTTGTAGAACTCAATGGTTCGCTTATTTGATTTCGTATAGGTAAACCCTCCATTCACGTCGTTATAGGTGCTGCGTGAGTTTCCATTAAAACGGTCACATGCTATTTGAAAGTCTGCTTTAGGGTCGAGTCGAGGAAATGGATTCCGTAGCCACATTATATCTGCATCCTTCAAGACAACAAAAACACTAAAAATAAGGGGTTGTTTGGATACTAGTTTAAAGCCAATTGTATACGGTTGATGATAAGTACCGTGAATAGTATGTTGTAGCCCAAGTCGAGAACTTGCGTCAAAAACTCAATCCTTCTCCACATCATCTTTAAGTAATCAGGAGTCATAAACCCTTTCTCTCCAGAAAAATCAGTGTCATTAGAGTTCAATACATAGCAATGCAGGTTTAGACTCGAACACCGAGCATATGCCTTGTCGTCCAAGCAAGCTACCACGACATGATTCAACAGCTGTTTTGTTCCTTGTCCGATTCTAAAACTCTCCAAAAACAGATCAAATGTCGAATTTGGCTTTGCCCATGCTTCATTTAGAGTTGTTATTATCACAGTTCTGTCTTTCATTGATGCTTCTCTAAGAATTCTTTCCACACCCGGCTCTCTTCTCTGCAAAAATATACAAATAATAATAATAAAAATAAACATTTTAAAATTATAAATAATTATAATACATAATTAACTTCAAGCTGACAAATCAAAGGATAAGACCTGATTTGACCGATTTCATCCAAATTAAAAAAAATCCAAATATGAACAAATCATGTATTCAAAATTTGGATTTGAAAAAAAAAAAAAAAAATACACATTCCAATTTGGATTGGATCCAAAATTGTCATTAATTCCATAGTTCAAAGGATTCAATTTTTTTTTTGTCATTATCCAAACCAACCCATGTATAGTAAAAATGCTTTAAAAACTGAATTTTTGGCGTTTTGCTCATTACTTTTATTATTTTGTTTCTTCATCCATAACAGTTATGATAGATAAAAATGGCATATCAATAGAGCAGAATATTAACTGACAATTACACCCAATATACATATTAGATAGTAACATGAAAACAATTTTGTTAAATACTACTACTAGTCAACAAAATAAGATATTTAATTGCGTATTTGAGATCTCTTATAACTCTTTCTTTTGAATCCAACTCAAATTCATTTACAAAACATCCAAAATTGAATTATATTTGATTACTTGAAGTTGTTGCGAAAGAAAAGTCATTTGGATAGAGTGATTAAAAGAATTTAAAACTATGAATATTTCTTAATTTTTTTAATAACCACGTACAAATCGTATCTGAATATTATATAATATAATAGTTAATTGACTTACTCACAATAAGCTACTTCAACTGCAGATATTCAGGATTTTCAACTTCAAACAATTTCCAAAGTTTTAAAAAATAATTATCTAATAAAACAAATACTAACCCAGATTTCGAATGAGCATTGTTAAACGAATGAATCACGAAAAATAAATAATATAAACGATAAACAAAAGAGAAACAGTAACCGGAACAGGAACGTACCATATTCAGAGAATCTGTGAAGGGTTTGTAAGTGAATGCCATAGATCCAAATCCAAAAGAATAGGTAGAAAAATTGAGGGAAAGACATGAAATAACTACTCCGGCGAACAAGAGTGAGATTCCGGTGACATATTTCAGTCGGATACCACAAAACGCATCGGTGTTAAGGTTTGGAACCGAAGCTGTAGTCATTACTAGGTAGCTCCACTTCTTTTGGTTATAAGTGTATGTATTTTATTTTATAAACAAAAGAGGCGGATATATATATCTCTGCTAATTATTCTTATACCAAACACCCATGTATTTATTAAAAATTCTCAATAAAGATTTTCTATTTTTATATTTATCAAATTATATCTCACTCATAAATTTAATAAATCATTAAGAGAAATTTGTATTTGAGTTTGAAAAATTTATATTTGAGGTCCTACTTTTTTTACCATAATTTATAATTATAAAAAACTAGAGCTGTTTATAAATGGTTTCACATTTTTTAACCTGATTTTTTAGTGTTTATATATATATATATATATATATATATATATATATATATATATATATATATATATATATATCAGTTCACAATTTAATTTTAGGTATTTTTATGTTAATTTGTTAGATTTATATAACTTTTGTATCAAGATAAATTAAAATTATAAGTTTATAGGTAAAAAATATGATATTAGAGCAAAAGTATAGTCTTTTTTTTATTAGTGAGTTTGTGGAATATTGAAAAACAATAACAACGGATTTACTGGAGAATTATTATTTGAGCTAATAAATTTATTATTATTTATATAGAGTAAGTACATACTTCTCTTTTTAAATCATTAATAGGAAAGTTTTTATACAATATTATGTATGTCAGCAAAAATATGAAGTCATCACAAATAAGAAGCAATTTTCTCTGGTTTAGATATTTTTAAAACTATTTTTTGGTATAGATATTTACGACATATCATTGTTTTTAGGATGGAATCATGGAACAAATAATTTTTATTAGTACTATTACCAAATTAAAAAAATTGATAAATTGTAAGAGAATCGGGTGAGGAAAAAGAAGGAGAAAAGTGTAAAAATGAAAAATAAAAAATGAAAAGTAAAAAATTTGAGGAGGTTTTGAGTGTTTGAATTGAAAATGTGAAAGGTATGATATGAGATATTTTGATAGATTGAAGTTGGTTGGTAAGGACCGTAAGGGTAGGAACTTCTTTAGGGAAACGGATATTATCGGGTGCGTCATATGAGCAACCCCTAAATCATTTCTACCATATCTATTTTTTTTACTATATTTCAAATTAGACTATAAATTATAATTTAATACAATACCAAATAGAATATGAATATAAGAGACTATGACTGACTATTTAGATGAGTTTTTCATATTTGGCGGTGATTTGGATAAAATTTAAACTAATTTGATTATATATATATATATATATATATATATATATATATATATATATATATTATTTGATAATTATTTTTATTAATTATAATTATTTTTGGTTTTATTGTTATTTTTATTTTCTGAAATATATATGGTATTGATGCTAGGTTTTATTCAAACTGATTTTTATCGTGTATATTCTTTTTTTTATTCCTTCTATTTTTTAGATTTTTCAATATATACAAAAAATTTACTAATTAAAAAATATTATTTTTAATGTTATTATTCTATTTATTTATATTGTATATAAAATTGTATTCATTAAAAAAACATCAAAAAAATCTTTAGAATTATATTTATTTATGTTTTATACCATTCCACGAAGTAATGTTGTCTGTTATTAGTATTTTTTTTATCAAATTAGATTTATTTTTAATTTTCAAAGGTAAGGTATATAAAGAAATTCTAAATTAGAATGTCTATAATGTGTGAATTGAGAGTATTCATGTATGTTGTTACATGTCCAATTACTTGATAATCGATATTGAGAATATTGGACTTATAAATAATAATAATAATATTTATGTAAATTTTTTAGTCTTGTGGAAGTATAAAAAGTGTAGATATTAGTTGAACCAATATGTAACTCGAGAGATGGTTTATTGAACCCTTTAAGCCTAATGAATGTTATGTTCCCTTACAACACCACTACAGATTATAGTGGATTAATAATCTCGAGGTTAAATGAGCAATAATGAAGAGATATAGATAAAATCTAAAACACGAGTTTGATTAAGAGTATGTTTAATAATTTAATGAAATATTTCACTAAGTATATAAATGTCAAATTAAATTCTTATTCAAGTTTATGCGAAATACAATACTTCATGCAAACATTAGGGTTGTTTCTTTTCTCTTCTCATTCTCTCTATATATATTTTAAAGGTTTTTTCATCGTCCAATCCGTTAAGTAACACTCGCTTCCTATCCTTCATAAGTAGGATACATTGCCCTTAGCAAACCTGCAAAAAAAACATAATTTATTTATCACAAATCAAGATCCAAACTTCTATTGCAGTTTATCAATCGTATGAGACAAATGCAAACCAATAAGTGTATTGCTCTTCGATTTATGTACCTCTTAATCTCAAGATTCATATCTTGAGAGACTAGGATTTATAGCCCTAACATATTAATTTTATGCAACAATTAGTATGAGAGCGAGTCTGATTAATCTGAGATTGAAGATGCATGATTAAATATATGATTGAGTCTCCCAAAGCTCTAATCTTGCGATTAATTTCAGTTTCAGAGAAAAACCTTGAATTTTGTATGTTTCGATTTTTTAGACTTAAGCATGATTAGGTGTTAAAGAATTTAAAATCATATGTTTAGGGTTTGATGGTGCGATCGAGGGTACATAATTGAATATATATATATATATATATATATATATATATATATATATATTTGTATGTTTGAAAGTGCAAGTTCGATTTTGAAAAATGTAGGATAAAACCATAATTCAGACCAATATAGTTTTTTTTTTCTTTTCAAAATCATCAAGTTCGCCACGGTCAGGGGTATGATCATCGTGGCCAACCAATTTAGAAGAAAGTTTATTGAGGTGAAGGGCGACACCCCTTTTGTGATCACAACAAACTACAACAATAACTAGAATTTATTTATTTTCATTTTTTATTGCCTTATGTGGTGCTAGCTGTCCAATACCCATTCAACGATGCACCTAACTAGTTCATGATTATATATGTCATATATAATGTATGTATGCCTATATTTATAATGTTTAGTTTAAGTATAGACGTATGATGAAAAACATGTTTATCTTACGATTGTATATCATCCTTTGAACAATCACATTTAGGTTGATTGTTTTAGTTTTTTGATACCATGTTAAGTGTAGTGCTATATGTTTAGAAGTTTACAATTATATAAATTCATTAGGTGCGTACTGAGAATCATATAGTGCTGAGAGTGTATGGTCTTTAGGATGAGAGGTTCAAACTCTTGTGTACTAGGTGATATCCTGCATGCCCAATGATTGTTTTATTTCAAGTACACAAGTTTGATTGACATTCATCTCTCTTTGTAAATCCGATCACTTGACATGATATTTTAAATCCTCAAACTACTTCAGATACTCAAAAAGCACTGAAATACATCACATCAAGGTATTATCTGTTGCACGATTCAGTAGCGTTTGTATAATTACAATACGAGCACTTCAAATGCCCATTCTATGGATATGATTGACATACCTTGTATCCCACATGTGTGTAAATGTCAAGAAAATAATAAAAGAAAAGGACTTTAGGGCCGCACGGTTTAAGGAATAATTATTGTGTGTATAAGCCAGTCCCCACGGTAGACAACCTTACATATTTGCTCATGATGAGAACTTATTCCATGGTGCAGTTGCTGCATTTACACGTATTATACTCATGTATAATTGGTTTCTTAGTGTTGATAGGTTTGTTCAGTTACCCTGAATCAGTCAGGCACGACCCCATGAAAGGCTTGACTGATTTCAGATATAACCTAGAATAAACACTCAAACTTTAAAGTATTTACTCTAGAGGTAATGCATAACACATTGGCGGCCACCGTCTCCCTTAAATTATGAGTATATATATAAATGTCTCATCATAACCCATAACATGATAAAATTAAGTATATTTAGATAAGTTTAGTACAATTCAGACACTATTTCACTAATTCAAAAAAAATTCTTTTTTTATATTATTTTTCAACTAATGAATCTCAACTAAAAAACTCACTTAAAGTCCTTGTTATGTTGAGAGACAGGTTTAAAGAGTGGAAAATATAAATTCTTCTATTGGGACTCAATGGCATAGATAATTTTCTTACAAAAGATCAACCATCTCTTATAGAAAAGAGCACGCTTGAAGAAATGATACACTTTGAATGATGAGAACGTTCTAATCACATTAATAGATATGTCATGTAAAGTGGAGTTCCACATACGTTCTTAGGTTATAGACTGTCAACATGCAGCTAACCAATGATATGTTTGCCTATTTAGAGAATAGTTTTGTTAAGTCCCTTCGAGTGGAAATTAAAAGATTAAAAAGATCTCTACTATGACATATAGGAGAAACGATATGGTTTGTGAGATATACTTGAGATGGTTTATATCTACGGAACTCAAGGAACTTAACGTTGAGCTACTTGAGATAGTTGTGGGGTTCCATATTTTTCTATTTTTTCCTTAAAATGTGGAATCTTTGAAAAAACTTATGATTTCTTAAAAAATAAGTGGGACATGAACACTTCTATTATAAATATGGTATGTAAAGGAAAAAGACCTTCAGACTAATGGAATAAAGAGACCAATATGGTTAATGTCGACAAAAGAGCCCCTAAGAACAAGTGGAAGCACTCATCTATTACACTTGCACATGCTTCACCTTCATGATTTGGTAAGGAATGAGGATACCCCAGAAGGGAAAATAAAAAGTAATGGTATGTTTCTACCACTAAGGTATGGATCATTAGAAGAGAAACTGGCAAGTTCAAGGCCCAATTGGCGAAAAAGGGCAAGCTCTCGTCTGTGGTAATTTCTAATTTGATTTTAGTGTCAAAGGAAACATCACGAGTTGATATAATAGCAAAAGCTGACGTATGTATTTTTTTGCAAGCCTCATGCCTAACAAGCCTCTCAAAGAAGAAACAAATTCAAACTAACACTATAGATAATATGGTTTGCTCGACTGAAGCCAATTGTCAATTTAAACTTTTTTTAAATATATAACATATATTGTATTTGAGAGATGTTTTCTATGTACCCTCTTTTCAGAGGAATTTACTTTCTTCGTTATTAAACACATCTGGTTATAATTGTTTGATTAGAAATGAAAAATTATAATTCTTTTATGATAATCGTTTAATTGGCTCAATTATTCTTCATTGTAATGATAATTTATATAAGATACTAATATTTCCAATTATTAAATTTCAATGAATGTAACACATATAATAACTTCTGAAAATCCAGCTTCTTTGTGGTACAAACATTTAGGTCACATCTTTATTAAAAAAACAAATTTGTTACCGAGGGTTTTTTACGTCCTCTTGATTAAATTGGTTTAGAAAAACGTGTTGAGTGTGTTAAAGGGAAACAAACCAAGTAAATAAGGTTTGAAGAATCTAGTGCTAAAGACGAGTTAATCCATACAGATATCCGCGACCCGTTCCCTACAACATATTGGAAGGACAAGAAATATACTTCATTTATTTTTAGATGAATATTAATTTAATAAGAAATTAGAGGCCATTGAAAATTTCAAATCCTTTAAGATCGAAGTTGTATTATAACGAGGGAAAAAAATTAAGGCTGTCAGATCCGACCATGGTAATGAATAATATGAAAGGTATGATGGTTCAAGGGGAACAATAATATGGACCATTCTCTCTGCCTCTAAGAGAGAAAATTGTCGCCTAATACACCATATCGGGATCAATGACTATGAATGTTATATATGAGTGAAAAAAACCACATATTAATGAATATGGTTAGGAGCATGATTTTCCAAACATCTCTTCCGTGTTTAGTCTGGAGAAAAGGTCTTAAATGTGCAATATATATTCTTAATTGGATACTTATTTTTGTAGTAACTAAGACACCACATGCACTATTTAGACGATGTAAGCCTAATTTTAAGCATTGCAATATGTGAGTATATCCAGTAGAAGTGAAGCCTTACAAACCTAGTGAAAAAAAGTTAAAGTAAAACAGTTAGTTACAATTTTATAGGGTACCCAAACCACTCTAGGGGTTACACATTTTACCTTCTTATTAAGCGTTCAATCTTTGAGATATGAACTGTAATATTTTTTGAGGATGCAAATTTTGAGGGGAAAGATTCAGATAACAACACAATGTTTGAGGAAAATTTGGAACCAATTCATTTAGTATCTAGAATTAATACTCCAACTACAATTAGTTTACCATCATAAAAAATATCCAAGGGAGTTCAATTACAGTAATATTTTGATGGGTCCCATGAAGAATTTAGAAAGAACAACATGCAAATGGCCAGATTACTTACAACAAGTATTGTGGGCCTATCAAACTACTATTTATACTTCCACTCAGGAATCTCATTTTTCTTTGGTCTATAGGATGGATGCAGTAACATCAATAGAATTTACTCTCCTTTCTTTTAGAGTTCGAAATTATTCTGAAGCGGATAATGAGACAACAGTAAGAGCTTAACTAGACTTAATTGAATAAAAAGATTTAAAGCTCACTTAAGATCGGTGCATTATAAAGGTTTAATGAGAAACATATATACATCTATATTTTAAAGAAGAGAATTCAAAGTAGGGGACAAAGTTTTGATAATAATATTTTTATACACCAAAGATAGGAAATTTGGAAAGCTGGTACCGAATTGGGAAGGACCATATATCACAAGTGAAAGGGTCAAACATGGAATGTATCCACTGATTGATCAAGAAGGAAGTACTCTAAGGCATCCATGGAACATCGAAAACTTAAGGCTTTATCTTGAGTAAATGTGTAAAATATTTTACTTTACTTTATTTAATGTAAATATTTGAGGGCATACTATTTCATATCCTGGTGGCGCGGGGATATTTTAACGAGGTATCTGAATCATTATTAATCTACCAACTTTTGTCTTGAAAATTTTCTTGTATATTAAATTTGCGTGCCTTCAAAGATATTACATTGAATGTCTTGTATGTTAAATGTGTGTGGATTCAAATGATATTCTTTCGAATGGATTATATATTAAATTTATGTACATTTGAATGTTTTGTATATTAAATTTGTATTCCTTCGAATGGATTACCTTTGAATGGCTGTACATTTCGAATGGATTACCTTCGAATGACTTGTATATTAAATTTGTGTGCCTTCGAATGGATTAACTTCTAGTGGATTACCTTCAAATTATTTGTATATTAAATTTGTGTGCCTTCAAATGGATAGCCTAATCGAATAGATTGTATATTAAATCTGTGTGCCTTCTAATGGATTATCTTTGAATGTCTTGTACATTGAATTTACATGCCTTCGAATGGCTTGTATATTAAATATATGTGCCTTCGAATGGATTACCTTTGGATGGTATATTAAATTTATATGCCTTCAATGGATTACCTCTGAATGGTTTGTGTATTCACTATGTTATTACTTCAAACGGCTAAAAAGTATTAATTTCAGATAAACAAGGTTGTAGTATGAAAATAAGAAGTTTTAAATAAATAAGATAGAACCGATAAGCTAATAACAAGTACAAAAATACCTTGGGTAACCTAAGGACTTAATGAAATCTGGGCTAAACATTACAAAATTCCGGGGCCATGCCAAGTAATTACAAAAAAATTCCGACCAATGTCACAATTATACGACAATGACTTGCAAAATACAACAAGGTTCAAATCTATTGACCTTTGGGCTCGTTCCCGTCAGCATCTTGTTTTTCCTCTTCTTCTAAACTTCCACTTCCGGAGTCCACTTCATCACTATCGTCGGATTCTTCTTTGGGTGAACCCTCATATATTTTTAACTGATCAACTATGGGCATATCATGAGGCCATAATCTTTCTGTCACCAGATCCCACAAAGACCCAAAGACTAATGTAGGTAATGTCTTGTGAAACTGCAAAACCATGTAAGATTTGATTGAGGCATCTCTTTTGTTTAAGGAATCTAAGATCCTATCGGCATATGCATCTAAAACATCCTCTGTATCGTTTTTGGCATGAGCCTTGAGAGAAGCTACATCGCGTTTGTATTTTTTAATAAGGGCCTCATGATCATTTTTCCTTCACTAAGCTTTCGATGGTACATTTATCAGTAGTTTGCTGATTCTTCAACAAAGTGATCTCTCCAGAGCTGGATGAAAACAACCCCTCGTAAGCCATATTTGACTTGGCAAGTTCTTATGTGATCAAATTGACCTATTCGGATAAATGGTCAGCCCTAGTTTTTTCATCTTCAAGAGAAGCCTTCTGGTTATTATTCTCATCCTGAAGAGAAGCTATGGTATCTATGGAGGACCTCACTTCTCTTTTCAGCCCGACAATAGGCCTCACGTAACTCAACATTGAATATCCCAATAAGTCTTTTTCCTTTGACAACTTAAAGGGTAAATTATCAAAAACAACATTGGTGGAATCGCTTCTGGATTCGGGGAAGTCCTTCTCAAACGCATCAAAGTCAAACCCCCCGATACCTTCCATTGGGTTGTCATCTTCGTATGTTTTCCTCTCAAGTGTATGAGAAATGAAGAAGGAGGATCGAATATTAAAAGTGGTGGAAACTCAGTGGTAGGAATTATGGGAGGAATAATTTCTGAACGGAGGACAATCTACGAGGAATTTTTTCTTAAGAATCGGAACCCATAGCTTTGATTGAAAAATTTCGACAACTGGTGGCTCTTTGAGATTGAGATGACTTCGATGAACGACTTCAAAAATTATACGATTGAGCAGTCGAAGAAGGTTCGGAAGGGAAATTATGTTTTTTACATGGATAAACTCCTTCGTAGTCGATTAATTGTGTTACTGTAACTGTACCCATGGAAACAGGTAATCGAGCAACAACCCTAGCTTTTTTTGTCTCTTTGTCTAATTTAGATAGGTTTAACCAACCGTTTTCGGTTAGTCCATTTATGGTGAACATACAAACACCAAAATATCACTGAAGATAAGATTCGCGGTGGTTAAAGTCATGGAGGAAAGAAATATATGATCGATGGCTAACTTGATAGTGATGAGGAAAATTTTCTCTTTCTAAAAAATAACATTTCTCTTTAAAAATTTCTAAAACAAAAAAAAAGTAAGAGAGTAACTTATAAAAGAAACTATAGAATACGGTTATATATCCTTCTAGGGAAGTGGAAACGCTACCAACAACTATAATCCCTAAAGGAGTGGAAACACTACCAACAACTATAATCCCTAAAGAAGTGGAAACCTTTTTATCTGATTGGTGTGCCTCACCTATGACGAATCGATTTCATGGCTCTAATCAAATGATGACACGTGTCATGAAGTTAAACTGTTTAAAATCCATGAATTTTGAGTAATAACCATCCCCGAATGATGTCGTCGAATAATCATCGAATATGTTCTTCATCATATTTAAAAAGCACTAAAAGGTCATATATCAAGAAAATGGAACAATCTCGATTCGTATATATATATATCAGTTAGCCCTCCCAAAAATACATCTGAGAGGACTAGGGGGGCTATAAGAGGGTCGAAAGTCTTCGAGGGATATTTCTTTATTAGGTTTGTAAATCTTTGAGGGTCAATTCTGACCTAAAGAAAACACCTCACTATCACTAACACTTTTACCATTTGACTTATTTATTTCCAAAAAATGTATTTACTATGTTATATTAAAGTTACCCTTACAGTTATTGGGTTACATGAGTAAACCTTTTAGTTATTCATCTACAATTATTGAAAAGCGGACTAATTTGATACACTTCTTAATCATATCTAATAACATTTTATCAAAACCAAATGCTTTCAAGATGCTCAGAATAAATTTAAAAAAAGTATATAAAAGGCTTTTGACATGACTATTTTAATCATCACATTTCCACCTATATTTTTCTATTTAATTCATAGGTTAAGTCTTGAGTCAACAAGATATTGTCATGTATAATCCTGCCCTTGAATGAACCATTCATTTATAATCTTATGAAGTAAAATTGGTAATCTTTCATTCATAATCTTTAGAGCACAATATATAAGATGTTTGGTCTAAAATCGTTCCAGGTTTGAGGGGAGTCCACGTTAGTAATTAAGAAAATTCTAGTGGAATATATGACTTGAGGAACAAGGTGAATATGAAAGAATCCAACCATTGTAGCACAAAGGTCTATCGATATTATAGACCAACAATATTGGAAGAATTATGAGTTAAAACCATAAATTCAGCCACAATATTAGAGCTCAATATTTTAACAGATTTATAGATATTTTCTTCTAAAGGTAACTCCATAAGATTTTTGTTATATAAGTTTGGAATGATCTTTGGTATTATGTTATGAAGTTTCTCAAATTTATTTATTTTAGGTGGAGCTGATAAAAGAGACTTGAAATTCTCCTTAATAGATTTACCTAAAATAAATTGATCCTTAATCCATATGTATCCATCCAAAATGCCATGCATTTTATTCTTTTTTCTTCTCTTCTTGACATAATTATGAGAATATGAAGTTTTTATATCTCCACTCTTCAACCGATTAATACTATTTTTTTGTTCCCAATATGATTATTCCATAGACGTGAGCTGAAGCTAAATTGTTTGATCTTTAACTAGCTTATTTTGTCTTCTAGACTCATGGTTTCCTCAAAACAGATTTCCAAAAACTTGACTTCCTCTTCTGATTGAGAAATATCATCAAATACATTTCCAAAGATATCCCAATTCAGTTTTTAAGTTTAAGTTTCAGTCTTTTAAGCTTATTCCAAGAAACTTGAATATGTAATCCTGATACATCTTCATTCGAGTTTTTCCCCACCATCCTTAGGAAATTAATATGCATAGTCCACATATTTTAAAACTTAAATGATGATTTGGTTCTATTGTAGTCAACTGAAATAGTTATACCTAAATGAGAGTGATCTAATCCTATTCTGAATAGGTGATTGACTTTATTATTTACAAAGTAATCCATTTAAGATGAATTATATAAAACCTTATAAAGCCTCTTCCATTTACGATTGTTAGACAATCTAGAATAGTATTGTTAAAGTTATTTAAGCTCCTTAAATATAAAGTGGAAGACGATAGTTTTTCTTGAAAGTTTATAATGGAATTAAATTTTCCATGACCATTCACTCTTCAGAATAATCGATCATAGCTCTCAAACTAACCTATATAACTATTATTTGTTCTCTGATACATATAGCATAAACCATAGTGACCAGTAAATCCTTGTTTAATGTAGAATATCTTACTTTTAAATACAAAGATTACTCATGATTAGCAATAATATATACTATGAATTCCTCTTTCATGATTATCCATATCTTGTTGCTAATATTAGCAGCACCAACTTGAAAACCAAACTTTATGGTAATTTTTTCTAAGTTATCCACCGAAATCATAGGTTCCTAGATAACAATAAAATCCATATTTTCAGCCTTGATAATAGTTTTGAGTCTTCTGATTGTCCTTTGTTCCCCACACCCCTCACATTCCAATTAAAGATTCTGATAGTCATTTAGAAGTCCTATTGAAATTCTTAATCGACCCTTTAAAATGTAATGCTTTGGTACTAATTAGACCTTCAAAAGGTTTAAATTTAACCTTCTTCATCTTCTTACGTAGTACATTTTAAAAGTTTTTTCTTTCTATAATATAGCCATGAAGAAGATATGTAGGTGAGCTTCCAATAATTATTTTTTAGATGAGTCAGCCTCTATATCTGAGTTATCAAATTCATTAATTATGGTAAAGATAGCATATGTTTCAATTGATTGTAAGGCTTTAATACATTTTTTTAATTTTATCATCTGATATGTCCTTATCATTCTCTTAAGCTAAGTGGTTGTTATCAAACCTTCCTTGAACTGATTTCTCTTTTATGTTTGTTAGTGTCTTTAAATTTAGTTTTTTTTGTTGAAATATAATGTTTATGTAAAGAGTAAGTGTTCCTTTGATTACGACCTTTCATATGTTGTGCTTTAATTATGAGAATTCCGTCTATCTCGTTTTTATTTATTTATTGGAATTGATATTTCTTATTATTTGTTTACTAGCCCATCTAATTTCATATAATTTATAATGATAGTTTTGACCTTATAAACCCAAATTTTAGTTTGAGTGGATGGTTGAGGTTGACAAGCAAGAGTGGTTGTGACTGAATCTTCCTTGAGTTATTTCTATATTTAATAATCATTAGTTTCTTGTATTATGTGTGTTTATGAACCATATGTAAGCATTGTGAGAAATAAGATGGCATGTCTCCATATAGAATATATTGTCAAAATCTATCATTGTCGCCAAAGCAAATCCAGACTTAAGCGATAAGATTCTTTGAAACATATAATTTAATCTAAGTTTTACTATAGTTAAACTTAACTTTATTCTTAGAGGTGACCCAAATTGATAATGGTTTTCCAAATGACTTGGGTATAACACTAATTGTATCCATATTATACATATATTATGGTAGATTAGAGAGTGTTATCTACACATGAGTCATAAAAGATTGTATTCTAGGATTAAAGAAGGGGTTCCATTTTAAAAGTCTCAATGTATGCTGCCCAATTATCCATACATTCATTTTCTAAATCTTTCGTAGGTCATCACGTTGATCAAAATCAATCAAAACATGCATATGATCCTACAAGGGTAGATTAAACTCTCTCAAGAATCCAAAACTTTCCATTTTTTTGAACAATTACCAATTGAGGTCTACCATTAGAAAATTTACCAAGTAATGTTTATTTTGAGTTAGATATGAAACTTTCTTTTTCTTGTGCAGAAAATTGAAATGTCATGTGATCTCCCTTTTCTTAAATCTTAACATTAGCATGATGAGTTTCCTTTGAAGTAATCTTTGCGGCTTCTGCATATGATTTAGAGAAGATTTTTGAATTTTGTTTTTGTTACAGGGACTGTTTATTGAGATGTTATGGAGAATGTTGAACAAAGATTGGATTGGTTCCAAAATCTAGAGCATACAAATTTATTTTGTCTTGAATCTTAACATCTCTTTTTGTTGTGATAATAGAGTAAATTCTTCAACAATACTGCTTTGATTTAAGTACTAGGAGGATTGGTGATGAATTAAGTTTTTGTTTTTAAAAATAGAGGATGTGTATACAAGTTTGGTGAATTTGTTAATCACATATGCTAACGGCGGAGGCTGTAGCGGTGGCTATGGATGAAGGCCTTCTCTAATCATCTTGATGACAACCAGCATCAGATGGGGACCGTCCAATCGCGGTGACTGCTCTGCTATACTTACTGAGAGAAAGATTTCAATTCTTGCAGCACTCTATTTCTCTATACTCTAAGCCATCATTAAACATTCCATTTAAAATTAATGGTTACATAAAAATAAGTAATTTCATATATATATATATATATATATATATTTAAGAAAAATGTCACCAAACTTACCCAGAACCAAAGTATACTGCGATTTAATACCCAAATTATCATTTATGCTTACTTAATACTAATTTTGTGTAAATAACTCATACCAAATACCCATTTTTTATAATAATACCCTAAATACTCATGCTTCATCACTAGCCACATAAGTATTTCTCATTCTTGAACCAAAGCTTCTATTTATTTTTCTTTTTTTTAATTTTATTTTTAAAAGGTTCGTATCTTTCAAACCGGAGTTTGAAAAAATATTCTGAAAGTACCATCGACTTTGTTTTTTAAGACGAACAAAACTAGATCCATTGATGATATTTTTTAACTTTTTGTTAAATTGTTTTTTGCCAATAACATACGAGACTAGGCATAATCAAACATGCGAGACCAGGAATAAAAAAACATGCGAGATCATGCATAAATAAACATGCGAGACCAAATATAAAAACATGCGAGACTGGACATAATAAATCATGCGAGACCAAAAATAATAAGCAGCGAGACAATGCATAATAAATCTTTATTTTTTGAAGATGAACAAAACTAGATCCATTGATAATTTTTTTATCCGTCAGACCAAGTAACCCTGGTCTCGCATCTTTATCATCAAGTAGTACATGTCTCGCATGCTTATTTATGTCTGGTCTCGTATGTTTATATATATATATATTGTCTCACATGTTTTTTTATGCATGTTCTCACATGTTTAAATATGCATGGTCTCGTATGTTTTTTTATGATTGACCTCGCATGTTTGGTTATGTCTGGTCTCGCATATTTGTGACGAAAAAATACGAAAATACCATAAGTGGACCTAATTTTGTTCATCTTAAAAAATACCGGTGGTATTTTCAGATTCTTTTTTCGAACTACGGTTTGAACGATACATAATTTTTTAAAATAATTTTTTTTTGGTTCAAATAAAAAAAAGAACGGGTTATTTGTGAGTTTTAACCATGCTTTTAAGATCTCTGTTGCTAATGTGCGACTTTTTGCATTAAATAGTAACAAGATGGTTGACTTTGTATTTATAGATATTTTTTTTTTATATATTTAATAATATATTTATTAGTCAATTAAAAATAATTAAATATAAAAGAATCAATAATTTCAAAATACATCATTTCATCGTAAATACTTTCCACAAAACTAAAACTATAACTTTTGAGTATACCCCAACACTTCACGGCGGTGTTATTTAACAAAACAACATGATAAATTTTATGTAAAACATAGTTTATGTTTGAATTTGACAAAATTAGATATGAATTTTAAATAGTTTGAGACGTAAATATAAAATATAAGAAAGAAGGAATAATACTTTTTAAGTTTTTTATTTTTCGTACTCGAAGATTTATAAAATTGTTTATAATCACTCATTAATTAATGATTCTGTTAAGTTTTTCATTTTCCATAACGAAAAACTTATTCTCTAAATTTTTAAACTATAACATGTTACACAACAAAACGATCTATCCAAATTTCAAAATGGACATTTCAAATACAACGAGACTAAACAAAATAATAAATAAATAAAAAATCTATCAGGGAACCGGATATGCATACACATTTGAACTAATCAGCTTCTACAATTCAGGACTTACATTTTGTTTCATTTTTCCCATAATAAATCTCATAATAAACTTGTATATAAAAGAATCCATCCAATATATAAAACTGTATTTTTCTTAGCACACAACATGATATCATATCAACTCAACACATGTTTGGAACACTCCAAGTTGTGTTAAGCACTTGTTGTGTCTTCGAAACAGACGTGTAGTTTCTCCAGTCATCAAGGACAAGGTTAAGATCATGAATTTTCTTGTCAAGACCAATACAACAATTAGCATGCATTGTGCAAACCAAGTTTATGTCTCTGCTTGGCTGACAAAACCCTCCAAAATAGACCGTGTCGAAAAACCTCATCTGCACCCCGCATTCCTCGATGAAAGGATCGTGTTTGATCTCGTTAAACACATCTTGATCGTGTTTACCTGGATATTTAAGTCTCGAGGCGTACCAGTATTTGTAAAACGCGATGGTCCGGTTATTCGATAGATTGTACGTAAATCCTCCGTTAACCCAATTGTCTGAGTCACGAGGGTCGCCGAAGAAATGGTCACACGCCATTTGAAAATCTATGTCTGGGTAAAGATGAGGAAATGGATCTCGGAACCACATTATATCCGCATCCTGCAAATATATTTTTTAAATAGGTCCAATGTAAAAAAAGTGAGAATTATAGAGTAAGATGGTTAATGATAAAACAGTGTTTTAGATCTGGATCTAGCGTTAAAATAATAAAATATAAGTAAGAAACCAGTAATGCACATAACTCAAGTTACTTTTCCCACATAACTTGCAGAAATTTGTGACCAAAGGGGAAAAAAAAAATCGGAACGATATAAGAAAAATTAACCGAAAGTTTGGTTTTGACATTTGAATAAAATTATCAAGATGTTTTTGTTGGAAATAAGATTTCGCGATAGTTTTGGATGGCAAAACTTTATATTTTGTACCTATAGGTATGTTTTGTTCTTAGGTGAGATATGTCCATATTAAGTTATTTTAGATTTAAATTCGTGATCGGTTATTTAATTATAGAGAATTTTTTTTATAGTTTTTTAATTTCAAAATATCCGAAGGAGGTTTTTGTATTATGACGATTTTTTTTTTATGATTTTTTGGTTTTAAAGTTTTCGTTTAACATCCTTCAACTATGACAAAATGTTCGGTGAGTCTCGTGACAATTTTGATAAATTTAGTATTGATGATTTTTAGGTGTTAAAAATTAAATTTATCAAAATCTTTCATAGACGATAAACTGTCATGGTCATTTGAAAACCAAAAACACTATTTAAAACAAACTATCATGAAATCGTTATAGATAAATGACCGATGATTCAGGCCATCTATTCTATTTTTTTGATCAAATTCAGTTCCGAACAGTTTTATAATTATTATACGGATAACCTAATGTTTTCGCTGTCATAAATTTTTAACATTGAAGATAGTTTTCATCAATGTTTAAACGTTACTATCAGGATTCAGTCCACCAATCCAACAAAAGAAATGAAAAAAGAAAGTAAAAGTACCGTAAAGATGAAGTTGTATCCTGTTTCTAGTACTTCAGTCAAGAACTCTATTCTTCTCCACATCATAAGTAAGTAATCAGGTGTCATAAAATCTTTCTGCGCAGAATAATCAGTCCCATTCGAGCTCAATTCATAGCAATGCAAGTTTAGACTCAAACACCGAGTGTATGCCTTGTTGTCCAAGCAAGCTACCACGACATGGTTCAACAGCTGTTTTATCCCCTGTCCGATTTCAAAACTTTCCAAAAACAAATCAAATGTCGAATCCGGCTCGGCCCATGCTTCATTTAGAGTTGTTATTATTACGGTTCTGTTTTTCATCGATGCTTTTCTAAGAACTCTCTCCAGTTCTGTCTCTTGTATTCCCTGTCAAAACAATGGAATAGTATTCATTAGTATTCATTCATTTTTTATTTGTTCATCATTCATTTTCGTATTGTTCGAATTGTCAACTATAGGTGGTTGAGCAAATAATCATAGAAAATCATATGCAATAATATATCAATGTAATGACCGAACATTATTATTTTATTCAGTTGATTATTCTGATTCGAAATAAATCATTATTATCATTAAAAAGCCTTCATTTTGTCGGTAGATTTGAAAAGGCAAATTCATTTTGAATCAAAATAAATTGTGTGTGATTTCATACTAAAACAATTGTTTTGATACAAAAAATAATGTTTTTATACAACAGTCAACTCATTACCTTAAGTTAGATCAACAAAAACAATTGTTTTGATATAAAAAATAATATTTTTGAGAAAAAACCTTATGATTTTTATTACATCTTAACAATAAAAAATAAAAAATGTATCTTAAAAAAATGATTTATATTAATAAATGGTAAAAATTATAAAAATATTAAATTTACTAAATACCCATCAATGTTGACACTTGATACTACATTTTTACCTCCATTTTTTACGAGTGACATGGTAAAAAAACCAAATTTTTATACGATTTTACTGCCATAATTTTTTAACTTAATGATGCTTATTCATACAAAAGATTGTTTTATAGTCAAAGACAAACAATAAGCAAGTTTTGATAAAAGATTATTCAAAAAAGATGGCCATGGACTAGAAGAGCATACTATCAAAATTCTAAAAAATAAAGTAATTATATTATGACTTATTATCAACGAATCTAGTCAACAATACAACATGAAAAGTACAAGGAACAAACCATTTCGACGGCGGCGGCGGAGGAGTTCACCGGAGACGGTGAAGAACCGGGTAAAGAAACAGAGGAAGTGAGCAGTAGAGATTGAAATGGATAAAGAGAGTGATACAAAACAAGACAGGAGAAAGCAACTCCGGCGAACAAAATCCCAATTTTAATCATGTCTCTCCGTCCTAACATGGTGTAGAACGAGTCAAACGAGGTGGTCGTAGTTGGGTCGTTGTGATTTCCGATGGTTATGGTTTGGTCTGAAGGACCTTTCATTTGGGTTTGATTGTTGTGTTATGGTCTCCTCTGTTTTGCTTTTAATCTTGGTTTTCTGTGTACTTTTGTGGTTTTCTGTGCGCTCTGTTTCGTATTAGTGATGGGATTAGAATGGTAATAAAGGTTTTGATTTAAATAGACGAAATCTTAAAGTGTCGATCTTTTTATATAATTTTATTTTGACGCACACACATCGACATCATGAAATAACATACAAATAATTATAATAATAAAAAGCATTTGGAAATTATCCGCTAAACATGGTTGTTTATAAATTGATTTATATATTAATTTGTATAAGATGGTTTTCTTAAACACGCATAAGATAATTTATTTGGATTGTTCAATTTATTAGTTTTTGTCCCCTTCTAAATTACTTATTTATTAATTTTTTACTTTTTTTTTAAACTAAAAATGATTGAACCAAAAAGCAAAATCAATAATAAAAATTAAAAAACGGACCAAGACAATAGGAGCCTTCATCTTGCTTGATTTTGACGCGCAACCATATTTGATTCATTTATATATTTATTCTCAAAAAAATATTAAATTAAATAAAAATATGTTATAAATATACAATATATTTATTATGCAAATATATTTTTGGGCGATAAATATTAGTAAATTTTTTGAAAAACAAAAACTAATTATTTATAAAACTCAAGAAATTAGTGAAAACGTGTAAGTGCAAAATATATAAAGAAGAGTTGAGACATATACACAACATATATTCTCATAGAGGGATATATATTACTGATTTGATTTGTCCGTTTTTTACAAAATAAAGAGAAAAACGTGTATCGAGACTTTGGTGATATATACAATAGACACCAAATTCATAAATGTAACATATCATGAATCTTTATCGGGTGTGAGGGAAAGGGGTGAGATAATGTCGATGTAAATGATATTGAATTTGTGAAGATTTTCACATTTCGTTTTTCCCAAATGTTGTAAAACACTGCACATAATTTGATGCGTCAACGACTATGACTATTGATAGATGTGGTATATGATTTGATTGTTTATAACCATGAGGGCCAATCAAAATCTAGAGTTTGAAATCTGAGCTTAATTTTTAAGGACTCTCAAATTAAATGAGAGAATGCACATTTTCATAAGAGGTGACGTATCGATTCAGTCAAATCATTACATAATACATCAGTTGACGAGGTGTTGTAGCCCCATGTAATTAACTTATCTCTAGTAGTGAGATTTCATGAATGATTAATCAGACAATGAAGAGGCGTGTGACTATGTTATTGTTATTTCATCCTAGTTTACGTAGGGTGTCGATTGGCGAATCATATGATATGTACTATTAATTGTATATATGTTTTTTTTGATTAGGTAGCCAACGCAGTATATCGTTACTTCTTGTAAGAGAGTTAATAATAGGAATACCAATTTTTTGTATGTGGGTGTGGTGTATTCTACTTATTTATTTAGTCCAGGCATGCAATTCCGATCCCTATTGTTAATTTTATCGCTATCAAGGGGTCGTACTATAACAATGTTGATTCACCATTGCAGATATCAAATATATATATATATATATATAGATTTATGACAATAGTTCTAAAAGAGAGAATTTCCCTTCAACCCCAACTTTATGAGGATCTATGATTGAGGTTCTAAATAGTTTTGTATTTTTTTCTCATGTTTTATCCATTCACTCCAAATAGAGTTGAAATTTACACTCAAGAAGACACATGGTGTTTAAAGGCGGTCATCCTCTGACGATGACAACGTTAATTTTATCCATTCAACTGTAGCACTCGATATATTCATCTCATGATCTGACCAAAGGAACTGTTGAACGTTTTGCAAGAGTTCTTTAAGGTTCTAGCTTGGAGGATGAACATGAAATAATAGTAGACTTGTCCATCTGATAGGGCTCATTTAATCGGTTAGGATTTTACCAGTGTAGGGGAGATATTTTGAAGTTCAAGATCCTATGCGGGGTGATAATCTTATCGAAGAGAGAGCAACATTCGTTGTACGTTAACCTTTACGGTTATTAGCGGGGTGCCAACGTAACATATACATATATTTCCAATTTAAAACCAAGTATGTTAGCTAGAGAGAGTCTATATGTGTCGTTATTTCCAGAAAAGAAAATTTAACTCTTTCTGAAATTAATGTTCATGTCCGACATAATGAGTATTCAGAAAGACGTTCCTTAAAAAGTTTTTTAACCGACATAATGGGAATTCATAAAGACGTTCCTTAATAAGTTTTTTTAAAGAGTTAGACTATGCTGGACTGAGTATCATAATGTCATTTGTGAAGCATAACTTTATGTAATTTTATGATTTCGATATTTTTAATGGAATTTAAAATTTACATTTATGTTTTTTTCTATGATTTTGGGTAGGGCTTGCATGATGAGCATACAAATAAAGGTTGAGAGGGGATCACCCGACCTAAGAATTCATTTTCATTTGCAGGAGCCGCCTGAGTTTCCATTGATTTTTATGGTGTAAGAAAGTGTTGAAATATATTGAATGATCAAATATATAATTTTAGAAGGGAAATCCATGGTAACAAGGATCGAGGAGGAAGTGCCATTAAACATTGTTAAATAATTCCATAAGGTTAATATTAAGGCAACCCTTGGGCCTTTATGATTGGTGTGGTATGTTGGGAGTTCTTAAGAGAATAAAATATTATCAAAAATTATTCAGCCAGGGATAAACATATATTGGGGAGAATCAATGAGGGTATGAATGAAGTTTTTATTATGTTGGCTAGGATTTTGGAGATGATTTTGTAAATTACATCGCAATAGGCATTGGCTTAAAATTGATTTTCGATTTTTTTTTTCAATTTAGGTCGATTTGATTACTATTTAAGAATTGGTTGACCTTTTTGCATATATCTGAACCAATGACAGGTCATTAGTTTTTGAAGACACTTGATTTGTATCCATTTGGATCAATGAGGGTATGAATGAAGTCTTTTATTATGTTGGCTAGGATTTTGGAGATGATTTTGTAAATTACATTGCAATAGGCATTGGATTAAAATTGATTTTGGATTTTTTTCAAGTTAGGTCGATTTGATTACTATTTAAGAATTGGTTAACCTTTTTGCATATATCTGAACCAATGACATGTGATGAGTTTTTGAAGAAACTCGATTTGTATCAGTTTGGACTAGGGGATTTATTACTATCAATGTTGATTTTTTTTATTTCATCTTTGTTGATGGGTCTGGCCATGTGGGCTTTGTCATCGGTGTCAATTTGGTAGTTTAAAGCGAGCTGATTCTCGTTATTCCATGGTAGTTAGGGGGGAGATATTTTTTGCCAAAAAGTTGGTGAAGTGGTTAACGAAGACGTTCACAACATCTTTAGGAATATTAAAAGGGATTCAAGGCTATTTTTAATGGCGATGACTTTGGTACGTAAGATACAAGTTGTAATAAAGTTTAGAAATAATTTAAATTTCAGTCACTCAGTCTAACCCAGGTTTCTCGCCATTTTTATTTTAAGAAATATTTTTCAAAATCAATTCGGGGTGGGTTTTGTGGATTTGAAGAGAGGATATATTGGGCTTGAAAAATATGATGTTGAGCCTTAGAAAATATTTCGCGGATGTTGTTAAATTCTATTTTGTTAAGGTAAGAGAGGTCTGTATAGAGTGATGGAGCTTTAAAGATATGATTTACATATCCGAGCCATCAGTTGGGAGGTTCTATCTTGTATAAATGATATTATTTAATTCAGGTTGCATTTACCACATGTTATGGAAGCATAATGGTTTCTCCGTGGGGGTGTGTAGAAGGTCAAGATGAAGAGTGATAATTATGTGGTTTGAGGTTCTTAGATCCATAATGAGAATATGATGATGCATAAATATTATCCCATGAGCTATTGACTAGCGCCCTATCAATTTTAGAGGATATCAGGTTGCTTATTTGCTTATTTGACCAAGATATTGAAAACTAGAGTGACGCAAGTTGTTTAATTCAATATGGTAATAACAGTTATTGAAATTATTTATAAAATAAATTTAGATTTCAGAGTTTTCAGTTTGGTCTTCTATATTTCGAATGGTGTTGAAATCTCGTAAAATATTCTATACGTTGTTGGAACGGTAAGAGACTAATGACATAATATCGTTCCATAACAGAATCTGATCATTCGTGTCATTGAAGACATAAATTATCGTTAGGAGGAGGATTTGAAGAAAGAGACGTGGCTGATTTTACAATCGATAAATTGAGAGGAGAGATTGTTATTTACAAATTTGATAATAACATGGTTCTAAACAATCTATATTCTACTTAAGGGCTGAGCCGAGTCGTATGTTTTAAAATTCCATTATGGGAGAATTGAACGTACTGTATTTTATACTTTTGGCTTTCTTACTTTAGTTTTTATAAGACATATTAGTGTAATGTGATTACTAAAGATAACTTCAGTTATGTATTAATGTTGGATCGGGTCATTTAACTCGCGAACATTCTAGGTTGCAATGATAAATAAATCTCATATTAGGATATTTCTTGTAATTATTATTAGTTACAGATAAGGTTATCCTTAACAAATACTATGGTAGCCACAGTGGTCCTAGCTTTACGATTTTTTCATGAGGGTGAGGTGGCCTCCTCCTTATCTTGTGCACCTTTTTTCCTAGAAGGGTAAATGGTGTTACCCTTTCTGTAAGTAGATATTGAAGTAATGCTTCTGCCTCAAATGCCATAGCATATTATGGTCATCGGAAGATATAAGAGCAAAAATTTGTTTTAAGTAATTTTACTTTCTATTTTTTTTTATTATGTTTTAAAAGATTCAGTAATATATATATTGTGTATTTATTACCCAAGAATTAATTTATAAATATTTTTATTTTGTTTAAAAGAGTCAATGAGAGTTATTCAGTATTTTTTTTTAAGTTGTGAGTGTTCTTTGAACAAATTTTTTTACAACCAAATATCTTTCGTTCCTACACTATCTGGTATTAGAGCCAAAAGATCCATTATCAAGGTTGAAAATATATCATTTAAAAATATCTTTACAAAAATATTTTATAAAAAATATTTCTATAAATCGTTTCAAAATGAAAAAACCTTTACAAGTTTTTTTTAAAATATCTATCTTTTA
Organism: Limnanthes douglasii subsp. nivea; assembly: GCA_036936605.1. Taxonomy (NCBI): domain Eukaryota; kingdom Viridiplantae; phylum Streptophyta; class Magnoliopsida; order Brassicales; family Limnanthaceae; genus Limnanthes; species Limnanthes douglasii. The sequence continues at coordinate 343,976,016 of JAUPFV010000001.1, forward strand.
TCTTAAATATCTTATTATATCTTCTACATTTTGTTTTTTATGAAACATATTTAAAAAAAGTTAAAAAAATCTTACTACATTTGAAAAATTTATATTATTATCATCATTATCATTTCGGATAATTATTTAAAAATATCTTATATATCGTTAATAATATTATAATTATATATTTATTTTTAATTTTCTATACAAATATTCACCTATATGTTTGAAAATATTCTTAGTATCTATTTCTCTATAAACCATGTTTTTATAAATATTCTACCTATTATTTTTATTAATAAAAGTTAAAAAAGATTAATTAGTTAGTTCTAAATACCATATCACTTGAAATTTTTTATTTAGTTATATATTTTCTTTTATTAATACATATATTATTTATTCAAAAGTGTTTTGAGTTAGTTTTATTGGAACTCTTTTAGAAACACAAAAAAGAGAGAAAATATAAAATCGTTTGAGAAATTAGTGGGTTTTGAGTGAAACACTTTTGAGAGAAACATTTGAGTGAAACACTTGAGTGACTGTGAAGATTATATTTTCTAACATTTTTTCAGTTTTTTTTAACTTACATCATCTAAAAATATTATGAAGACTCTTATTCAATTAATGACTCATATGCAAGAGTAGATACAAATACAAAATGAAACGATGACAGAACTTAGAGAACATATTGGACGAATTGAGCAGGCTCCAAAGAGACGTGAATGCATCGGAAACGTGTGACCTCTATACAAGTATTAAGAACACGTATAAACAGAATATGAATATGATTACATGCCTATAAAAAACTCTATTGAGAAAGAAAGAACAAGAGAAGAACGACCCACAGAAATGTAAAAATACCTCATGAAGTTGTTGAAAATCATATCCTAATACCTACATGAATAGGGGAAGGCATATGGAGTATATATATGTGTATTATGAATATATTAAATAAAGGAACCTTGGCCTAGTTGTTGCATAATTTTCAAAAGGTGCTCTTATGTGGTGGGACACAGAAGTGAAAGAAAGAATGAGGAAATGTTTCAGACCCATAGACAATTGGGAAGACATGAAGTTTCTAATAAGGCGAAGGTATGTACCTACTCATTATCATCATGACGTAATAAACGTTTTAGGGAGCTGTCACAACGACCCCAACTATTGAGGAGCATTTTGATGAGTTTGAACATATTTAAAATTGTTTAGAACTACATGAGTCCATGGACGCAAAAGAGTTGATTGATAAGTTTAATAAATGATAAAAACCTTGAGGACGAGTTTTTTTAAGAGTGAGATATTGATATATGACCAAAAATCTGGTTTAAGTATTTTTTGTGTATTTTTATTTCCTAAGTCTTTTTGTTATCTTTTAAGTGAGTCAATGAGATATATCATGTATTTATTATCCAAGATTTACTTAATAAGTATTTTTATTCTGTTATAGGAGAGTTATGAGAGTTATTGGGTATTTATTATCCAAGATTTACTTTTAAGTCTTTAAACTAATTTAGTTATATTTTCAACGAATCAAAGAGAATTATTTCATTTTTATTACTCGTCTTTCCTTGTATGGATATATATATATATATATATATATATATATATATATATAAAGCCCTAGATTATTTGTAACGTATAAATTCATTCAAGTTATAAGATATTAATAAAAAACGAGTTTTGACTAAAAATATTTGTCCATGACAAATCTATCTCTAAATTATTCTTATGAAAAACAAGTTTTGCTTATCAAAGGCTTTCTAATCTTATTTTGGGCATGCCTCAATCGACCCTCTATCTATCGAAATCTTTCATTTGATTTCATATGCATGTTCATCAAACTGCAACAAGTCAAACTAACACTTCATCTACCATTACACACATCATTTGCATTTGTTCAAATTGTGAGTGTTTTTGAAACTAAAACTTCTACATCCAAACCGCTTTCGTGCCTACATCAAGTAGAGAAGAAAAGTTTTGGAAATTCCATATGATCTTAAATTTCTATCTTTTGGATCTTGCAACGAGGGACAACAGACTGAGTTAGATGTTGATGTGTTGATATGGTTCTGGGTGATCAAGGGTCTGAGTGACAATTATATTACTTGGGAGGGATTATTTTGGTGCTTTCAATTGATTAATTATTAAATTAGGATTTTCAACCCTAATGCCACATGTAGATATTATAGATGGTGAAGAGGAAAATAGAAGAACTTATATTATAGTTTTAGTTAAAGATGTGATAATAAGTGTTTTAGCTATTTGGGGAGGATATTTCTTGTAAGTATCCATGAATTATATGAAGTTAGGATAGACTTCAAGTGATGTTGCAGATTATAGGGGAGGGGATAAATTCCCACAGTCATAAGAAAGGAAAGACTCGCAAAAGATCTTGTTTTCTTCCCTAACTTGGAATAAGAGTTGTCCATGTCATCTAGTATTGGCATGTAGTGGATTGTATGCCTTGATGATGGAATTTATTCAAGGAATTTTCAAGCCTCGATGATAACCATATGATTGATAGCATATTTCTCATGAATCCTAACTAGTGAGTTTGGTAGGGTGAAAGTACGGTTGATGATGCAATCTAAATATGCACGTTTTGTTACAAATTGTGGCAAATGCAAAAGGGTTCCACCATCATGGAAAATGAAAGAATCACAATCACCCTTGTTTCTTTCCTTGGACTTGGAAGAAGATTTACCTTTGTTATCCATAGGTTGGATCTTGTGGATTTATTGAATTGATGTTGGAATTTCTCTGATGAGTAGGCCTCGGTTATGACCTTACGACAAATAACATCTTGCACATGGATCCCAACCCGTGGGTTTCGAGCGGGAAAACGATTGAGGGTGCAATCCAAGCATGCATGTTTGGTTGCATGCAAATTCAAGATAATTTAAGTACTTTTTACAACCATATAATCATTTTAAGATTTAATTAAGAAGAGACTTACAACGGAGTGTAGATCCGCACTGTGACTATGGCTATGACTATGTATATAGTATATTTTATTTTTAATATGGGTTTTCCCCTAGTATTTTCTTTGAAGATTGTTTTATTTACAATTTATCTTCATTGCGCTGAAATAAGAAACAAAAATATTTGAGAAAGGGGAGAGGGTATATGAAAGAATATAGTTCTGTTAACTGGGAGATGTAAGTAAAGTTGTTTTAGTGACCGATTTTAAAGGTAAAGGTAGTTATACTGGTTAGTTTAGGTGTACTAGGGAGAACTCTTTGATAGACTAACTATTTTGTGAAGTTTTATAAGACTTATCGCCTGGTAAAATTATGAACTTAGGTTATAAAGACATGTGGATAGGCTGGTATTAGTGGTATCATGGGTTGTTGGATAGGAAGTGGTTGTCGGGGACTTGGGTTGTCTATAAAGATACTCTATTTCAAGATCCTCATCTACAGATATATTGGTTCTATCTTTGGATTTATACATTAGCTAATTGATACCGATTATCCAGGGTAATAAAGCTTAGCCGAGTAGCCTTAGTGTGAAATACGAACGTTTGGGAATAAAGATTGATACGATATAAATGAGATTTAGCAATGAACTAAACAAATAAGTCTATCTAGCAAGAGGTTGCTTCTAAGTGCGCGACCCATCTCATGGCCAAAATAATGAAAGTTATTTAACAAAGGATCGATTTCTGAAGTATGACCTCTTAATTGGCCTAAGCGGCCAATCCTGTCTAGAAAAGGGTCGGTCTAGCATGTGTACGACCCCTCACTTGTCCAAAATGTCAATTTTATTTAATGAAAGGCCGTTCTTTAATGCACAACCCCTCACTTAGCCCATTTAATAAGGGGTCACACCCGTACACGAATACACAATTGAAAATAGTCGACAAACTTATTTAGCAAGTGCGCAACCCCACACTTGGCCAAAGTGGCCAAACCTATTTAATGAGAGGTTGCATTTGGTTGCACGATCCCTCACTTGGCCAGAATTACCAAGTCTGTTAAACGATAGTTCGTGCTCACACTTGGCCAAATTTGACAAGTTTATTTAGCGAGAGGTCGCACATATTCTCGACTCCACATTTAGCACAATGGCCAAACATATTTAACGAGATGTCACGTGTATGAGCGCGACCCATCCCAGGTCTTTTTAACGATAGGTTGCAGTCACTTGAGTGTCCCCTCACTTGGCCAAAATGGTTAAGATTGTTGAACAAGGGTTACACATCTAAACACGACCCTCACTTAAAAACGTTTAACAAGGGGTCACAAACGTAAGAACGACCCTACACTTGGTTCCAATGGCCAAGACCGTTTAATAAGATGCCACAACCACGTGAAACCCATCACTTGTCCAAAATGGAAAAGTAAATTTTTGCACGCTGTACAATCCCTCATTTGGCCTTTAAACCATACCCCTTTCAGATCATCCACGGGCTCGAGAGGGATGCCCTTGATAAAAGGTGGGCCAAGTACAACAGCCAACACCATCTTCTATTCATGGTCCAAATAGTGCATAAACTAGGTCTGACAACATATGAATAAATCCGCTGACACCATTTGGAGATGCAACCAAAATGATGTACGTGTGTCTACTAAAGCAACAAAAATGGCATAAAAGACTGAACAAATGAGGAGTACCTACCTAGGACACCCTAAAATTTAGGCTACTATATAAGGAGTAATGGAATCATTTTGTAGGTGTGGTGAAAGTTGGAGTGAACCATGTAATCAAACAATCAAAGTTATTGTAATCAAAATTATCAAATAAATACAAGTGTTCTTCTAGAAACTTTATGGAGTTCTTATCTCATTTATATTTTTAATTTTGTTTTTGTTTCACCTTCTAGTTTTATCTGTTATGTGAGTTTTTGCCTCACTATTTTGGGCCAAGTACACCATGCGTGACTATTTTTTCCTCACACCGCGAATAATATGAAGAACACATCTGATACCATACAAAGAACACATCTGGAACCGTATGGATAAAGTATATTACACCATACGGAAATGTAAACAAAATGACGTACTCAATTCTACTAAATCACCAAGAATGGTAGAATTTTTTTGAACCAATGAGGATGTACCTATGTAGAACAACCTTAAAGCAAGGCTACTATATAAGGATTAATAGAATCATTTTGTAAGGATGGTTAAAGTTAGAGTGAACATTTATATAAAGAGTCAAAGTTATTACAATTGAAAATATCAAATAAATACAAGTGTTCTTCTCAAAATCTTGTGGAGTTCTTATCTCATTTGTATCCTTAATGTTATTTGTGTTTCACCTTCTAGTTCTATTCGTTAGATACTTTTTGGTCTCACCATAGATATATATTGTAAAGAAAATAGTAGTGAATAAATGATGCGTTATCTTATAAACGATTATTAGATATTTATTTATAGGTCCATTAGCTACAACAAATGTCTCACAGATTTTGGAGGGTAATAATTATTCTTCTCTAAATATTTAGATTTTTTTGTTAACTGTATTTTGACTAGGTCTTTTGGATATTTGAATATTTGGATTGCTGATGAGAAATGTGCAAGGGTCAAACTTGGTGTGGATAATTTATGGTTGGAGGGTATTTTAAGTAGTTTGTAAGTTGAATATTATTTTCTGAGTAGTGAATAATGAGATAAGGGAGGTGTATGCTTGTATTTAATATTTTTGGAAAAAGTCCAACCTCTTAAATGAAGTTGGTTGGGGTATTTATACTAATTCTGTGACCCATGGGCCTTGCGGGTCGGACCTTGGATCCGGTTCAATCTTTAAAGCCCAAAACTTAAATAATGTTAGCACACAGCTGCGTCATGTATTGACTGGTCGGACTGTTCTTGATTTATGTGGTCTAAGATATACCCAAACTGCCCCTCCGGTTTACATAGCAATGTCCTTCCAAAAATATCTGACCCTATCAGTAACCTCTTTACTTCTTCAAAAAATATTTTAGAAGAGCTAACTTATTCATGAAAATATTTGGATCGGATCTGAAGCCTCTTTTAAAGGATTGGCTATAAATAAAAAAGGAACCTGACCAGATCTGAAGGGGTTCCTTTTTGTAGATGAAAAGCCAACAGTCAGAAATCTGAAATCTAACACGTGTTACATTCTGATTCAACCTCTCAACCGTTTTTATTTATTGGGAGTTGTACCCACTTTCAAAAGTAATTAGGATAGACTTTATAGCCCCTAATCATTATTCGAACCGTTTCATCTTCCCTAAAAAAGAAATACTCAAGTGGCTTTATCTCTATGTAAACATGTTTTACTGTTTGGTTTCTCATAACCAGAACCATTTTCTAGATAGAGAAAGCTTGAGTTTTGATTTTACTCTATCTTTAAGAAGTTATACGTTCACTGACAGAACAACTTTGATTAAAGGGGGTTGGTTAAACCTAGCAGACTTAGAAAAAGCTAGAAAAGAGGCAAGACATGAGGCAAGGATTGCAGCCGGACTCCCTGCTTTTCCTGGTGGAATGGTTAGCCTAGTGGTGCCGGAATCTGATGAGAGCACATCATCATCCCAAACATTGGTAATGCGAGAACCTCTCTTTCCATATTATCTACTCTAAAATCAGAACCTTCAGTTCAAGCATATTTAGATTCTTCTCCTAAGAGAAAAACCGTTTCTAGTGTTAGGTAACCCTCACTTTTTATAGCCATGGGATCAAATACAAAAGAGGCCACTACTCGGAGAGTTAATCAACTATCCAAATCTAAAGTCACCCCTTCTTCATCCAAAAATATTAGTTCAGATACATTAAACCCTACTTCCCAGTCCATAGTAAATCCGGACAACATATCCCTCCACGATAAGGTCACCCAAGTTGAAAAAGAGGCCACTAGTACTAAGTTGACCGAACAAAGGTTAATTATAATAACGGAATTTATGGAGGACAGTGAGAAAGACACCCCACTAGAGACATCCAGACAGACTGAGAATACTATACCAGATCGTTCCGTAAGGCAGGAATGCCTAACACCGAATCACTCCTTTAGTGTTTAGAGGGGAAAGTTGGGCCAAATATTCGCAAGGTCAATATGAAATATTTGTTGGCACTTCAAAAATTTAACTACGTGTATACACACACCACTGAACTAGATTAGTACGAATAAAGTGGGGATTCTCAGAATCTATTAAAGTTAGGATCCCAGTTACGTCGGAGAATCCTTTAGATTGCAAGATAAATGAATTGGTGGTGTACACCGATGTGCTAAATTGGGGACTTCGCTTTCCCTTGGACCCATAATTAGTTTGGTACTTCCATTTGATTAAGCTTTGACCCAGCCAACTAAGTATGAATGCCTGGTATACCCTTCTAACCAACATCATTGCTTTCAAGCTATCAAAGATTCCATTGCCCATGAAGCAATTTGCTGTCGTTGTTGGTTTATGTAGGAACCACCAGATACCCTTCTATCATTACAACATGGGGAATGACTACAAGGTAGTGAACGACTTACTAGAGGCTGAGAAACCATAGAGGAACCATTTTTTGTTCATTAGCGGAGCCTGGGAGAATGACAAAAAGATTAACTACCAAACAAATCCGAGCCAACTGACTAGGTACTGGAGGAACTCAAGTAATACTCTTTTTGTTCTTTTAGCTATATTCAAACTCTCTATTGTTTAGACCAAACTGACTGTTGTTTTTATTTTCCAGTGCTTTCAAAGATGTTTCATGAGCATTTGGAGGCTGGAAAAGCTACCTTTTCCGAATTGAACCAATGGACATCAGAAACATGGGGGCTTAACTTTCATAACTGTTTCACCTCGGGAAACATGTTGAGGGCTCACATGTGGAACACCACTAGAAGCAGAGACCTCACCTAGGAACAACTGACCACCCCCTCCAACAGATGTTATATTGAGAAGGGCATAGGCAAAGGATGGCAAGCTATATTTACCAGCCCGAAGTAAAGCTTCTAGTCATCTAGACAAGATGAAGAAGAAGAAGACTGGAACCAATCCATCTCTCCAGAATCCCGAAGCAGCCAGTTCGGAGAATCCTGAAGGGATAAATGCTGTCTTGTTGGAAGTTGTGGCTGCAACGGTTGGGGAAACTGAGGAATCAGATCAGTCCCCTCAGGCTAAGAAGAGAGGTCATAAGGGGCCCAATGAAGGTGACGACCGAAGAACCACGAAGAAGAATAACAGTAACCTAGGGTCAGCGGTAATTCTCCGGCCTCTGGATGACAATCTTACACTCCTACCCGATATTCCTCCATAGGTAGAGACACCAGCTGACCCTTCTCCTCCAATGTTTCCCATGGCTAACCAGCCACCTATTAAAGGAGAGGTCAACCTTGATGAGTTTTGCAACATGTACTTCAATGACATGAACAATGATGATTTTGTTGGATCCTTCTTTCAACCCACTATTCCCAATAACATCAGTTATAATGGCGAATATTTCAAGGTGTCAAGTGAACATGACACCTTAGGCCATGCAGTTTTGGGCTTTATTAGGCCAATAGTAGATTCTGGAGAGGCAAGTTAGGGAGCAAGATGAGAACATCGATACTCTTACCACAACAACCCAGAGTTTGATGATCGATCTCTCTATTGTTTAACAAAGAATAGAAGCTTTAAACAAAGAGAAGGAGGACTTGGCTGCCGAACTGCTCCAGTCCAAGAGTGCTCAAGAGGAGATCCATACCAAATATTACACCTTGAAAACCAATTCCTTTAGTGAGATCAAAACCTTGAAGGAACAACAAACTACAAACACAAACACGATTGGTGTTTTAACCGAAGAGAAAATAAAACTAGAAGAAGCTCTTTTAGAGAAAGAAAAAAAGAACAAATCTCTAAAGGACAACAAAACTTAAGAGATAGCTGCTGACATAGAGAGGTATGCTGCTGGGGTAGTGGATTCTTTGGAAAAAAGAGACGAGGGGTCAAGTCAGACATGGTTATGCTATTCCATGAGACCTTTCCAAAGAGGACCCTTGGACCTATGTGGAAATATGTACCATACAAAGAGATACTTTTTCACACCATGGTGGATAGTTATAAATATAGTTATTTAAGTGAAGATGATTCCGACGGAGAAACTGGTAAAAGCTCAAGCGCTGAGACTAAGAGTCCCAAGAAATATGAAGGTAAGGAAAATACCGAAGGGGACAAGCCCTAAGGTTATAATGTTTGTTTTTATGTTAAAAAATAAAGTCCTTGGATGACCAAGGAATTTTCTAATATCTTTTAACCCTTGTCTTGTAAACCAAAGTCCTTGGATGGCCAAGGATTTGTTGTGATTGTGGATCAGATTTTTTCCGATCAAGATATAATGTTAAGTCTTTCTTTTGTACGAACTCTTTTTTCTTCATATGGCTAATTTTTAACTGGTATTTAATTTCTCCGACTTGTTTAATAAATGCTTAATTTATTAAATCACTTCAACGGTATTTCATTTTGAAGACTGAAAAGGTTGAATAACTCCGATCATGAGTGTTTAATAAATCTGATCACCTCAAGGATACTTCATTTGAGAGACGGGGTGTTTGATAAATATTCAATTTATCCGATCTCCTCATACTACCCACAAGAATTTTGACGAAAGGAATAAGATACCATTGATGAAAAATCAGACACCTCATTAAAAACTCCCCGCGCCACCAGGTAGGAAAGAGCATGCCCCATAATATTTACACTCAGGTATGAGAAAGTAAATATTTATAAGAGAGTTTTATTCTAAATACAACATGAGATGTTCAAGGTTCCATGAATGCTTCAAAATTCTGCACTCCTTGTCTTGAAGTCTATATGTTCACGGTTGGACTCTTTCACATACCATATAGAGCCTTCCCAGTTCAGAGCCAGCTTCCAAAATTGTTTTTCTTTAGTATGAAAAAAGACCCTTTTAAGACTTTATCTCCCAACTAGAAATCTCTTCTTTTAACCTCGGATGCAAATCTGCTTCTCATTAAACCTGATAGTGTACTATTCTTAAATACGTCTTGACCATTTTTTCTTCAATCAAATCCTACTGATTCCTAACTGCCATATCATATGCCTGTTCAGAATAGTTTTGGATCCTGAAGGATGGTAAAGTAGCTTCCATGAGTGTGATTGCATCCATCCCATAAACGAGGACAAAAAGGGATTCTTATGTAGCAGTTGGGTGAGTAGTTCGTTAAGCCCACAATACTTCTTGCAAATAACTTGGCCACTTTCCTGCAGCTCCTTCCAGATTATTTTTTAACCCTAACAAGATCGTTCGGTTAGCAAGTTCAACTTTACCAATAGCCTGAGGGTGGAAAGGAGAAGGAAAAAAAGGGTTGAATTCCTCTGGAAGTGCAAAATATCTCCATGTCTTAATTATCAAATTGTGGCCCATTGTCTGTAGTCATTCTCTGGGGAAATCCAAATTGGCAACATATGTTGGATATATTGAATTTTATGACCACCTTAGAAGTGGTTCCAACTAAGGGTACTGCTTTTATCCATTGAGAGAAATAGTCAATTTCCACTATTATTGTTCAACACCCTCCGGACGCCATGGGAAGAGGCCCAACAAAATCCAATCCCCATCTATCAAAAGGTATGGGTTCGGATATGGACTCCATTGGAACAATTGGCGTATATATTTCATTCCCACATCTCTAGAAAGGATCACATTTCTTGACTCTATCTTTGGCATCTGCCATTATTGTTGGCCAGTTAAACCCTGCTAATAAAACTCTTCTGGTTAAAGCCTTATAGCCGCAATGTGCTGGTCCTTCTCCATCATGTAATTCAGATAAGACACTTTAGGATTCCTCAAAGCCTAAACAGTGTAGGAGAGGCCTGATGAAATATTTTTTTGTAAAGAATTTCCCTTAAAACCAGGAAACCACGAGCCTTGTACTTGATTTTTTTAGCTAAGATCTTGTCTGGAGGTAAAACGCCATCGGAAATGAACCGATGTATATCAAATCTCTAATCTTTGGATGATAGACCAAATACACTCAAAATTTCTTCACACTCACCTTTGTTTTCTTGGACTGTAAATATAGAGGGGCATTCTTGCATAAAAATGCAAGGGTAAGCTCTAGAATAAGCTATGGAGGCTAAAGAATCTGCCATAGTATTCTCCGAAATAGGGACATGCGCATATTGGATAGTCTTAAAACTTATGGTAACTTCTTTCAACACCCCAAGATAATTTATTAACTGATCTTTTTTATTTTCCGATTTCCCTTGAGCTTAATTAATAAGTAACTGAGAGTCACTAATTAACCGAACCGTTTTTGCTCCACATATCTGAGCAAGTCTCAGTCCAACGATGGCTGCTTCATATTCCGACTCATTGTTAGATGCCCTGAAACCAAAACATATAGCATGATACATAGTATCACCATAAAGGGAAGTTAAACAAATTTCAGCCCCACATCCTATAGTAGTAGACCCACAGTTTGTTCGGATTTAACCACTCTTTCTTAAACTTGTTTTCTTATTCTATTTTATGAGGCCTTTCAGTATGAAATTCTACAAAAAAAAATCAGCTATAGCTTGAGCTTTGATTGCAGTTTGAGGTGTAAAATAAATATCATAATCTCCAAGCTCAACTGACCATTTAGTTATTCTTCATGATATGTCAGCTTTTTATAAAATAATCTTTAAAGGGAAAGAAGTCCGAACCGTAATCGAGTGTGCTTGAAAATACGGCCTCATTTTTCTGGCTGCTATTACCAATGCTAAGGCTAGTTTCTTTAACTTTAAACACCTTTTTTATGCTTCTAGTAAAATCTTGCTTACGTAATAAACCAGACGAGGATAATTATCCACCTCCCTTACTAAAACAAGAGTGACAACAAAGTCCGATACAACCAAATACATTAAAAGCTTCTCCTCCTTAATAGGTTTGAATAACATCTTAGGTGAAGATAAATGTTTTTTGATGTTAAGAAAAGCTTGATCACACTGTGGAGACCAATTGAAATCTTTAGCATTTCTCAAAACTTGAAAGAACTGAGCACATTTGTCAGACGGCCTTGAAATAAACCTATCTAATGCAACCAACCGTCCGGTTAACCTCTGAACTTCTTTAGTATTCCGGGGAGGATCGATAGTAAACAGAGCATCTAGTTAGTCCAGATCAGTCTGTATACCTTTTTCATTCAGGACTAACCCTAAAACATTACGGGATCAGACTCTAAAAATGCACTTTTCTAGGTTTAATTTTAGGTTGATGGCTTCTAAATTAGAAAAAGTCTCTTGTAGATCGAATATGTGTTCTTCCTCTTCAAGGATTTTCACCATCACATCATATATATGTACTTCTATTTTTCTGCCAATTTAAGTTGCGAAAGTTTTATTCACCAATTGCTGATAAGTAGCACAAACATTTTTCAACCCAAAGGGCATCACCTTATAACAATAAAGTCCTCTGTCTGTAATAAAGATTGTGTGGTCTTGATCATTCAAATCTACTTGTATTTGATTGTACCTTGAAAATACATCCATGAAGGACAACACCTTGTTCCCACAGGTAGAGTCCACTAACTGATGTATCCGAGGAACAAGATAAGGATATTTGGGACATGCCTTATTAAGATCAGTGAATTCAATACACATGCGCCACTTGCCAATCTTTTTCTTGACCAAAATAGGGTTGCAGTCCATAATGGGTACTGAGATTCTTTGATGTGGCCTATTTTTGTCAATCAATAAACTTCTTGCACAATCACATCTGCTTTTTCTTTGGAAAAGGACCTTCTTCTTTGTATGAACGATCCAACATCAGTTTGGACGGTCAATTTATGAAAACTTACATCAGCGAGTACCCCGATTACATCATCATTGCACCATGCAAACACATGCAAATTGTCTGATAAGAAAGACAATATATTTTGTTTTAAACTTATTGGAAACTTAGTACCAATCTTAACATTTTTTCCTTTTGCTAGGCAATGGACTTCAACTTCTTCTATAGCTATTATAACACTAGGAGCCTTCTAGGGATCATCAATTTCATTCTCATCGGTGGAAGGCTCCAATAACTGTAATTCTTTGTTAACTTTTCCTGCCTCCAAAGACTTTGAGGCAAGAACCGTCACATAGCATTATCTAGACACGTAACTATTTCGGAAAACACCCACTTGTGCACCCAGTACATAATTCAAGAACTGATGGATAGTAGAGGCTACATCCTTGGCATCCTTGAGAGCCAAGGCCTCCAAATATTGCATTATAAGATGTTGGACAATCAACCATAATAAACAAGACCTTCGTCGTTTTCTTAAAGAGTCATTTACCCAATAATACTTCCTTCTCAAATTCACCAATTATATCTGATGAACTCCCAATGAATCCCATAATAGTTTTGTGAAAACGTTGAATAACCGAGGGATTTTTCATCTATTTATAAGTATTTAAAAGTAATATGTTTGTCGAACTGCATGTGACAAGCAGAATTCGACGTACGTCATTTCCTCCTATTGATGCCCCTATAACCACAACGTCTTTGTGATGCCCCGCAATATCTCTTAGGTCATCCCCATAAAAAATAATGAAATAAGCTGAAGTTTGGTATAGATATGTGGACATCCTTCCATCCAACGGAGTAGCCAAGCTGTTGACATACCTCTTTTTTGAACAACTCGAAGGCGCTATCACTGTATTTCCTCCAAATATGGTTAATGATTCAAAATAATTTATCAGATCAGAAACAGCGGCAGTCTTGTACACTATCATCCCTCCCTGATTCCGATTCGGATCCGGATCAAGGTACTTGGAATCCACATCAAACCTTTCAACAATCACCATGGTATCCTCTTGTCTGGATGTTACAGGAGATACCGAAGGAGTTATTCGGGGAGCGTTGGTGTTGAATTGTATATTATCTGGCCTGCTACCCCCTTGTTTTTAACATAAAAACCTAATTTACCTCTTTCAATAAGATTCTGCACCTCCTGTTTCAAGGCTATGCAATTATGGGTATCATGTCCCACATCGTTGTGGTATTTGTAGAAACGGGTACTTCGGGTCTCTATAGTAGACTGTAGTGCGGTCGGCCTTCTAAAGTGTACATCTTTTTTAGTTTTATCATATATCGTAGACAGACTTTCCCCTAATTTAGCAAACCATTCAAGTTGAACCTAAGGTCCCCTTTTACTTCTAACATACTGGTTTTGGTTGGATTGATTCTGCTTGGGCCGATGAGACACCTGCCCAGTTTTCTTTGATCTGTAACCAGACTGGGTTGTTGTTTGAGATGTTGATGCTATTTTGGCGGATCTGTTCTGGCAAGGCACTCTAGATTTCTTAGTCTCCTCAACATTAATATGTTTCCTGACTTGATTCAACAATCCTCCCAAAGGTCATAACTTTCTTCCGGGTCATAGAATTAACCAAATTACCCGGACTCAAACCCTGTCTCAGAGAGCCAATTACAACTTGTTCAAAACAATCAGCTAGCCCATTATTCGTATTTAAAAACCTACTGATGTATTCTTTCAATGACTTATTCGGTTCTTGGGCACAATGGATAATTGTGTCACGATTACCTTTAAGCTCCGTGCTTCCAACATATTGCCTCCGGAACGCAACCCAAAATATATCAATTTTTTATAGATCTCTGATGGAGACTATTATACCATTTGAGGGCACTTTCCTTAAAGGTTTGAGAGAACGCCCTACACAGCAGCTTCTCATCATCATCAAAGTTCATCATGGAGTTTTTAAATTGTTCAAGATCGTTGTCCGGATCTTTGCTTCCATCATACTTTTCCATCTTGGAACTATCAAATCTTTTGGGCAGATGTCCCGAAAGTATTTTTTTAAGACAAAGGTGATTGCCTCCAATTTTGGTTATGACTAAACATAGTATCCTCATTCGGATTATAAAAAATACCGGGTTCAGATTGGAAGGAAAATAGATCAATCAACAAACGGTCAATATGCTGATCAACTGAACCCTTTATTTTCCATGATACTTTTTGAGCCTGCCATGTGTATCCTTTTTTCTTGAATGCTTCATGGTCTGCCTTATTTCTTCTTCAACTGACCTTCATCACTACTGGATGAGACCGATTTCTCAAGCTCCGAATCATTGGAAGAACTTCTAGAAGATTCCAACGTGGAACTCTCCATTCGTTTGGATTAATGCGTTTTATTGGAGCTGAGATGAGTCTTTATGGACTGCTCATTTTCACCATGATTATCAGTAGGGGGGAGCGATGGCACACCAGACTTTTCTTTAATTCATTTTCTGTTTGTTTCCGGGCTCTTAAAGCCTCAATTTCCACCCTTAGTTGATCACGTTCTTCTTACATGGATTGTTTTTCATTGCCATTATAATTGACATGAGACATAGTAGTGTGCTCATTATTTTTTTCACCCCTTCCACCTCTAGAAGTGGAGCATTTTGGACATTCAGATCCATCCAAACTAGTACGTTTACTGGTTTTGAATCTGTAATTCAGTCACCGTCATCTCCTAATATGGTCACCAATTTGGTGTGGATAATTTGTGGTTGGAGGGTATTTTAGGAAGTTTGTAAGTTGAATATTATTTTTTGAGTAGTGAGATAAGGGAGGTGTGTGATTGTATTTAATGTTTTTGGAAAAAGTCCAACCTCTTAAATAAAGTTGGTTGTGGTATTTATATTAATTCTATGACCCATAGGCCTTACGGGTCAAACTCTAGATCTGGTCAATCTTTAAAGCCCTAACCTTAAATAATGTTAGCACACAACTGAGTCATGTATTGATTGGTCGGACTGTTCTTGATTTGTGTGGTGTAAGATATACCTGAATTGCCCCTATCAAAACTAATTATAACCTTACCAATGTTTAATCATTTTGTGTTTTATTAAAAATTTGGGATCCAATTGTTAAATCATTTAAACATTTTTATTTTTGATTTTTCTATCAATATTTATAAATTGAAATATTGAAATTAATATATCAATATCACTTATCAAAACATAGTCGATTATAACACATACAAAACTGACTTGATTTAAATATATATATATATATATATATATATATATATATATTGGTGTAAAAGCTTATAAATATATATGTTAAAAGAGGTTTACAGAAGTTCTAAGGGTAAAAGAACCATTACAACATGGCTGGCCTTTTGAAATGGCTTGTCTTGAGTTACAGAGAGACTTACAATTAAATTATTGAGTAAAGTTGTTTTTATTGGTTTGAAGCGGTATCGAATGTCGGATAGAACATGGTAGGATATACTTGTGAATGGAGATTGCTTGTTGTTGAAATTTCTGTTGTTTCTCTCACTTCATATATAGTAGATTGTGGCACAAAAGGCTGTCTTCCATATCAGCTGACTACTGTTATTTGTTCAGGACCTAGCGGTTGTGATCCATTGCTTCCACGAAGGAGCTGGAGGGGGGAGGAGGATCTTATGGGATAGGAGATCCCAGATGGAGGAGGAGTAGGGTCATAGAACAAGAAGGTGGTCTATGCTTTTCGGATGGGCTTCGCAGAGAACGCAAGCAGCAAGAGAGTCTAGGTCCCAAGCAATAAGCTTGTCTAGAGGTGAGCTTGTGGATGGCTAGCCAGTCAATGAAATAGTGTCTATGGGTGAAGTATTTGTGCCAGGTTAGGCTAGCCCAGGGGACCTTCTTTTGAGGGGTTTGAGAGCTGCATAGGTGCTGCTAATGGAAAAATCTAGTTTGGATTTGTTTGGGATCCATACAAAATAGTCGAGGGACGAGGAGGCCGGGGGGAATTCTCTGAGGGCTAAGATGATTTCGTTGAGGTGGTTTTGGAGGTTTCGGTTGGAAGTTCTGGCGTGGGCAGGCGAAGTCCATCTTCCATCATTGAAGAGGTATTCTACTTTCTGAATATTTCTCAGACGTGAGAGCTTCTGAATTGAAGGGCCAAACCTGTTGACAAAGGATTTAGAGAAGAGCCAATGGTCATGCCATATGGAGGGTCGGCACCGTTTCCAATGATAACTCGGTAAAGGTTTGAAGCTTGGCTTCTAAGATTGAGGATCTTTCGTCAGCTCCAACTTGAATTTGAGGGGGATGAGGGTCCAAAGGGTTTTGGATTTAAGTTTTTCAACGAGGATCCATTGGGTCCACAAAGAATTCTTATTTTTAGTAAGAATGGACCACAAAAGCTTCAAGGCAGCCGCCTAATTCCAGACCAGAGGAAGCAAATAAGGATTTGAAAGAGCTTTTTAGCACTCGAACAGGGAGAATAAAGATGGATGACCAATAGACTTGGCTTGTAAAAAGCACCGAAGTGATGAGTTTAAAGCGGCCAGTATTTGAGAGGTTCTTGGAGGTCTATGAGTTAATTCTGATGGTGAGCTTGAGAAAGAGGGGTCTGTAGTCGTTGTAAGTGAGATGGGAAGTGAGAAGGGGAACTTCAAGATAGCGGACTGTCATGGAACCTTCCTTGAAATTAAGATGGTTTAGGTTGCGAGTCTTGTATTGGGGGACACTCCCGAGAAGTAGATGTTGGTCTTTGAGGGGTTCAGGTGCAACCCAGAGATGGTCGCAAATTCCTTCAGGCCTTCATGAATTAGGTTGATTGATTGGATATTGGCCCTGCAAAGGATCATGAGGTTGTCTGCGAAGCAAAGGCTTATGATCTTAAGCTTGTGGCATTTCCAGTGAAACCCAAATGATGGATCTTGGCTTTTTTCCTGGAGAATTCTAGATAGAACTTGCATCACGATAACAAAGATATACGGGGAAAGGGGGTCTCATTGCCTGAGCCCCTTAGCTTAGGGAAATAATTCATCGGGTTTCCATTAATGCAGACCGAGTAAGAAGGAGAAGTGATGCACTGGATAATCCAGTTGATCATGGTCAAAGGGAAATTCATGGCGAGGAGGATATCGAGAACTGCTTCCCACTTAATGTTGTCGAAAGCATTCATAAGGTCGATTTTGAGAGCGCACGTAAGGCCTTTTCTGTTGGTTTGGTAGCCATGGAGAAGGTTTTGGGTGAGGAGAATTTTGTCCACGATAGAACGACCAGGGACAAAAGCAGAATGGGAATGGTCAATCAGGGTCGAGAGGGCCGGTTTGATCCTGGATGTAATGATTTTTGAGATAATTTTTTAAATAACATTGCAACAAGCAATCAGACGACAATCGGAGGGGAGGGAGGGCGAATCAACTTTTAGGATAAGGGTGATGAGGGTTTTGCTCCAGTCGGAGTTCATATTTCTTATACAGAAAAAGGGCTTGACACCTGCGCAGATGTCGCTGCCAACGGTATTCCAGCAAGCTTTAAATAAATCAGCACTGTAACCATCAGGTCCCGAGGCTTTATCACTATTGATGCAAAAAGGGCTGCCTTAATTTCGGAATCCGTTATAGGTTTTACCATATCGATTCCGAGGGCAGGGGGTACGGTAGCGTTGATCAGGGACTTAATTCTGTCCGAGCCAGGATATTCTTTATTGTTAGGGAACCTAGCTGATGGAGGAATAAATTATGGAAGGTGGTAGAGATTGTATGAGGATTTGAGCGAAAACCTTGTGTTTTTGTCCCCGAGTTTGAGCCAAGATTCTCTGGACTTTTGCTTAAGGAATGACTCTTCAGCCCGACTCGAAAAAGATATAGGAATTGGACGCTTCCTTCTCAGCGAAGATGAGGGCTCGGTTGGAGGGGGTCAGAGAATAGGTTTTCTTGGGAAAGGGCCAGAGTGGCCTTAGCCTCCTAAACTATGAGGCTTATGTTGCTAAATTCCTGCTTATTGAGTGAAGAGAGGGCGGGGGATAGCCTCGCGAGCTTGGAGACAATGGTTTCCATAGGGTTTTGAGGGCAAGGGAGGGACCAGCTATTGGCAACTAACTCATGAAAGCTGAAGAGGATTATAGGGGTGTGGTCGGAGGTCCTGGGAAGGTCAAAATGAGCAAAAGAGTTAGGGAAGAAGTCATCCCAGACCTAATTAACAAGGGCTCTGTCAATTCTAAAGGATATGAGGTTGTCTTTTATGCGGTTAAACCAAGAGAATTGAAAGCCAGACGAGCGAAGGTCGTCCAGGTTACAAGATAGGCAACAATTGTTAGAAGAGTCAACGGAACTGTTCCAACGGGGCTCAGAACTCGTTCGTTCATGGGGGCTGCGAATAACATTGAAGTCCCCCATCACGATCCAGGGGCGGTTAGAGTTATTGAGGGCGTAGGTGCAGAGGTTTTCCCAGAGGGGGAGACGGTCAGAGGGGTCATTTAGACCATAACAGCAGTGAGATGAAGGGTGGTGTTTTTGGAGGTCCAAACAAGATCACAGTGAATAGTTTTGGCAGACAGTCCTTGATGGAGATACTATAAACGCTTGGGTTCTAAGAAATCCACATTCTTCCTAAATGGTGGTAACTATGGTTGGTTAGGTTGCTCCAGTAGGGTAACATGGTTTTCATGATATGAGGAGTGTTTTCTATTCTTGCTTTAGTTTCAAGCAAACAAATAACATTAATTCTATTAGCAAAAACAAAGTCTTTAACGTCTTTCTGACGTACATGGTCATTTAACCCTCTAGCATTCCAACTAGCAATTTTCATTATCCAAACAGTATTAAGAAGATAAAGGATAGAAAAGTACTAGTACATCATGGGGGTACCCCCGTACATACTTGTTGGTGCCATAGTGCTTGCAGTTTTGGTCTTGGGGAGGTTATTTCGGTTGATGATGATTCTCCTTCTTCCTGGTTTTCATTATTACCCTTCAAGTCATGTTTGATCTTAAATATAAATTTACAAATAATAAAATTATATCTCAAAGTAAACTATATTTCAACAATTTATACTTATTATTCATTTATTCTATCTATAATTAAAAGTTATAATTTTTCATGATATCTCCAAAGTTGATCAGATCAGTTTTCAAAACATTAAAAAAATTATCATATTATTGTAGATTTACCATATAATTCGGAGGTATGATATTTTATATTTTTTTAATATATTTTTGAAATATAATTTGTTCAGATGGTATAATTTCTTAAAAATATGGAGTTTTTCAGGAACAATAACAACAATTTGTTCTTTAATGAGATGCACTCAATCGGTCTGAGACACTAAACTCTTTTGTAATAAGAAGACAACTAATAGAAGAGCTAACATTGCATTGTTTGAGACTAAAAAAATTATTTCCAAGTTTTTCTCGCTACTAATATTGTTCTTTTAATTCTTCATCAAAACTTGATATTCTTAAAAACTTACACGATTTCCTTCTAAAAACTTATATGTTCAATATTATAATAAAGCTTATAACCCTTTGAATAGTCCAAGAATTTAATAAAGTAGCAACTTACTATTATAGAATCTACCTTATGTTTATTAGGCGTATAACCTTTTGCTTTATTTAGATATTTCTAAATGTGTAAGTTTTTAAAACTAAGCTTTGACCATTCACAAAAATCATACAAAAAATCTTAACTATTGTTTTAGTTGTATCTTGTTAAGATGATAAGAAATGCATTTGATAGTTTTTTTATAGTTAAAGAGCTAAAACGCATGCATGTTCATGCTCTGAACTATTTAATGTAAATTATGGTTTTTTCTATCATATACACTGTTTAAAAGAGGTGAACCTTTTATGGTACAATAAGGAAATATAACGCAATTATATAGGTAATGAGAAAATAGGTCATGATGTTGTTCACAAAAATCATCATACCTATTATAGTATTCACATCAACAGTCATATTTAATGGCTTATATATTTATACGAAATTGTACATCAACATCAACTTTAAAATATTTTAACTTGTCAATGAATCTGGTTTTCTCATGACGTATGCATAAATACCAATATCATAATACTTCTTTTATGAACCTCTAAAATGTATGTTTGACCATTCCATGATCTCGAAGAGAATGAGAAAAATGTCTGTATGAGTCAGTTCTAAAACTTATTTTAAGTTACAATCATCCAAATTTCTTTATTTCGTCATTTTTTTATATATTTGACACATGTTTGAAATATATAATAAAGATAAATACTTTACGATCATTGAAAATTTTAGTGTGTAGTCTACAAATAAACATATATCTTTAATTCTAATTAAATGCACTTTAACATATATATACACCATTAGTTTATGTTTGAAACACTTATTCATATATATTCACGATACTAATGCAAGAACTATCGACCCAAACAATATCCTCAAACACATATTTTAAATAAAAATTTAAAATACACATGTAGCAAATATTCTAAAACACTATTTAGAAAAAGAATGTAATTGCTGTTATTTAAAATCACAAAATATGTAAAGTCTAGAAGTCTCAAAGGACTATTAACATGCATCTAACAGGTTTAATATCATTTGTAGGTATCAATTTGTTCAATCATATCTTAAACCATATACCATAATATACTTACTAATTTACTAGGCTTATACATTTAGAGATACATAGTTCTTATTTTGTTAATTCAACTCGAAGTTTCGAAGTTTTATGGTTCGACGAAGTTTATAATAAATATTGTCCAATCAGTAGCATTTTAGTGTCAAAGAATCACCAAATATGAATATGGATACTTGAACACCTGATATATGAGAAAATGAAAACCAAAGAGAAAAATCATATAAAACAAATTCTCAGAATACTAAAATCTAAATATGAGATATGAAAATACACTATTCATTATACCTACATATAAACTCTTTGGTTTCATTATTTATGGTTCCTAAGTCCAAATCCAATAACTTAAATATGTTGTTTTCAGCGATCAATATCTCTTAGGACCATATAGATAAATAATAATATAACTTAATAATTGGTATAATATTCAATCAGCTTTTATCCATGATTGGTCTCCTCAGTATCTATTTTTTATGATTTACTTCGTCAAAGATGCATCATAACATCATTTAGACTTAATGTATACGTGGATCATTAGTCTCGTGATTTTAATAAGTACAATATTGATCTCATAAATTAAGGACGTACCATATGGTCTCCGACTTATCAACTTCATAGACAAATGATTCCTTATTGTTGTTGTGCGGAGACCAAATATCTATATATCATAAAACAAATCTAAAACAATAATGTGGTATGTTTTAAAATCGATAGACCAATTGTCCACATATATATCATGTCTAAAAGGTGATATGATACATTTTAAAATTGATAAACTAATAAGAAAATAGATAATCAGCAGATCAGATCAAAATCGGTTCAATAATTCAATGAACCAAAAAACTAACCAAATTAAAATTTATAATAATTTATTATTATAGAATGATATAAAATATATTTAATTTGAATTATATACAATATATAAAATTAACATTTTATGATTTGCATCAAAGTTAGTGTTGTGAATGAGTCGAATAGTGCCTTGACAATGTACTGTGTCCGGCAGTACATTTTTGTGTTGTGATAGTGATATTGTCCAATCACTTGAGTTAGTCTTGTGGTATGAGCCCATTAGGCTCATAGTCTAGTAAGTCTATTAATTCCCTATAAATAGATTACTAGGGCGATACAAAACACAATCTGAAATCGGTAACATTTTCTATCATAGTGAAACTCTTTCTCTGGCGGCGCCCGTGGACGTAGACAATTGTCGAACCACGTTAAATCCTGTGTTTCATTTAAATATTTCCTTCGTATATATTTTGTGCTTGAGCCATTTTGTGATAATGGCATAGTATTTTATAACAAAATTGGTATCAGAGCCACGTGGTGAAATTAAGGCTTTTGTAATTAGGGTTTCACAATGGAGTCTACAACAACAATATACATTATTGAAAAATTTGATGGGGGATCCAGCTTTGTGTTATGGAAGATTAAACTGAAATCTTCATTGGTACTGCAAGGGTTGTGGAAGGCTGTGGAGAATAAGTTACCAGAAGAGATGAAATAAGAGGAGAAACAAGATCTTCAAGAAAGGGCTTTGTGCTGGATTTTAATGAGTGTGAAAGACAATGTGCTTCACGAGATTAGTGGTGAGAAGACTGCTGCCTGTGCATGGAAAAAGCTAGGAGATCTTTACTCAGAGAAATCAGTAGTAAACCGATTATACTTGAAGAAACGTTTGTATGATTTCAAATTGAAAGAAGGTATGTCCATAACAGAGCACCTATATAATTTTAAATCAATTATAATGGACTTGGAGAACATAGATATCAATATTGAGGATGAGGATCAAGATTTGTTTGTATTGAGATCGTTACCAGCTCCCTATGAAAGCTTCGTAGATACCATTATGTATGGTAAGGATAATTTATCGCCAGCAGATGTCAAAGGGGCACTGAAATCAAAAGAGTTTAGACAGTTGCAGCCAGACAATCAAGCTGAAGGGGAATGTCTTATGACTAGGGGAAGATCTAAAAGCAAAACGAGTTCTTTAAGAAGGAAGAACTAGAGGTCCAAGTCAAGGGTGAAGCACTCAAACTGTTATGAATGCGGTGAGCAGGGTCATTACAGGAGAGATTATCCAAAACTGAATGGTAAGAAGGGAAATCAAAAGGAAAATGCAGCAAACTTTGTTGAAGGTGTGAACGATTCCGACGATAGTGAAAACAGTGGTAAAGGAGATGTATTGTCCGTGAGTTCAGACTTTGGGCAAAACTCTTGGGTACTTGATACTGGCGCTACATATCACATGTGTCAGTTCAAGCAGTGGTTTGATACGTACAAGCCAATGCAGGGAACTGTCTATTTAGGGAACAATCATTCGTTGACTGTTGGTGGTATTGGTAACGTCAGAATCAGAATGTTTGACGGGGTTGTTAGAATCTTGACGTGCTGGCATGTTCCTGAGTTAAAAAGAAACCTGATTTCTCTTGGGACTCTAGACTCTCGGGGTTACAAGTACCATGCAGAAAATGGTGTAATCAAAGTGACAAAAGGCTCAATGGTATGCATGAAAGGCAGTTTGCAGAAGGGTCTTTACATTCTCCAGGGAGTGTTGTTATGGGCGATGCTACAGTAGCATCATCAGGGAGTAATAGCCAAAGTAGGCATGATCAAAATAAGTATTGGCATTGGGCGTCTTGGTCACATGAGTGACAGAGGATTAGCTGTTTTGGGAAAGAGATATTTGTTGAAAGGGTATAAAGCAGATTCATTGGGATTTTGTGAGCACTGTGTGTTTGGTAAACAAACTAGAGTCAAATTCAGCAAATTGGCTGTAAGAAAGACTAAAGGCACAATGGACTACATTCACTCAGATCTTTGGGGTCCAAACAAAATTTCATCCAAGAGCGGAGCCAGATACTATATGAGTTTGATCGATGATTATTCAAGGATGGTGTGGGTTTACTTTATGAAAACGAAAGATGACGCATATTCAACCTTTGTCAAATGGAAGACGATGATTGAGAAGAAAACAGGAAGAAAAATCAAACGTCTTAGGACAGATAATGGGTTAGAGTATTGCAGTCGTGAGTTCAACGAGTTCTGCGAAGCTGAGGGAATAGTGCACCATCGCACTTGTTTTAGAACACCACAACAGAATGAAGTCGCAGAAAGAATGAACAGAACGCTTTGTGACAAGGCACGAAGTATGCTCTCACATTCTGGTGTGGGAAAAGATTTTTGGGCTGAAGCTATCAATACAACGTGTTACTTGGTGAATCGGTCTCCATCAGCGGCTATTGATTGTAAAACTCATTTTGAGATTTGGTCTGGATCGTCGGCTGATTATGAACATTTCAGGGTGTTCGGTTGTCCTGCGTATGCTCATGTGAGAGATGGTAAGCTTGAGCCGAGGGCAAAGAGATGCATATTTCTAAGATATGCTACTGGAGTGAAGGGATATAGGTTATGGTGTACCTCTCCAAAGTCTCCAGGTTTTCTCATCAGTAGGGACGTTAGTCGTAATGAGTTTTCTTCTATAGACAGTCAGAAGGAAGTAGGAGAAATGGTCGAATCAGGATCGGTTGTGAGTAAACAGGTGGAGCTTGAAGTAGAATCAGTTCCTAGCAGGTCCAATAATTCAAGTGGTTCTGAGGTGGATCCAGAATCAGGAGGTGAAGCGTCAGCATCAGATGATAGTGACGATGATGCGCCTGAACCAGAACAACAACCTTATAGCATAGCAGTGGGCAGAGAAAGAAGAGATATTAGACTTCCAAAAAGGTATGCGAATCTAGTTGCATATGCTCTGTCAGTTGCAGAAGAAGTTGAGATGCAGGAACCTAGTAGCTACAGAGAAGCTATATCGAGTTCAGAGGTAGATGGATGGATTGGTGCTATGGGGGAAGAGATTGAATATCTTCAAAAGAATACTGTGAACGTTGGCTTAACTTTTAACAAAACCGATATTGGTGAATCAGTGAATGATGTTGCAGGATCATTGGTTGGTTTTGTTGATTCTGATTTTTCAGGTGATATGGATAAAAGAAGATCTCTGACAGGATATGTATTTACTCTAGCTGGGAGTGCGATCAGTTAGAAAGCACAGTTGCAAGCTACTGTAGCTTTGTCTACAACAGAGGCAGAGTACATGGCGGTAACAGAAGTAGTTAATGAGGCAATATGGTTGCAAGGTTTGGTGGCAGATTTGGGCTTGGATAGGAGTACTACAAAAGTGTTTTGTGACAGTCAAAGCGCCATACACCTTACAGGGAACCAGATGTACCATAAGCGTACAAAGCACATAGATGTCAGGTATCATTTTATTCGTGATATAATATCAAAGGGAATTGTTGATGTGAAGAAAGTGTCTACACACGATAATCCAGCAGATATAATGACCAAGGCAGTATCAGTTCGAAAGTTTAGGGAGTGCCTAAACTGGATCGGTGTTCGCACTATAGAGTGAATACCTTAAGGGAATTTGGTGAGTGAGAAGAAGAGAAGATTCTTTGTTGATAGTGAAGAAAGGATATTCGCCTCAAGAGGAAGATTTGTTGTGAATAAGTCGAATAGTGCCTTGACAGTGTACTATGTCCGGCAGTACAGTTTTGTGTTGTGATAGTGATATGGTCCAATCACTTGAGTTAGTCTTGTGGTATGAGCCCATTAGGCCCATAGTCTAGTAAGTCTATTAATTTCCTATAAATAGATTACTAGGGCGACACAAAACACAATCTGAAATCTGTAACTTTTTCTATCATAGTGAAACTCTTTCTCTGGCGGCGCCCGTGGACGTAGACAATTATCGAACCACGTTAAATTGTGTCTTTCATTTAAATCTTTCCTTCGTATATATTTTGTGCTTGAGCCATTTTGTGATAATTGCATAGTATTTTATAACAGTTAGGAATTTATCAATTAATCAAATTAACATTTTATGTTCTGCGTCAACGGTGGGATTCTTATCAATTAATCTAACATAATTAAAATTTTAAAATAAATTATATAGGATAAATTATCAATAACAACCCAACATTAAACTTATTTATCAATAATCATCCAATGTTTGATAAAGTATGGATACTGAGTGATAAATGACTATTTATAGAACCATATGGTTTTCTGAAATACCACTTAACCGTTTGTATCTATCTTGTTTTTGTTAGATGTCATATATTTAAACCATAATTCCAAAGAAACTCCAAAACACTATTGGTTTTATTTTTTAAGACAAACAAAACTAGATCCATGAAATATATCTTTTGATTTTTTTAAGATTTTATTAGTTGCGAAATTACGTTTAATTAAGTTATAAAATAATTCAAGAAATTGTGTTTTAATTGTGTTATTATGTGTAATTTGATTGCTAAAAATAAAAATGTTCCAGTTACGTAATTACGTGTATTTGGTTGTTAAAAATCAACTTTGTTCCAGTTAAGTAATTACATGCAGATGAGTTGCATAAATAAGAAGGAAATAGTTTCGTAAACAGTTCTTTGGTTGTTAAATAGGTTTGATCAAATAAAAAGACAAAATAAAAAACTGTTACGTGCAATAAATATTAAATGAGTGTAAAACTGTGTTTAAATAACTTTTTCAAAGAAGAGTTTGTTCTAGTTACGTAAATACGTGTAATTTGGTAGCAAACAAACAATTATATTCTAGTTATAGAATTACATGCAAACTTATTGCATAAATAAGATTTTGGTTTCAAAATAAGTCTGAAAAAGAAATTATGTTCAAGTTGCGGAATTACGTATCATTTGGTTGCTAAAATCAATTGTGTTCCAATTGCGTAATTAAATGTACTTTAGTTGAGGAAAACAAAGATTCTCCATAACAATTAGCAATAGATTGCTTTATGTTTATCTTTAAAAAATAAAATATTTAAATATTTAAATTCTTTATATTAAGATTTGAAAGGTATAGAGTTTTGGAGATTAAAAATAACTAATTATTAAATATTATATGTGTTTTTATTTTTGAATTTACATCCAAAATATATATTTTGATGGAAAGTAAATGAGAGAGAAGGTCTCACAACCTCCAAAAAAGGGAATCTCGCCCTTTTGACCATATCGTTCTTTTTGTCTCTTCATTTCTCTTAAGACTAAAGATAAATATTGAAGTATACAGAATTAAAATTGATCTCCTTGTTCATCTTGATTCTAAAATTCTATCAAGAAATTAATCTTTTGATTTGTTGAAATCTTCGTTGCGAAAGTCTACAAATTTGAGGCTAAAAATCAAAAGCATTACTTCAAAAGGTTGAGGCGTATTTAATCTAGGAGTCTTTTGAATTTCTGCTATAAAATTGGAAGAAGAAGAATCATAATCTAAAGACAAATGAAGCATCAAGGCAATGACGATGATTTTATGATTTGTGGACATCTGTTTTTGGAAAAGTTTGAGATCTTGGAGCTGAAAATCAAAGTCATTTAAGAAGTAAAATATCCTCATACACAAAATTTCCTTCAAATTTATACGATAAAGATAGAGAAGAAGAATCAGAGTTTAAATGATCAATAGGGTTTCAAAAAAATTCAAGGGTTTATGAAAATCTGCTTTTAAAAAATATGTGATTTTGGGAAAAATTAGCAGATTTACTTCAAAAAGCAGAAGATCCATTCCAAAATGGTTTTTTTTCAAATTCTACGAAGAAGATAGAAGAGATTGCTCATGGTCTAAAAGATAAATAAGCATCAGGGTATTGAATTTTTTTTGGTTTAAGATGAGAAATGATATTCTTCCTTTAAGAAATGAAGAAAACCATCCGGAAATAAATGTGAGCAAGAAATCTACTTAGAGTAGTAGTCAAGGAACCGAATAATCCAATTAAGACACACGCAGAAGCTGTAAGACCCATTGTCACTCATCAGAAGATCATTTATGATGATGTTCACTACTCCAACAATGACAATTTCAAAGAAGTAAAATTCTCTAAGAAAAGTAAGTCTATATTACTCAATTCTTCTAAATATACTTTAGTTGGTAAGTTTTCTATATGTAGACCATATATAAAATCTATTAATGTCTTTCTTAATAGACTAAAATTTATTGAAGTATATAACATCACAATTCTTGATGAATGACACATGTTCATTGAATCATCTAATGTAGAAGACTTAAATTGCTCTGGAAGCGAAATGTGTGGTCCTTGGTCCAATAATTTCATACGCCTCATCAAATGAGAACCTAACTTTAACATAAAAAAAAAGTCTTCAGTGACCCATGTGTGGGTCAATTTCCCAAAAATCAGTATATTCATATACAATAGAGTCACAATTACGAAAATAGAAAAGGCCTTCAGTCACCCATTAGATGTGTGGATTCCCATAAAAAACCTGAGTAGATATAACTCAACGTATCCAAACCTCTCACTAAGAAATTATAGGTTGAAACTTGAAAATCCTAATGACCTCAACATTGATTCTTCATTAAGGCAAGACATGAATATCAACACCAACCCAGTTCATAAAGTAATTAAGATGTGGAATTAAAAAATAAAAATCAATAATAGTCAAAGACAATAACATTTTCCAAACTGAACCAATTCTTCAAATAGATAATATGACTGATATCATCTCCGATCGAAACACAATCTGATATTGAGGTTCGAATGAACTAGCTTTTGGACAAAATTAAAGCATTGAATGAAAAGTATGAACGGAGGGAGCAAGAAGTTTGTACGACAAAGGTTAGATCTGAGGTTATACAGGAAACAAAATAGACTAAGGTATGAGCTCAATCAGATCAATTTTTTGATGATCGACGGGCTAAATCTAAGCACAAAAAAGCACGTGTTGAGTCTTTAAAAGATCGATATTTGTCTTGTAAGGAGAAAAAAGATAAAAAAAATATGACCTCTAGTGACGAGGAGGTGGAAAGTTCAGCTTCGGGTTTTAAGAGATACAGAGGTTCTTCGAAAGAGGAATCAGAAAGAGATCAGTCGAGGAAACACAAAAGAGAGTAAATCTAAGAAGGATAATGCTCCTCATTCTACTTGGTACGAAGGAAATCCCTCGAATCAGTATGCTAAAACTGATCGGAATTTGTATGTTACTATGGGAACGGATGACCAGTTCGTTCAAGGAGTTGACTGGAGAAAGTCTCCATTGGCGAATGATATGTGTTCTATAATGCTTCCGAAGCGTTTTGACATTTCGAAGGTTGAAAAGTTTGATAGGATGCAGGATCCTGATGATCACATCAAACAATTCAAGAATTATATGATCAACTTCGAAGATGATGACCAGCTGTTGTGTCGTGCACTTTCTCAGACTTTTAAAGGAACAGCTCTTAAGTGGTATAACCAGATTCCGAAGGGGCCATTTCAAATTTCAGAGCTTTTTATACTGCATTTCGAAGGCAGTTTGTGGGAAGCAAAGAGATGAGAGAAAATGATGATAACATTATTCCGTGTAAGCAGGCACCTGGAGAAAATTTGAAAGACTATACAAAGAGGTTTGTGTTGACCAAGACTAGTTTGGACAACTTTGAGGAAAATATAGCGATAACAGCTTTTTGCCAAGGGTTATTGCCAAGGGATCTGGCTAATGAGACGACGAAGAGGAGGGCCTTGACTTTTGGAGCTTTGATGGCTCAAGTTGAGGATCAGATCAAAGTGGAGGAGTCGACTAGAGTCCAAGGTGGACCAGTCAGCACTCCGAAAAATTCGGGACAAGCAACCAATAATCAAGGGCAGTCTTCGAATGGCAGTAATAATGGCAATAAGCATTCGAGGTAAAAGAACAATAATTTTCCTCCTCGGAGTGGTGGTTATTCAAATCACGCTCCATCTAATACTTACAATAGGCCTACACCAAATACCTACGTCAAACCAAAATACTATGCTGATCTTGTAAAGAATGTTTCTGTAATCTAGGATAAGACCAAGAGCTTCGTAAATTTTAGGAAGCCAACCTCAATCAGTAGGCCAAGGGAGAAGAGGAATAACAAGTTTTGCAGGTATCATGATCATATTCGGCATGATACAAATGATTGCATTGCTCTGAAGAAAGATATCTAATATTTGACTAAGAATGGAAAGCTCATGACTTATGTGAATTCACATGGGAGCGCATCAAAAAATAATGGTGCATCAACTTCGAAAGCTGCTCCACCAGCTGAGAATTTGATGATTTTAGATTCACAGGATGAACTTTTCGATGCTTCTTCTGAGTATG
Organism: Limnanthes douglasii subsp. nivea; assembly: GCA_036936605.1. Classification (NCBI taxonomy): domain Eukaryota; kingdom Viridiplantae; phylum Streptophyta; class Magnoliopsida; order Brassicales; family Limnanthaceae; genus Limnanthes; species Limnanthes douglasii. The sequence continues at coordinate 344,006,398 of JAUPFV010000001.1, forward strand.
TTGAAAAAAATCTGAACCGATTGCTTCTGATGAAAAGGGACGTGTTCGGGAGCTATGCAAGTTTTTTTAATCATTGGCTATTTTTTGAGACGATTTAATGACTGGAAACTCGGATAGTTCGAGAAAGAGGCATGTTGTCAACTTGACAACTCAAATTGAAGGGAAGATATCTACGCACTCATATGGGAAAAAAGATATTCCCTTCATTTTGTTTGATGAAGACGATCGGAGAGGTACTGCAGGTCCACATGAAGATGCTGTGGTAATTGGAGCTGAGGTGGCACGCGTCGAAATTCCATGTGTGCTGATTGACATTGGCAGTTCTGCTAATGTCCTTTTTTATCCACCTTTGATAGAATGACAAATCCACCTCGGATTTCTCAGTCGGATCGAACGATTATTGGATTCACGGGTTTAACAGCTCGTTATGTTACAGAATTCGAAGGTGAGGTGAGTTTAGAAAAAGGACCATTTATAAAAAGGTCTAGGTACTCTTTGTGGTGGTGGACTGTCCCATAAGTTACAATGTTATTTTTAGAAGATCTTGGCTTTCAAGAATGTATGGGGTGGTGTCTACAGTTCATCAGTGCTTTAAGTATGTGGTTGGAGATAGAGTTGGGGTTGTTCGAGGCGATCAGAAGGTTTCCAGGAAATGTTATGCCACTGCACTCCGGATCCGAGGGTCCAGCAGTAGAGATTTAATACGGGAATAACAATTAGAGGGGGAACCCTCGGATTTGAAAGAAAGGGTTGACGATCTGAGTGAAACCTCGGGGTCTTTATCGATGAGCGAAGAGATAGAGGAGTTTACCTTTTCGGAAGGGAAGGTACTTCGCATCAGAACATTATTGACCCTTTTTCTACGTCAACAATTGTTGGATTTTTTATCCCAAAATTTGGATGTCTTTGCTTGGAGGACAGAGGATGTAACAGGAGTGCCCATTGAATTAATTCATCACAGTTTGGCCATCGATCGAAGGTTAAGCCGGTTATTCAGATTAAAAGAGTGTTTTCCTCGGAAAAAGCAGAAGTGATTGTTGCTGAAGTGGATCGCTTATCTAAGGTCGGACATATAAGGGAGTCACAATACCCTTTGTGGATGGCGAATCCGGTGGTAGTAAAAGAGAAAAATGGGAAATGGAGAATGTGTGTAGATTTTACAAATTTGAATAGAGCTTGTCCTAAAGATCCATTTCTTGTTCCTTGAATAGATCAATTGATTGATTTTACTTCAGGTAACAAAATTTTAACTTTTATGGATGCTTTTACTAGATATAATCAAATCCAAATAGATCCAAAAGATCAAGAATGCACAACTTTTATAACTGATAGGGGCTTACATTGTTATACGGTGATGCCCTTCAGATTGAAAAATGCTTGGGCCACTTATCAGAGATTAATGAATAAAGCTTTTTCTACACAGATCGAAAGAAATATGAAGGTATATATAGATGACATGGTAGTAAAAAGCTCGAAGGATGAAGTGCATCTTGATGATTTAGAAGAAGCTTTTTTGAATTTAAGGGAAATCAGGTTGAAATTAAATCCTGAGAAATGTACCTTCGGAGTTTGATCGGGGAAGTTTTTGGGTTTCATCATCAGTGAAAAAGGAATAGAAGCTGACCTAGAACAATTGAAAGCTTTGATAACAATGAATTCTCCTCGGTCAATCAAATAACTGCAAACTCTGACAGGGAGGTTAACAACACTTAATCAAAGAAGTGTTACGAGGACCCACTAGATTTGAATGGGCATCGGAATGTGAAGCAGCTTTCACAAATATAAAAAATTTACTGTTATCACCAGAGATTTTTATCAAAGCCTCGAAATGGGGAGAAATTAGTTTTGTACACCACGGTTTCAGATTTTGCACTAAGTGCAGTGTTAATCAGTGCCGATTCAGGAGTTCCGAAGCTAGTGTATTACATTAGTAAAAGTTTGATGGCAGCAGAATAGATATATGAAATTAGAAAAATTGGCATTAGCACTAGTGATTGCCGCTAGAAAGATGCGTGCCAATTTTCAAGCTCATACTATTGAATTCTGAACTTTATTCCCCTTAAAAAATGTTTTCCAGCGACATGATATTTCGAGGAGAATGACCAAATTGTCAGTGGAGTTGGGGACTATGATATTTTGTTTACACCTCAAACTGTAATAAAGGCGCCAGTATTATCAGATTTTTTTGTTGAATTCCACTCAAGCAGATCAGATGAGCAAGAAAATAAAGAAGTTATACTCGTTGATTCGAGGTGGGTTGTCCGAACAGATGAAGGCTCTAGTGTTGCAGGGTGCAGTGCTGGAGTTCAGTTAATAGCTCAAACGGGAGAAACAATGATTCAATCGATTAAATTTGGTTTTCATGCTTCGAACAATGAAGCTGAATACAAAGTTGCTTTGGCAGGTTTGAGATTGGAAAAAATTTGTGGGGAAACTTCATTGCGCTTGGAAACGGATTCTCAGTTTTTAGCAAATGAGGTATCTGGATTTTATGAAGCAAGAAACGATCATTTGATTCTATATCTTCGGGAACTTCAAAAATTCAATGCTTCTGTTTGACAATGTTGTTGTGGAATATATTGGGCGAGGAAGTAACATGGTGGCTGATTCTTTAGCAAACGTTGCTTACAAGGAAGAATATCCTTGGATTTTGCTACAAGAAAGTCCCTCAATTTTTACTCAATCTAGCCAATGTGAATGTATAGATGAATTTTTTACAACTGGAAAAATTCGGCGACTAGCGATCAGATATACATAATTTTTTTACTCGAGGAATATTACCAGATGATTCACAATTGGCCAAAAGATTAAGAAGTAAAGCCTTCAGATGTATAGTAATGGATGTAATTTTGTATAAAAAAACATTAAGCAGACCATTGTTACGACGTTTAAGCAAACAATAATCACAAGAAGTATTATGAGATTTGCATGATGGTGAATGGTTAACTCATTGCGGGTTCAAAGCTCTGTCATTTCGAGTTTTACTTGTAGGGTTCTATTGGCCTACAATCATAAACGATGCTAAGAATTTAGTTCGAGGATGTGATATTTGTCAGAGATTTGTCAATGTTATTCACAGACCAGCAGTTCCGCTTATGTCTATATCTGAGGCAATGCCATTTAATAGATGGGGAATTAATCTGGTGGGACCGTTGCCGATGGCTTCTGGAGGAAGACATGTGATAATTGTAGCGGTTGATTATTTTACAAAGTGGGCAGAGGCATAACCACTATTCGGGACAAAAGCAAAGGACGCCCTCAAATTTATTGTGAACAGTATCAGTTGTCGTTTTGGAGTTCCTTGGAGGATTACAAAAAATAATGGCCCTCAGTTTAATAATAGGGAGATGGTTTCATTTGGTACTTCTAAAGGAATTCAACAATGTTTTTCGACGACTTTTCATCATCAAGCCAATGGGCAAGTGGAAGTGACAAACATAACAATTTTAGATGGCTTGAAGAAGAATTTGACGGGGGCAGCACAAAAATAGCCAAATTATTTGCAAGAGGTACTTTGGGCTTAAAGAACAACTCCTAGAGAGGCTACGAAGGAGACTCCTTTTGCTTTGGCATATGGAATGGATGCAGTCAGCCCTATAAAATCCACGATGTCATCTTTTAGAATAGCCCAATATTCTGAAAGGTCTAATAATGAAGTTCGAATGTAGAATTTGAATCTGATTGGGGAAAAAAGAGTTCGAGCTCATCTAAATGTAATTCATTATCAGACTCTTATGAGAAATTCATATGATTCGAAACTGAAAAGAAGAGAATTTAAAGAAGGTGATAAGGTGTTGCGAAACGTTTTCTTGCACACAAAGGAGAAGAACCTCGGAAAAATGGCTCTGAATTGGGAAAGGCCTTATACAGTTGTTGAAAGAATAAAACCGGGGTCCTATCGTCTTTGTGATTTTGAGGGGAGAATGCTTCAACATCCGTGGAATATCCAACACTTGAAGCTTTATTGGGAGTAGATATATTTTTGTACTTCAGAATTTTTGTTTTAAATGGCGCACTCTTTCCTATCCTGTTGGCGCAGGAAGGTTTTAACGAGGCGTCATGTACATATTCAATATTATCTTTAAAGTTTTTTTTGGCCAATGGTTGTTTGTTTACACATATTTGAATATTATCTTAACAAATCGTCAGAGACTGATCAATTTTGAGATTGATTAAGAGTAGAACTTTGCGAAGTGTTTATAACACTTTTCGAAGAAACAACCATGTTAAACAATCACATTACATTTTTATTTCGAAGTAAACGCTCAACAGCACACTAAGAATTTTTCGAAGGGCTACCAAAGCTTAACTCATTGAGATTTTTTCCGAATAGCTACTGTCTTCATCAATTTTGTTAAGGTATTCAAGGTGGTAAGATTACATTTTGTAATTATTTTGTTTTTAAAATTCACCATCGAATAATATGTAAAGAAATGATAAAATAGAAAAACCGTGTGTCATTTAGATTAATTCGTTAAGGTACAAAAACAAAATTCTTAATATGACAAAGACAAAAAAGTGATAAAATTAATCAGAGGACTCTTCCTCCTCGGATGAATCATCTTTTGAGGATGATGAATCAGGTTACAGGGTCGAAAGCTTCACTTGGGAGTTTCTCTTCAGAGATGTCATTCGAAAAACTTGTAAGGTCGATTTTTGGATAAGCAGCGTGAAGATCTCGAAGAAGGAGAATGGTTGGATCTTATTTTCCGACGTTGATAGCAGTTTGCATATCTTTTGAAAACTCAGCCTCGGCAGCAGCTACAACAAAAAAAATTTCCACTTCAAAATCCTCTTTCAGTTTAGTTATCTCATCAGTTAACTCTTTATTTTATTTTCTCTCATAGAATGAGTGAATTTTGAAGCTCAGTGGAGTTGTATTTTTCAGTGGCCAGTTCGGTAGCATGATTAGCCTTGAGTTTGTTCATTTCTGTCTCATGAGAGTTAATCAGCAATTCTGTATCTAAAATGTGTGTGATACGCAGATGATTTTTCACGCAGAGATCACCTTATATGAGTTCGGAACTTTCCATTTCATAGATATGAAATTGGTCAACTACCTTGTCGTGCAAATCTTTTGTGAATTTTTTTTTCTCAACCTCGTACGCTTATTTGTAATAAACTATATCTTTGGCCAATTGCTTCAGATGGTTCTGAGAAGCTTCGACTTGAGAAGCAAGTGTCTTTGATGCAGTGTCAAGCTCGGCAAATGGTTGAAGTGCGACAGCAATTCCAGGATTTGGAGGAGGAAGACGAAGTTCTGATGTGCTAGGACCTTGAATCATAGGGGTGATAGGTTTATGAGGTATTCGTTGGCAGAATTTGCAATCAGGTTGAGATATTCGTTGGCAGACTAGCTTCGGATCCGGCTCTGATATCAGATTTTGAGGAGGCAAGCCACCTTCTATGATTGGAAACATATGACAGTGGAGGAAATTGATGGGCTGAAAGGAAGTATGAAATGTGTTGTTCCATTCTTTCTCAGCCCAAGCGGCAAGCTTTTGGAAAATTAACTTGGAAGCTGGACGATGTAATGAGTAGCTTCGAAATTTCTGAAATAATTAGAAAAACAGATATTATAAAAATGGTGTAATTATTTTTTCATAATGTAAAAATTTCGAGGTTCTTACGATTGCTTCTCCAGACGAGAGTTAGTTTTGAAGGATTGGCTTCGGTAATTGCTTTGTCATTCTCCTACGTTCCTGATATAAAGATAGATTTCTGCTTCCAGAATTTGTCAGCCTCTAAAAGATCATCGATGATCTTGAGATCATCCATCAGGGTGAGGTAGTAAAATGAAAGCTTCAGCCCTTTCGATAACTGGGTCAACAAGATGAAGTATTTGATGCTAATGGGAATCCCAAACAGTCGAGATCCCATAATTACTGACATAAGGGTGAACCACTGATTCGGTGTCACCTGAGTAGGACATAAGCTCAGCAGTTCGAAGTATTTCACGATCATAGGATCTAGTGCAAACCGAAGATCCCAGTTAATGATTTTAGGGTAGACTATTAGCTCGTCGTCTTTGCAATTTAAAGGAGTTTTTCCTTCTTTGGGTAGTCGAAGCATTATGTTCTCTCCCATTCTCATTATTTTTTCAGATCTGAAGCTTGGTTATCTTTGTAGTATATGTAGCGGACCTTTTTTCAGAGCAATGATGTATTTGCCTTCAAGATTCCTCAGTTTTCTTCCAATTTTCTCTATTTCTTATTCGTAAAAAGAAGCAAGCGTATGTTTTTCTTGAGGTTTCTGAGTATTTGCGGAGTTCCCATCGTCAGATTCAGCCTCGAGATCGGTTTTTGTAGCTTCTGAATCAACTTCGTTAGCTTTCAAAGTTTCTTCTCGAGATGTTGGGTTAATAGCCTCTAGTAAAGGGTTACCTGTTCGGGGAGTTTCTTTAATTACTTCTCTTTAATGAGGATTTTCATTATTTAGAGGGGGAGGATTTCGGATAATTTTTTGTTCATCTCCTATGGCGATGAAAGTTCTTCTTTTTCTGGTTATTCAAGAATGATTCGAAGAGGGGATATTTGCCTTTGGCTTTAGAGGGGATTTTTCACTAATCATAGGATAAATTTTACTCTGAGACGATGAGGCTCGAGGTGTTTTAGGCCCTAAGATATTAGATGAGGAATGTTCTTTGACTATGGGAGAAGGTGAAAGAATAGGAACTTTAGTGGGATCGAAATTACCGCAATAGATTGTTTCAGTGGTAGTTCCAATTGGACCTCCTCGGAGCAATTTTGCTTTCCTATATTCTTCAGCTCTTTGTGTAATATAGAAGTACTCGTACGATCCGAAGACTAAATTATTATAAGATTCTGAAGATTCTGGTGTTTTGGGTAGGATAGCCTTCGATTTCTTGGTTTTTGGTTTCTTTCTCATAAACCAAATGAAGATTGATCGGAGAGGAAGAAGATTGGTCGGAAAGTTTGATTTTTCTGATGAGAATATTGAGAAAATAGGAAGAACACAGTGAGGGTAGTAAAAAGCTCTGACTTCTCACTAAAAAGGTTTGTGTGATGAGAATGAAAAAATGAAAGCCAGACTGAATTTATACAAAGGAAGTGAAGATGTGTGAAGGTGGAAAGACTCTTATGATGATAGGTTGGACTAAAAATTGGTGAGTTGATCAGATGATTGGCATCTGTCAGGCTAGACCTCTAGGGTTATGATGGATTTAACGGTTATGCTCAACGGTTACTCTCATATGTGCAACGGTTATGTTCGAAGATGATTTGTGTACATGATATTTCGAAGTAATATTCTATTACAGTGTTTCGAGGCGATTTTGTTTTTAGGTTATCAGATTTTAGCATCATTGATAATTTCATTTCATGAGCACTTCGAATGATTGTATTTTATGAGTGCTTCGAATGATTCTTCAAGATGATTGCCTCGAATGATTGCTTTAAGTTTATCATAGGTTACATAACATATGGGAGTATTCAAAGATATTAAGATTCAAAGACAATTGGATTTGAATATAATTTAGTTCTCATTCATTTACTGACATGAGAACTAGGGGGCTTCTGATATTGAAATAGGATTTTGAGGACTAAATTGTAAATAATGTAAATTTAAGGATTTAATTATAAGTAATGTAAGTTTTGTCCTTAAATTGTAACCGATGTATGTCTTAGAAAGTAATTGTAACTATGTAAGTTAGAACAACAATTAGTCCTCTTTTGTAATAGATTTCAGTTTGAGGCTAAGTCTTGGCTCCTCTTTATAAAGGCAAGGCTACTCTAATAAAGAGGTTGAATACTTTTACTTTGAAAACTCATTTGTACTTGTATTTTCTCTCTCTAAAACTCTCTAGCTCTTTCTCTCTCTAAAATTTACTCCTAACAATTTACTAAGGTAAAATCATAACTTATCAATTAAAAATTCCAGTAATGTAGTTTATGGAGCTCATTTAAAAAACCTTAACAATCCCATACCAACATAAAACATTGAAAAATCTAGTGAGTAGCTCAATTCAGACATAATTGAAGCTCTTCACTCAACTGACCCTATAAACAGATTCTCTAGCCTAAATTATTCTTTTGAAGAAGACCAACCCCTTAACTCTCCAAAATTGACTATAACATGAAGTCTCTATGTCTCTCCAAGGAATAAATATAATAGGAAAACAAACAAAAAAAATGTCTCTAATAAAAAAAATTAAATTTGCTTTAAATAGACAATTTATCAAGAAAAAACTAATGCCTACAACTCAGGCTCATGACCTTACCTTAAATATTTCAAATGATAATTATTATCTAAAATTGGAATATAAAAGGTATAGGAAATAAAAGTATAATTATGACACTTAAACATATAATTAGATATGATATAATATAATTCCTGGCAATCCATGAACCTATGATCTCTTTCAATAAAATTGTTCATGTTATGAAAACTCTAACTTTTCAGCATAGTATCTCAAACATTAGTAACAAAATATGGATTCTTTGGAAATATCTCTTTAAGGTGGTTGTATTAGGTTACATAGACCAACTAATCCACCTTAAAGTCCCCCATTTAAACATAGACAAAACTTTGAATGTGTATGTTATCTATGCTACGTGTACCAGAACTAATAGGCTCCCTTTATGGGAGAATCTTAAAACGTTTTCCAGCAATCCACATGAGTGGATTGTTATGGGTAACTTCAATTGTATTACTTAATTTTGCGGAGAAATTATCATGTGGAACCCTTTGTTTACAAAGTATTAATGATTTTAATAACATCATCATGGAATGTTCTTTGGAAGAGGTGAACTTCATTGGTTCACCCTTCACTTGGACCAACCATAACAATTGAAAAAAACTGGATAAGATTCTCATTAACTCCCAAATGAGAAATTATTTTGACCTTGTCGATGTTAAACACTTTGCCAAAACTTGTTCAAACCATTCTCCCATCATCATTTACTTTTCTAGCAATACTTTAAAGCCTAAATAATCATTTAGATTTCTTAACATGTGGTGCCGACACCCTGACCTCTATGGTGTTTTATGGTATTTCAAAGGTATTTAATGTTTAGGTGTTTTGTAGTGCGAGATTTGAGCTGCTTGGTTGTATTAAATGTTCATTACCTCATTAATGAAAGTGGTTGGGTATTTAAACCCTTAATTATGGGCCACATGGGCTTTCAGGTCAAGCTTACGAAACGGGTCGAGTTCAAAAACCTATTAGTTTATTAAGTAGATTAGCAATTAGCTTAGTCAAAAGGTGATTAGCTTTTATAACTTTTGTCGAGTTCGGATGGTTCAATGGTTGAATTTTGTCCGAATTGCCCCTGTCCGGTTTCTACAGTGAGTGGTGAAAATATCTGGACTCATCAGTAGCCCTTTTTTAGGTTTTGTTCGAAGGCCTTTCGCAAGACCTAAAAAATTGCCTTTGGGCACTTGTGACATTTTCCGGACAGATTTAGTGTTTAGTAAAGGACTTATCTGGACTAAAAAATTATTCAGAAGTTCAAAGGTTTTGCCAAGGATCGTGGGACACGTGTCATCTTCTGATTTGGCTCACCAGCCATTTTTCTCCTAGAACAGCGCTCCCACTAATCCCAAAAAATAACCTCTTCATTTAATGCCTATGACGTCAGCACCGCCTTCAATCATTACTTTTGTCTTTTCGTATTCTCCTAGGTTTTTTAGCATCTTTTTGTCTCATTAGTATAAATTACCTCATTTTTCACTGTTTTACCATCTTTATTACTCTTTCATTCCTTCACCTCAAAGCTTTTATCTCTCTTCTCAAAATACTCTTGGTGTAAGTTTATGTTTACAGCAAGAAACGCACTGGTAAAAGGTGGGTGGCTTAATCTCTCGGAGTTAGAAAAAGCACAAAGAGTTGAGCGAGAAAGGCGCATTATTGTAGGGCTACCAGTTTCTCCAATTGACAAGTCTGAAACACCAAGATCAGAGCCTGATCGAGGTTCATCTTCTGCTAAAAGCTCCAAACCCAGAAGGTTATTTCAACCAAGTCTTTCTCCAATCGTCTCAGGCTCATCGGTTCAGGAGTCACAACCCACTGTCGAACGGGAAAAAGCTGTTACAAGCACAAAGAGACCCTCTCCGTTCATAGCTATGGGATCAGATGCTGAAAATTCCCTTGAAAAGCTGACAATTCGACGAAGAGGCCGCTTAGTAAAAGGCCAGGCTGTTGTTCCACAGTCTAAGTCTCCAAAATCAGGGCCCCCTAAGTCTGGGGCTAAGGACAAAGCAACAGGGTCAGAGGCACCCATCCAAGTCCCTAAGGATAAATTGTCTGGTCCGGAGGCTACCGGAACAAGTCTTTGAAATGAAACCTCCGGATCTGAGGCTCAACCGGATACCAGACCACAAAGGGAAAGCGATGCTCAGTCATCCGGACAACTTACTGAACTAACCACCAGCACTCCTCCACCAAACACAACTGACAATCCTTCCATGTTTGATGGAAGATGTAATGGAGGACAGCGTTGAAGAAGCCCATTTTGAGACTGATGTCTCCGGGCAGACAGGAGAAAGGTGCCACTGCCAAGATAGCCAAGGGTAAAGAGAAGCTGTGTTTAAAGCATCCGGACCTGCCAGAGTCCCTTGAAGGCAGAGTGGGACCTTACTTCCACAAGGTCAGCGTAAAGTATCTTCTAGCCATGCTGAACATTAACTATGCCTTCATTCATACTGCTGAATTAGGCCGGATCCGGACGAAGTGAGGGATCCCAGAATCTGTCAAAGTGAGGATACCGGTCGATCCAGAGACACTAATAGACTGCAAACTGAGTGAGATAGTCTTCTACATAGAATTGTTCAACTGGGGGATCAGATTTTCCTTGGACCCAGAGATCGTCAGATATTTTCATCTGATAAAGCTCTGTCCAAGCCAACTGAGTCCCAATGCTTGGTTCAGCCTCATGGCATGCATCATGGCCTCTACGCTCTCTGGAATCCCGCTTCTGACGGAGTAATTTGCTGCTGTGGCCAGCCTTTGCAAGAATCACATCATCCCCTTCTACCATTTCAACATGGGTGACAATTATAAAGTGGTAGATGATCTGCTCGAATCGGAGAAGAATTGGAAGATCCAATTCTTGTTCATCAGTGGAGCTTGGGAAAATGAGAAGAAGATTAAAGCTGGTGACAACCAAAGCATGTTTACCAGTAGATGGAAAAGCACGGGTAAATATTTCATCATGTTTGTTTTTCCTTCCTTATAAAAAGTTTGTTTACTTAAATGCTCTTCTTCTTCTTTTGGTAGTGCTGCCGAAGGAGTTCTCCGACTACTTGGAGGAGGGGCAGACGATTTGTGCCAAGCAGAATGCTTGGGCTGCTAACAAATGGGGAAATCGCTTCCACAATTGTTTCACTGCCAGAAACCTGGTGAGATCAGATCTCGAATACAACCGGCCGGAGAGACTTGTCTTGGGAAGAATTGACCACGCCACCTCCTCCATGTGTCATCTTATAAAGGACATATGAGAATGATGGGAAGCTGGCCTTTCCTGGAAGAGCTAAATCCCCAAGTAAAATGAAGGGAAAGAAAGGCAAGAAAAAGTCAGAGGTAGCTGAGGTCAATCAAGGTAGTGTTGAGGAGATCGTCCCGGAAAACTAAGAGGTGCAGGACCAAGGAGGAATTGATGCTACTCTGCTTCAAGTGGTGGAAAATGAGAGTACCAAAGAGGCAGTTGGACTTCCAAAACCCTCAAAGGCTCCCAAAAAAGACCGAAAATGGGGAGCAGATGGTGAAGATAGGAAAGCCAAGAAGAAGAAAATCTCCAAGGGGGATGAAGTAGCTCTCCGGCCTCCGGAGTGTCTTCCTCCGGTCGACCCAACAGACCCAACACAGGCAGAACAAATCCCAAGTGATTTTCACACCGGAGTTGACATCAATGGCCTTCAAGGGATTGGCCTTTACTGTAAAGACCTCGAGAAAGACGACTTTGCTGGCCCTTACCTCCCTCCAAGCTCTTCGAACATTGTTACTTTTAACGGTAAGTATTTTTTGATTTCAGGGGAGAAGGACATGGTGACCCACTCCTTGTTGAGCAATATTCAACTGGTGCTCAACTTGGAGAGACAAGTGCGAAGTCAATCTACCCTCATTAACACACTTAACACTGACAAAGAGACCTTATCCAACAATATCCTGAACACCAACTAGAATGTTGAGTCATTAAGGAGAGAGATCGAGGAGTTGAAGAATGGGAAAGAAGACCTGGCCACGAAGCTGGCCACTTCAGAGGGGGTTAACAAAGAACTCAAATCTAAGTGTTCTGGCTTGCAGAAGGATATCTCCACATCAAAAGAGGAGGTGAAGGCCAAAGACAATGTCATCCAGACCTTAACCAATGACAAAAATTCGCTCGAAGACGCTATGTCCAGAGTCAACCAGGAGAAAGATGATTTGCTAAAAGAGCAGGAAAAGATAATCCAAGCCAGAATTGATGCATACACCAACAAGGTGATAGATTCCCAAGAGGAAAGGTATGCTGAAGTCAAATCAGACATGGTCTTGATCTTTTATCAAAAAAAATCGAAGAGGATACTAGGAGATTTATGGCGATTTGTGGAATACGAAGACCTTCCTCACCATACTATGGCCGATGGTGATAAGCACTTCTATTCCAGTGGTTGGGATGATACTACAGATGAAGACGAAGGGACATGAGAGAGCCTTAACGAGGAACCCAAAGTCCCCAAGAATAAACCAGGTGAGGCTGGAACATTTAAGGAAGCTTAGCCTTAAAGTTTTAACTATCTTTTTATTTTTATTTAATTTTTGTGTTATACTAAAGTCCTTGGATGGCCAAGGCATTTTTGTAACTGTGTCCGGCTCGTGTCCGGATTTTTCTTTTAAAACTCCAAAGTCCTTGGATAGCCAAGGCACTTTTCATATTTGAATATCATTCCTTGGTGTTAGCCGGGAAAATTTACCTTACACAACTCTTGCATTGTTTTATAGTTACCCAATTTTGATGGCTAATATTTAAATAACCCTTAGTTATTTTACAAGTATTTTAAAGTGAGAGTGTTTAAATTCTCCGATGACAAATGTTTAAATAGTCATCACTCCACCAAATCAATCTGGTCTGTCAATGATATTTTAAAAGGTTTCAAAGAAGTTATCAATCAAACCACTCCAAATTTTTCAAGAAGGCATCGAATTTCATTAAAAATCCCGGACACCTCATTAAAACCTCCATGCGCCACCAGGGTAGGAAAGAGTATGCCCCCTAATATTTATATGGACTTTAAACAAGTAAATATATACATAAATATTATTTTAGATACAACCGGAGGTGTTCAATGTTCCAGGGGTGATTCAAGATCCTTCCATCCTTATCTTAAAGCTTGTACGTCCCATGCTTAAGCTTTTCACTGACCACATAGGGTCCTTCCCAAGTTGGAGCTAGTTTGCCGAACTGCTTCTCCTTAGTATGTAGGAAGAATTTTCTGAACAATTATCCCCTGGTTGAAAATCCCTCCTTCTGACTCTGGAAGCAAACCTGCTTCTCATCAATCCCTGATGTTGTGTGGCTCAGAGATGAGCCTTAACTCTTTTTTCTTCTATCAAGTCAAGTTAACTTCTGATTGCCACTTCAGTAGTCTGTTCGGAAAAATTGTCGACTATGAATGAAGGAAGAGTTGCTTCTATAGGAGCTATTGTATCCATACCATATACCAAGGAAAATAGGGATTCCTGTGTAGCAGCCCTAGGAGTAGTCCGGTAGGCCCATAGTAATTCTTATAGATAACTTGGCCACTTTCCACCATCCCCTTCTAAATTCTTTTTAAGACCGGACATGATGGTCTTGTTCGCCACTTAAACCTGACCATTTGCCCGTGGGTGGAAAGGAGAAGAAAATTAGTGCTGAATGCCTCTAGAGGCATAAAAGCTCTTCATATCCTTATTATCGAATTGTGGCCCATTGTCTGTGCTTATCTTTTGTGGAACCCCAAATCTGCACCAAATATTAGATAAGATAAAAATTTTAACAGCTTTTTAAGTAGTTCCTGCTAATGGGGCTGCTTCTATCCAATTTGAGAAATAATCGATGGCAACTATAATAGTTTTGCACCCCCCCCCCCCTGACGCCATAGGTAGAGGTCCCACCAGATCCAGCCCCCAACGAGCAAAAGGTATTGGCTCAGGAATTAATTCTAAAGGGACAGATGGGATATGAATTTCATTACCGTATCTTTGGCATGGATCACACTTTTCACCAATTCTTTTGCATCTTCTATTATAGAGGGCCAGTAGTATCCGGCCAACAAGACTCTTCTAGTTAAAGCTATATAACCACAGTGTGTTGATCCCTCACCATCATGTAGTTCGGACAGCACTATTTGGGACTCTTTAATCCCTAAACATCGTAAGAGAGGTTTACAAAAAGACTTCTTGTAAAGAAAGTCTCTTAGGATTACAAATCCATGAGCTTTATACTTCACTCTCCTTGCCACTGCTTTTTCTGGAGGCAAGATGCCATATGAGATGTATTAAAAAAGAGGATACCTCCAATCTTGAGGTTGACTTATTTGTATGTTTAAACTTTTCTCCCCCTCCTTGCTCTGATTGAGTTGAATGGATGGGCATTCTTACACGTAAATCCATGGGTAGGACTCAAAATATGCTATGGTTGCCAAGGAGTCTGCTAGCGTATTTTCTGTTCGGGGTATATGCTCATAGATGATGTCTTTGAAGTTATGTGCCACTTCTTTAAGAATGAATAAATATTTAACCAGCTGTTCCTTTTTTGCCTCGGATTGACCTTGTGCATGATGGATAAGAAGCTGAGAATCACTCATTAACCTGACCCTTTTTGCTCCACAAATTAGGGCCAACTTTAAACCAGCTATAGCAGCTTAATATTCGATCTCATTATTGGAAGCCCTGAAAGCAAAACATATAGTCTAGTACATTTTGTCGCCCTACAAAGAGGTTAAACATATTCCAGCACCAAAACCCATGGTACTTGATCCACCATCAGTCTGGACAACCCATACTTTCTTAGTCTTTTCACCTGATGCTTGCTTAGTATTTCGGTCCGAATGGAATTCAACTAGGAAATCAGCAACAGGCTGAGCCTTGAATGCAGTTCGAGGGGCAAAATCAATGTCATAGTCTCCCGATTCTAGTGACCATTTGGTCATTCTGCTTGATATGCCCGCCTTTTGAAGAACATTTTTCAAAGGAAAAGACGTTCGGACAACAATAGAATGAGACTGAAAGTAAGGTCTCATCTTTCTAGCAGCAATTACTAACGCCAGTGCTAGCTTTTCAAGCTTTAAATATCTCTTTTCAGCATCCATCAGGCTTTTGCTGCTGTAGTACACCGGACGAGGATAATTGTCCACCTCTCTAACTAGCACCGCACTTACAGCCTGGTCGCACTGTGGAGACCAGTTAAAGTCTTTGGCACCCTTTAGAGTTTGAAAAAATGGGGCACACCTATCCAAAGACCTTGAGATAAAACGGTTTAGAGCAGCTAACCTCCCTGTCAATCTTTGTACTTCTTTAATATTCTGAGGAGGCTCCATCTGCAATAAAGCACTAAGTTGGTCTGGATCAGGCTGTATCCCTTTCTCACTTATTACATACCCCAAAAACTTCCCGGACTGCACCCCGAAAACACACTTCTCTGGATTCAACTTTAAATTTACTTTTACCAAGTTGGCAAATGTTTCTTGCAGATCTTCCAAATGTTGTTCTTCTTCCACACTCTTTACCATCATGTCATCAATGTAGACTTCCATGTTTCTTCCAATCTGATTAGTGAAATATTTGTTTACCAACCTCTGATAAGTAGCCCCAGCATTCTTTAACCCAAATGGCATCACCTTGTAACAATGAAGGCCTATATCAGTAACAAAAGTAGTGTGTTCTTGATCCTTTGGATCCACTTGAATCTGATTATACCCGGAGAAGACATCCATAAAGGAAAACAACTTGTTCCCAGATGTGGAGTCCACTACTAAGGTCTTTTAGGCAAGCCCTATTAAAGTCTGTAAAGTCAATGCACATTCGCCACTTCCCATTTTTATTTTTTACTAATACCGGATTGGCTGTCCATAAAGGGTACTGGGATTCCTTTATATGCCCCATCTTAGTAAGCCGGTCAACCTCTTGAACTATAACATCAGCTTTCTTCTTAGAAAAAGCTCTCCTCTTTTGTACAACAAGTGTTATATCTCTTCAGATGGATAGTTGGTGTGATATAATATCTGCTGGCACTCCGGTTACATCAGCATTTCACCAAGCAAAAACATACTGATGGTCTGTTAAAAAAGACAGCATTTTACTCTTCAGTTCTGATGTTATTTTAGATCCGATCTTGACATTTTTTCCTTCAGCCAGAGAGTGAGTTTCAACCTCTTCAATTGGTATTAAAACACCAGGGGTCTCTCTGGGGTCATCAATTTCACCCTCTCCCCCAGAGGGCCCCTCTAACTGCTAATCCTCACTGATTCGAACCACCCCCAAAGTTCGAGGGGCCAGTGCCGTTGCATAACACTCCCTTGCTATCGTTTGACTAATTTGGACTACTCCCACTTGTCTTTGCACAGTGTATTTTAAACATTGGTGGACTGTCGAAGCCACAACATGCATCTTGGAGAGCCAAGATCTTCCCAAAATGGCATTGTAACATGTGGGATAATCCACCACGATAAAAAGTACTCTCACCATCTTCTTAAAAGGGCCCTTGCCTAACAAAACCTCCTCCTCAAACTCCCCGATCACGTCCGCTGAGCTTCCAGTGAAACCCACAATCGACCTGTTCGAACGTTGAATCACTGCTGGATTCTTCATTTGTTTATAGGAAGTTAAAAAGAGGATATTGGCTCAAACTCCCCCAAATATTAAGTGACTCAAAAAAGCTGAAGAGTCCGGACACCGTCTTGTTGTGCTCTGTGATAACGCCCACCTTATTTCGGGTTGGATTAGGATCCAAATACTCCGACTCCACATCAAATCTTTTAATTATCACCATAGCCCCATCTGGAGCCGATGTCCCTACATTGTTCGGGCCAGTCCGATGAGCATTATCATGCCTATTTCCACTTCTTCTTTTAACATAAGCACCCAACTTTCCTCTTTCAATCAAATTTTGCACCTCTTACTTTAAAGCTATGCAATCTTCTGTGTTATGACCAATATCTTTATGATATTGGCATAAACAATTATTACAACTTTCCTTGGGAGATTGAATCGCAGCTGGCTTCCTGAAGTGCACTTCGTCTTTTGTTTTGTCATAAATGGTTGCCACATTCTCTTTCAACTCGGCAAACCACTCCGGTTGAACCCAAGGCCCTCGCTTATTTCTGGATTATTGACTCTGAGCTGGTGCTAGGTGGGATTGGGCCTTGGCCTTGTTGGGACCTTGTCCGGCTTCCTTAGCCTTGTATCCGGATTGATTCTGGTTCTGGTTTGGTGCAGATGGGGCCGATCCCACCTGCCTATGCACCCTGGTGTTTTTCGTTTCATCTACATTGATTTGGTTCCCCACTTGATTCAGTAAACCGCCCCACGTCATGGCCTTCTTTCTGGTTACTGAATCAGCCAAATTACCAGGGTTCGAACCCTGTCTTAGAGAAGCTATTGCCACTTGTTCAAAGTAATCGGCTAATCCATTCTTGGTGTTAACAAAGCGACTTATATATTCTTTCAAGGATTCATTTGGTTCTTGGGCACAATGGATAATAGTGTATCCATTTCCCTTCACTTCCTTACTTCCAACGAACTGCCTCCGGAAGGCCACCCAAAAAGTATCAAAATTTCTGATGCAGCCCTGTGGCAGACTATTGTACCACTTCAGAGCACTCCCCATAAAAGACTCGGAGAACGCTCTACAAAGCAACTTATCATCATCGTCAAAATTCATCATAAAGTTTTTGAATTGCTCCAGATGATTATCTGGATCCTTACTCCCATCGTGGTGAACGGCTGACACTTTTAATTTTTCTTTTAAGCCCATCTCCACCCTTTTAGCAGCCCTTAAGGCTTCTATCTCAGTTTTTAATCTATCTCGCTCTTCAATCGTGTATTCATCATTTTCTCCTACCACTTCTGCCAAAGTTGGTGGTAGTGCCTGCTCATCCGGATTCATCCGAACTGGCTTTTCTTGATGGTTTCGAATGCTAGATTCAGGCACCTCCAAACTGGCTTTTCTTGATGGTTTCAAATGCTAGATTCAGGCACCTGCTCCTCCCACTGTGGTCGCCAATTTGGTGTGGATTATTTTTTACTGAGGGTAATTTTGTCAGGTGTTTTATGGTGTTTCAAATGTATTTAATGTTTGGGTCTTTTGTACTGAGAGATTTGAGTTGCCTGGTTGTATTAAATGTTCATTACGCTCATTAATGAAAGTGGTTGGGTATTTATACCCTTAATTATGGGCCACATGGGCTTTTGGGTCAAGCTTACAAAACGGGTCAAGTTCAAAAACCCATTAGTTTATTAAGCAGATTAACAATTAGCTTAGTCAAAAGGTGATTAGCTTTTAATACTTTTGTCCAGTTCGGATGGTTCAGTGGGTGGCTGTTGTCCGAATTGCCTCTGTCCGGTTTCTACAGTGAGTGGTGAAAATATCTGGACTCATCAATACTAAGATATGTGAGTATGCTGTCAATTACTATCAAAACCTTTTAGCTGAAAACAATAATACACACCATTATTCTAATCCTATGAACATCACCCCTCCACAATTACTGAGACTGAAAACAATCAGCTAATGATCATTCCAATTGAAGATGAAATATTCAAAGTCATTAATAACTTAAATACTAATTGTGTTGCCGGTCCCGATGGACTTAACACTTTTTTTCTATCTAGCCTATTAGAATATCTCTGCTTTGTCATTATTCACTACTTCAATTGTAACCCTAGTCCTAATGGTATGTTTGCTCAGTCCCATAAGTTTTTGCATTGTTCTAAATAAGATTATCTCCAGAATCATCAATGATAGATTATTTTGTTTTCTCTCCCTAAAATCAATTCCCATGAACAAGGTGGATTTGTTCATGGGAGAATCATTCACGACCAGATTCTCTTATCTCAAGAGATTATCCATATTATTAACAAAAAGACTTGGGATGACAATATTTCCTTAAAAATTGATATGACCAAAGCGTTTGATAAGTTTTCCCACAACTTTATTTAACGGTTATTAAAGCATTTGGATTTTATAACACACTCATCAATCTCATTGATATCAGCATTAGTTCAACCTATTGAATCATCCTAATCAATAGAGAGCTTAAAGGTTTCTTCAAAGTCTTGAATGGCGTTAGGAAGAGAGACCTTATATCCCACAACTTCTTTATAATTGTTGAGGAGTATCCTATTATGAGCATTAATAAAATCTTTAGTACTCATCATGGTATGATCTTCAAAACTAGAAGCCACGTGAATATTAATTGTTTTGCTTTCGCTGACGATTTAATCATTTTTACCAATAGGATTAGAAATAACATTAATAGACTTAAAAATTCTTAAGCCCTATCAAGACATTTCTGGTGAAAACATCAATAAAGATAAGTTAAGAATTATTACTCATACCAATCCAAGCCCTCAAAAAATCAAATCTCTTGAAGACTTGAATAGGCTTAGACATAAGCCTCTCCCCATCAAATATCTTGGCATTCAGATTGATAATAATAACAAAGTCAACAAATATGATGATCTTGCTAATAAGATTAGACAAAATATTCATGATTAGGATTTTGTCACTCTTTCATTTGGTGCCAGGTTAGTCCTGATTCAATCTGTCCTTATGCCCCTCCCCCTCTCTATTACATCCAATGTTGCTCCCTACCTAAAAGTGTTGTTACCAGAATTGAAAATCTTTTTAACTAATTCATTTGGGGCTCTAAGAAGAATTCTAACACTATAAATTACTCAATTGGGATAACCCTTTAAAGAGTGAGGTTTAAATATTAGAAGAATCTCTGAATTACAAGACACTTTTTCATGTAGATTTTTTCCTCCATCTACGGTAAAAACAACCACTATATTCAATTAAATTCAACAACTAAAGGTTTTATCACATTAAGAAGAGTTATTAACATAGAACACTCTTGAGCCCCATATATTATGAAGACTTGACAATGGAAATATTGATTTATCGTTGGACAAGTGGAGTGTAAATCCTCTTATCCAACTCTTTAATACAAAAAATAATGCTTGGTATGTCTCTGAAAAAATGTATTCCTTTTGGTAAAATAATACATGGAATATTGATAAATTAAAAGCTAATGTCACCCACTATGGTACTAATAAAATTTAAAAACTTAGAATTCATTTGGATAACAATGATAAGATTATTTGGTCATTGGGTAACACTGGTGACTTCATTACCTGTTCTACATGGAATCACGTTAGGAAAAGAGGAACAAACTCCATTCTTTTTGCTAAAACATGGAACAACATAACTTCTGCTAAATACTCATTTATTCTTTAGAAAAATTTGAAAGATTTTATCCCTCTTAATACAAACCTTCATAAGAAATTTATTTGTCTAGCTTCTAAGGTGTTTTATGTCAAAATATAGAATAAGTTAATCATTTATTTGTTAACTATTCTATCTCCTCAAAAATATGGAATCCTTATTCTAATATATTTGGCATTCCAATTAGTAGATATATGACCTTCCAACATCTAATCCGATGCTAATACTGGTCTACTCAAAAAATGATCCGCATTAGGATTGTTGTCCCAGATATTATCAGTTGACATATTCGGTATTATGGAAACAAAATGATATTTGATGAATCTAATATTACTACTAATAATAGATTTGATTCATCACTCTATCTATCATATTAGCAATACCAAATCTTTTAAAAAAGATATTGGAGTGGTGATCTAAATATTGTTAATCATATGGATATTATTTTCTCTATTAATAATTATGTCAAATTAAACACATTCAAATGGATGGCTCCCAATATTAATAAGATTAAATTAAACATTGATTGTTCTTGCTTTATTAATGGAGATTCCAGCGTTGCTAGTATCTTTAGGGATACCAATGGTGATGTTCTTTGTTCTTATGATATAGTCTATGGTAAAATGAATCCCTTTATTGCTTGATGGTTTGCTCATATTTACTCTTAGAAACTATAGAAATGTTAACATAGAGTATGATTCTGAGTTATTAATTAGCATGCTTGCTCTTGGAAATATCCTTGGTTTCTTAGCCCTATAATCAATTGTTGTAGAAGTCTTTAAAACCTATAAGGACCATCAATTTAATTTCTAGAATGCAAAACCAGGTTGTTGATTAACTAGCAAGGTGGACCTTAAAATGAAAGATGAAAATAGATTATCACTCTGATCAAATTCCAAATCCTCTTAGGGAAATTTTCCTTTTAGAAAGTCTAGGCTTATGTTATATTAACGTCAATAAATAAAATTTTAATCTTATTGGATATCGGATGCTAACGTATTTGGTTTATGTTCTTCAATATATAATTAAATGCTTAAATTACATTATATATACAAAAAGTAGTGGAATCGTGATCAATATTTATGTGTTCCTTCATAGGGAATCATTCTTGGAGTTGTCTTAAATCGTTCTCTTTTTCATGGATCACAAATGATGGAATGAACGAGTCTCTTATTTTCCTGGTCTATCTAGCTAATGGTGTTAACCTCAAGCAACAACAAACAGCAGAAATGATGTGATTCATCCTTAAGGTGTTGCATCCATCAATTTAAAGTATTGATATCCCCGGGAAGTCCATATAAAAGCCTATCATGATCTCCTATGGATTCTCATCTCTCAAGCCGATGTTGTTTCAAATTAAAAGCTTATGAATGCTCTTCTTAAGCCTTGAGCAATTATTTAGCCATTACTTGTCTTTCAAGTAATGGCTAAATAATTGCTCAAGGCTTAAGAAGAGCATTCATAAGCTTTTAATTTGAAACAACACTTTCAAGTAATTGAATCCGTTCGTGTAATATTTGGTCTATAACCAATCTCAACATCTATGTATTCATTTCCCTTATCCAATAAAATTATTTTTTGTTGAAAAAAATAAATGTTTGTATTATTATAAATATTATTAGAAACATTTATATTACATATAATTTCTATATAAATTTCTAACTAAAATGATTGTCGGTAATTTTCATTTTCTCTTCAATAATGATCAAATCGACGAAAGTTTCCATCGGAAATGGTTCTTCGACCTCTATTTGGTTCGACCCTTGGCTTTTTACCACTTCTCTAGTTGATCGCTACAGCACCTCCATCATCGGTCTTGCTCGTATGCGAGGTGAAATATTGGTCTCTGACATCATCTAGGTTGGGCATTAGCATTGGTCACCTCACGCGCATGTTGGTCGTTGACTTCACTACCCCACCTCTTGGAGATTCTGAAAGTTATAGATGGCCTCCCATCCCTACCTCCGCTGATGACTGGTTTCTCTCGATCCCTAACCATTCTCACTCCAACTTCTTCATTAACAGCACATTTAGCTTCTTTAGGACCATGAGACCATAGCTTCTCTGCCCCTTAGTTTGGAACAATCATAACATCCTCAGACATTCTTATCATCTAGCTTGATATCCTAAACAATATTTCTAATAGAGACAATCTCATCTCATGAGGTCTGATTTCCTCTCCCGTTTGTGTCTTGTGCGGATTATGCTCTGAGACTCTGGATCACATTCACATAGAACGCAGTTACTTTAAAACCATTTGGGAGGTCATTTCTAGATAGCCTGGCATGCCTACTTTATCCACCAATTGGTCTGCCTGGCTTGATGTCGCTAGCTCATGGGCCTCTTCTGCTGGAAACTCGTGCCACCTCTGGCGCTCGGCCTTCTGCTCCGCTATATACTACATCTGGAATGAGAGAAATGATAGAATTTTCAAAGACTTATGCTCTTTAAATTCAACTATAGCCAATCACGTCCTCTCCGACCTCTGCTATCGCTTTTATGGCACAAAAATACCATGGACAGGGTAGCCCCTGTCCTACCTCATATTTTTTGTAACTCTGTAACTACCTCTTTTGTAATGTGTTTGTAATAGGTTTACTTTCCAAAACTGTAATCCTATCACTAGGTTTTCATGTTCACTCGATTCCAACCCTGTGTATGTAACTTTTATATATATATATATATATATTAACTTTTTATACCAAAAAATCGACGTAATAATATATATTATAAAATCAAATAAAATAAATATGAGCCTTGTCATTAAAAAAAGGCCTTGTAAACATTTTCATATTTGTAATGGTGGACACGTTAGATTTCTTTAAAAGTTATTTTCCTCCGTTTATATGTATATATACACTTCGCAGAGATAGGTCAGTATTGATACTAAATATTTATAATATTTAAGAGCGTTAATGGTTTTTGGAGAACCTGATCCGGAACGTTTTCGAATTGATAAAAATGGGACGGAATATTAACGATTTGGTTTCAGTTTGATAACTGAGACTAATAAAAAGCTGAAACGATAAAATTGATAAAATTGATCAGGAATAATTGAACCGATAAATAATTAGGAACCGAACCGATAAAACCGATACAAAATATGTGGAATCGAACCATATAGTTTATGCATTTATTATATATTATATGCTAAAATTATTTGAAAAAAATAAATAAAAAAGTTAAAAATTAACATTTAAATGTTAATTTTTATATCATTTTAAAAATAAAATTATAATTTAATTTAATTTTTTATAATAATCGAAACTATAACGAACCAAACTAAAACCGAGCAAACTAATTAAAACCGGATTTCAAAATTTATGACCAAAATTTCACCCATCCAGCTCGATCCCATTCTGATAATATCTGGTCGCTCGATCCGATTCGGTTAATATCCGAACAGAACCGGATCCACAGCGGCCCTAATAATACTTAAGTTGATATTCAATCATATAAAATTTAGACGGTCAATGATATTAATTATAGGTCTGTCCATGTGCGTGAAACAGGCATCTAATCTGGCTGCTTGATTCCACCTATATTTAATTGACTACGACTACCCCTTTGGTTGGTCACGTCAAATAATAATAAATAAATAATAATAATAATAATAATAATAATAATAATAATAATAATAATAATAATAATAATAATAATAATAATAATAATAATAATAATAATATGTTTATCATTTTGATTTCATCATCTACTAATTACTAAATTGGTAACAAATATGATGAAGAAAATCACATCTATTGTTTGGTAAAAGAAAAATATATTCTCCCCTCTCTCTCTCTTTTTATAATTCCACTTTGTTTATGATATTTGTATGGTGTGAAATGAATACACATATATAAATATAATTGCTTTAGGAGTAAAAGAATTGGCATGAGACCTTCAGCTACCTGATTTAATTCTACTTTTTTATTTTGGTGATTGGAAAATAAAATAAACTAAAATTTAAAAAGTAGAATAGTCATTAATCAAGGACCCAAATTGGACTTATTCAAAAGGATTGGAAAATGTCTATTTCTTTATTTAATAAAACAAAAGAATATCAATCTCGTGGGTAGATAGATAATTTATTTCTTTTTAACAATATCCCATAAGATAAAGATAATGGTGTATACTTTTTCTTATATGATTTGTGATTTGTACGTGTGAATCTTAGCACCACCTAATTATCAATATGAGTTAAAAGATTAGTAGGTCAATGGAGAACTAGTAGTATGCACAACTCAATCAAATCAATCTGCGTTTGATGAGTTTAAACCGTCTTGGTATCGATTGATAGTATTAGTAAGGACAGATATAGAGAGAGCAACTGTCTCGATCAAGAACGTTAAAACGAATGAGTATTCAATTGGGAAATAAAGACAAATTCTAAAACAATACTCCTAGGGGTATTTAAAGAAAGGCGAAATTTTTATTTATAGTGTTTAGGTTATAAAATAAACAATTTATTAATTACATAATAAATATTCATTAAATTTTATTTAATCGGACTTAAGTGCTATAGATATTATTAATTTCTTATATTTACCATTTCGTAAGTTAGGGTTCGACATAGTTATAACTATAATTTTTACCAATAACTCTATCAATCCTTATGAAATGAGTGAGGAGTACAAAAATAAGCTAAACCGTTTATATGAAGCCGGTATTATTTTATCTATGCATCGTCGTCATTGAGCCTAAAAATAAGAGGTTGGTGGTTTGGATGAATATTCAAGTCTTTGAATTTAAATTTAAGAGAAAGCTTGAGTGAGCCTAGTGGTTCAATTTGGATGGTAAGTCAATTTTCTAAGTTTTGATTTTTCTAAGCTAAATGACGAATCTAGATATCTTTTTAATTTGAGCGGATGTTCGTGCCCTGATGTTATCTTCCTCTGTCGGGCCAAGTTACCTTTAGTCAAACTGTTCTGATTTCGGAGAGTTATTTTCGCTGCTCACCTTACTTTATCCCCGTTAAAAACTCTTCATCAGTCATAATCCATTTTTAGGAAAGAAGTTCAATTTTGCCAAAGGCAAATAAAATACAAAAATAAATAGCAAGCTACTAGAGCAACTCACATGTTATTTAAAAGTGAAAAACATTGTTAATAAATTTACCTAAATGGACAAATCTCGTGGTAATTCAAAGTGAATACATCGTGAGTATTCTTAGTAAAAAATAAACGTGAAAAAAGTAAGACGACCCCTTTAATGAGATTATAGATTTATGAGGAAATAAAAAAGGACTTGCACGTAAAAGGTTTTACCTAGGAAAGTTAAATACAACTTCAAGTCGATTAACGGTTATCCATATGGTATTAGACATATTGTTTGCCTAGTAGTGATCTTTGGGGTGTTTGACCTATATTGTTTGGAGAATTTTTCCAACCATCGGTTTAGTAGCACGTATATAGTTGAGATGATAAAAAATTATTTTATAAATGATAGTTGTGAGGGTACTCCCCGCTTTGAATTTGAGAGTTATTTTGTAAGGAACGTGATATTATTGATTTCTTTTCTTATAAATGTAATCATGCTTCACGAAGGTGAGGTATCTTCGAAGCTTGTGGCAATGGAAGGAAAATGCAAGGAACCTATGATTGTCGATCTTGCAGTCCTAAAAAAACATAAAATAAATAAAACAATAAAATCAAAACTAGTTAGCGGCAAAGTTGAAATAAAGTTGACTATGCCTCACGACTAGGGCTTGTCGAGAAGGGGCTTATGCGTATAAGACATGGTAGTGAGCTGACTTGAAAAAGCCCAAAAAGTTCGGGTGTAACAATGATTCAAAGCCAACATATTTTGTTGTCTGTCGTGTGAGGATACCCTAAAAATATTAAGAAACAATATTGGGTCATATGTCGTACCCTAGAGGTAGGGACTTCTTCATTCACCCCTTGCAATATAGTCGTAGAAGAATATGATGCTTATGTTTATTTTTACATGGAAAGTTTGCAAGAAATCTTACAAAATACTTCAATCTCGCAACAACTGAAGGCCAATCCAAACGTATTGCAAAACAGGGGTCAAAACATTCAATAAGTTGTTGTCGCCTCGACGGTCCTCGTGAAGCTTAAAGAAGTAGTTTATCCAATGTTGGTATTTTTATAACAATAAAATTTGGGGAATGAGCAATCTATATTAGACATATCGGTTTAGCAAGTAGAGCTCGTCCTTGAAGTTAGTTCATTACTGTAACCCCTTAAGCTACTATTACAAATAACCTTTGTTGATATAATTTAATCTCTGACATACTATTTTTAATACCTCTGATATGGTGGCAAGAGTCCAAAACGATAACACATAAAAAATGCCCAACCTTTGGCCATTTCTATCAAGGTTAGTTAAAACGTTGAAGATTGGGTTTTTAGAAACGAAAGAGTTGCTATTAGGAGAAAAGATCTTGAAGACGCTCAATAACGCTTGGAATGAGAGTTTGTTGCTGAGAAAAACACAATAAATTATGGTGAGTCTCGGATGATCGAGTGAGAGAGAAGAATTTCGAAACTGTATAAATCCAGGCCCCTTTAGGACTTGCACCAAAGTAGAATTTCATCGCCTTCAGACAAAATATGGAGAAATCACTTATCTGGACATCCATCATACATGGTAAAACCTGGAATTGGGTTTTTACTGGGAGTTAATAAATTGTGATCAATGTGTGACAGGTATCAAGTGGTTCCCTGGTAAATGTGTCGAAGGATTATCCATGGTGATGTGGACATGTATAAGCGAGAGAGTCACCCAAATAGGAATAAAATTTTCTCACCATGGTAGTCAGATCTTCCTCTCTTAATCATTCTTCAATGAACATATACGTTATCTTACCAAAGAGTTTGGATTGTTAGTTAAAAAACATGGAGGGATTACTCTTTCGGAGCCATAGGTCGAGGAAATTTAATGCTAATATATTTAGTTTTTTTCAATAAAAAAAAATATTAGTTGTGGTCGTATATTGATTAATAAAACTAACATTTACCTCATATGATTGTTGCTTGTTTTATATTTGATTTATTTTCCGAAGTATTTTGCTCATACTATGCTTTTGAATTGTGAAACAATTGTATATAATTTGAAGCTATTGATGGGTTCAATTAACTCTCTTTTAGAGAGAAATATAAGTTCTGTTGCCACCATATATGTCTTAATGTGGTAAATTATCATGATGGATGTAAGTTAATAAATATGGTTGTTGCTCGTTTAATAAAAACAAGTCTATTTGTTTCTCGTTTATTTGAAACAAGTCTTTTAGCTCGGAAAGTCATTTTTGTGCCGTGTATATGTATGGCATTATTATTAGTTTGTTAAGGAGAATAAGTTATATATCACTTAAATAGTTTTATCCGTTTTCACACAAATCAAGGATTCAATATTGAAATAGTAAATGATGGGGCAACTAAGTAAGTTTTAATGTTATTGGAAAATTATGAATTATAATCTTATCTCTTTTAAGGTGATCATTCTCGAATATAAAGGTTATGTGTTCGGATAAAAAACCTGGATCCAACACCATGTACATTTGTGCTCTCCTTTAGACGTCATTTTCTATATTTAGTATTTTGGTATGGAAATCACTTTGCATATTTTATGCTCTCACATGTGAGCCACTTTCCATATTAGGTGTTATGTATATAAGTCACTTTACACATTATGTGACTTGGAATATGAATCATTTCTTCACATTTTGATGTCATGGCTCGTAAGCCGATGTCTATATACTATTCTCACACATAATTAGAAGAGCACATAAATTAATATTACATTAAAATTCATTCAAATAGGACACCTTAGTAGATAAACATTACATAAAAATATGATAAGAGAGAAATTGTTTTTTACAAAATTGTAAAAAATACTTAGAGAATGCAAATTAAATGTGTTTTAAATACAATACCCTAATAAAAATAAATATTTATATTTCACATTCCATAGGTCTGGGAGATGATGTCCTTCTATATATATCAACTTGTAAGTTAATTTTAGAGTCATACATGTTGCGTATTAGCGTTTGGTAGTGCTTCATTAGAAGATGCATTTTGATCTATTTTTCTTTAACCAAGTCATGTTCGACATTCCAATAACATATTTTTATTCAAGAGAATGGCATAACCATTTTTGTTGTAACATCAACCTTCATTCCATAGACCACGGCTAAAGAAGTTTCCATTGTTGTGCTTCCGGTGGTTCGATATGACCACAATATTTCTTGGAAAAAGTGATACCACTTCCTTAAAAAATCTTTAAGGATCAGACATATTTCACCAATACTGGTTTAGTTAGTCACCTTAATTTTCTCATTTCATTGAGGGTGGAAGGGAGTCGAAAAATATGTTTAATACCTCTAGTTTCACAAAACAAAACTAGTCCATCATTCTAAAACCGTAACTCATTATGAGAGGTTATAATTATTGAGATTATTCCTCCAACAAATGTTAGTTCTTAGTAAGTTTATAACTTCATCGGTTCCAATTCTTGCCA
The DNA here is from genome assembly GCA_036936605.1 of Limnanthes douglasii subsp. nivea. NCBI lineage: Eukaryota > Viridiplantae > Streptophyta > Magnoliopsida > Brassicales > Limnanthaceae > Limnanthes > Limnanthes douglasii. Next base: position 344,035,299 of record JAUPFV010000001.1, read on the forward strand.
ATGACTCTGCGTTCACCCATTTTGAGAAATAATCTTAGCGTCATATATGTTGTGCATTAGTGTTCCGTAGTTCTCCATTAAGAGATTAAGATTAAATTCTCTTCAACCAACTCTACTTAAGCACTCTGAATGCACTCATTTGTTTTTATATATTGTAGTTTTCTATTTGGATGGTTCGGTAGGATAATAACCTCAATTGCATATACCACAGTTACAATAACCTCAATTCCATATACCACAGTTACAAGAGGTTCTCTCGTTCTACTTCTTGTGATGGTTCGGTAGGATAATAGTATTTTTTGGAGGAATATAGACCATTTCTATATAAAAGCTTCAAGGAGGCGGTATATCCCACCAACAATAGTTTGGTTAGTTACCTCAGATTGCCCATTTTCTAGAGAGTGCATGAGAGCTAATAAATTCCGTTGAATGTATCTAGTTGTGAAAAATAAATCTAGCTCCACGTATGAAATTACAAACAAAGTAAATTTAGCTCTACGTATGAAACTACAACATATTACTGGAGATTATGATTTTGGAGATATCATACCTACAACAAATTTTAGTTTTGAGGAAGTGTATAACTTAGGCTTGGATTCTAGCCAATGGATATGCCTCCATACATTTCAATAAATAATATGTTATCACTATAAGGTACTAACAACCTCCTAATGAATTTGTAAAGGTTCCACTATGTACATACCCCACATGTCGAAGGGAATAAATTCAGAAATTAACTATATGGCTACTACTAGGATGTGAATTAAGTTCGTGAGTCGTTAGCATGTATTGCAACACTATACAAATGCATTGGCATCTGCATATTCTGTAGGCAATTAGTATCCAACTAGTATGACTCATAAATGAAGAGATCTATACCTGCAGTGGACACCACTTTATTGTTTGTGGAGATCTTCGTGTACAACGTTTGATTCATCTGGGCTTAAGAACCAAAAAATAGGTATGTCTAATCCTTGATAATAAAGAGTTTTGTCAAGCACCGCATATAAAGTGGTTCATATTTGATGTTTCTAGCCTCAACTTTATTTTCTGAAAGAAACCTTTTTATTAGGTACGCTCTGATTGTAGTTCACCGATATGATGGTTCATCAGTAGTCATAGCCTCAAAAGGTGAACCAGGGGCCTCTACCCATGTCAACTGTAATATAGTAGGTTTTTTTTATGATTACACATAGTTTGAGTTCAGAGCTTTCAGAGGAATCGTGAACATCAACTTTTATGTTTTTAGCCAAAGTACATGTTTAAATTATACATGTTCTAATTTTGAAGCATTAATTTTTAGTTTTGTTAGATAAAGAAAGAGTGTATATGTATTTGATTTGACTAGTCCCAAAGCATGGTTAACTACTAATTATGAGTCAGTGAGAAGTCTTACACATCGTGCCCTAAACATATAGGTAAATTACAGCCCTATAATTATTAGTTCATATTCGACTTCATTGTTTGAGCTATGAGTCCAAATTTGATGGATTGGTGTAGAGGGTCTCACATGGTGAATCTTAGTTGAATACTAGCTTCAAAACCTAGATCGTTTGAGCCCAGTTCAATTCATAGTATACACATCGGTTTGTAATTATCCTCTAATGTGTTGGAATTTCAGCATAAAAATTGGTGTGAAAGTCAAATTGAACATGTGGTTTGATGATATTTCAAGGTTTGAAACTAATATTTAAATATCACAGCCCTACTAGCCATAGTTTTAATATGATTGACATGTCTATATTTTGGATGATGTTACTCAAGGGGAAGGAAATTCGAACCACAATATGTGGACTTGAAAATACGACATCATATATCTAGAAACCACCACCTGAGTCAGTGCTAACTTCTCCAATTGCGAGTACTCAATGTCAAAGAATGAAGGATTTATTGATGTAGTAGATGGACAAGTGGATCTTTCTTCTCTGACTAATATTACACTAATAACATGATCAAAACTTGCTCAGTATATATAAAGAGTGTCCCCTCGTTTTTGGTCCTGTGTGGACTTCAAAATAAGTTGACTAAAATTTGGGTTTTCAATGCTTCATCACATTTTTGCATCTAGTTGAATTTTCCCACCCCCTTAATTATTTGTAAAAAATGGTGCGCACTTGTCACAAGATACAAAACGAATAGAGTTGAGGAAACCAACACTCCTATGAGAATTTGGTCATCCTTGATTATTCGTGGTGGGTCCGTAGCCGTTAGATTATCTAGCTGAGTAAGGTTTGCATCAAGTTAATTTTTAGTGACCAAGTACCCAAAATATTTCCTAAAATGGACTATGAAAGTATAATTCTTTAAATTTATTTTTTAATTCACTTCTCGAAGATATCTATAAGGATCTTCTAGGTCTGTTAAGTGTTTTATTCATCTTTTCTTGTGACCAACATATCATCAATGTATGCTTGAAAAATTATCCCAATCTAACTACAGAAAGTTTTGTTCACCAAACGTTGATATGTCGCACCCATATCTTTAGACCAAATAACATTACCTTATAATAGTTTACATACTGCTCAATAATGATATTTTTATATACCTCATCATCTTTATTATTGTATTCCTTATAGTCACCCATGAATGATAGTGCTTTTCCCTGAAGTGGAATCCACTAATTGGTCAATTCTCGGGATCGATAATAGATCTTCCGGACAAGCTCGGTTGAGATCGGTGAAGTCCACACACATCCTAAATTTTTCCTATTTATAATTCATGAGGCGAGATTTACGGTTTAGACATAGTAAATTGCTTCCCTGATGTGGATGATGTAGCTTAGTGTGTTGACATTGGCACCAATAAGATCGATTTTCTCATAAAAAAATGGTCTTCATCTTTGTTTAGTGTTGTTTATAGATATCTTGTGGAATTCTATCAAGGCTAGTGCTTCAGTTATTTGTTTTTCATGATGCTTTATACTAAAATAAGACTCATTTTTTCTTTAATATTCTATTCTTAAATTACCCACTTGTAAGCTTTCGAGCCAAGTGATTGATCTGAGAGGAGCTAGAGCTTGGTTTTGGTTGAAATCCAGATTTTGTTTAGTGTTTGTTTAGCCAACTAATCAGCTGTTAGGTTTTGTTCTCTCATCATAGGCTTGATTGTCATATTATTAGATAGTAGTTTCATGCAGCAATCAACCAAGGGAGTTATGAACCATGGTATATTTCCTCTGTCCAACATACTACTTAATTCAGTAGAATCAACTTCAATATCAGGTACTAATATGTTCCTTTCCCTACAAAATAGTAGACCATCTAGTAGAGCCTTATATTCAACTAGGATATGAGATTGTTTTCTATATAGTCTACCAAAAGAAAAGATAATATTTCTAAAATTATCTCTTAGAATTCCACTATTAGCTTATTCTTTTGAGATACTACAAGTCCCATCTGTGTTTAACTTAACTTTAGTTCCAATAGGAGGATGTCATTTGATTGAAATAATATTTTTCTGGTTTATTATCAAAATGATAACATCTCAAATAATGTGTTAAGGTTGCATCTCCCTTTCAATTTTGTCTTTTAATAAGCTTAACTCTATCTTTTCTAGATATTATGTTGTAAATGTGATCACGAACTCATTTGACATTTATGTTTTGGTCTTGATGTTTTGATTTGTTTTTAGAAAACCAGATGGTCCAACAAATGATTGGAGGGATGCTGGTTATGATGTAAATTCTTATCTATTGACCAGTTTTAGGTTTTAATTAGGTAAGATAAATTCATATGCCTTGATATATATATAGTCCAAAAATTCCAGCAAAGTTCTTCCAAACTCACCAAGCTAAATCACATTATACAAATAAATGTTTAACAATTTCTACATTCTTGCGTAATTGACATTTTGATACCAATAATAGTTTTATATGCTTCATAACGGAGTCAACTCGAATATAATCTTTCAAGAGTCTCAAGAGAATAAAATAGGTTTTTTTTGGAAATGATATTGTTCCATATTCTAAAAGATAAATTTTTATTTCCATGTTCTCTAACTACATTCAAGGTTTTTCCTATACAAAATTCTCCATTAGTAGATAGTGTCCACTTGATTGAGTCTTTAACATCTGGTTTTATTTTGATAATATATAATTTTTCTATATTAGAAGAGAGGACTCCATATTTGAGCTTGTTTATATCCCATGCACCAACAATTCGGTAGTCATTTACCTTTTATTCAAGGATGAAAATTGACAAATGTATAAAAGCATTTTATCAATCCAGTTCTCATACCATAAATGAATATATCATTTTCCAAATTTAAGAAGGTATCGTTATCAGCTTTATTTCTAATTCTCAAAAGTACTTTCCAAATGTTTAAGATTTTGTTTGATATTTGGGTTTGCAAAGGGTAAATATTTTTACAGTAGAGAGAGTACAAATATTTGGACCATAGTGTTGAATTTTCCATGAACTTAAACTATATTTTACAAGAGAATGTGTCTTGCATATCTACCAGCCTTCTAACGTTTAGACCACCTCACTGTAAGCTTTGCATAAACTGTACCAATTGGACCATATAGTTTCCTGTTTTTCTTCATTAGATCCCTAAAGAAACCTGTTACACATATTTTTAATTCTAGAAATCACTGTTTTAGGAATTAGACAACTTTGTATATGGTATATAAGGATATCAATCAAAACTGATTGACCTAAGATGAGTCTTCTTTCAAATGAAAGTACTTTTCCATCCCAATCTCGAATTTTTAATATTATTTTAGTCACAAGATCATCAAAATTACAAGATATTTGAAAGGTGGTTTTCCATTATTAAAACCACTTAGGTTTGTAATATCATTTATTCTTGTTTGTGTCATTTTGGAAGAGACGCCAAATATAGTTTTATCTTACCGTATCTTCATAGTGTTGCAGAAATTCACTTGTTTTCTTTAAAATTGATGATAAACCATTTGCAAATATAATGAGATTATCAACAAAGAGAAGAAAAGGTATAATCATTTGACTACTTGTTTTATACATCATTCCATAATTTTCTTCATATAACTTCTTGAGTCCTCTTATTAGGTATTCTTTTGCTAGAATGAAAAGACTATGAGATAATGGGTCTCCTTGTATTACCCCTCTCTTAGATTTAAAATTTTCATTTTGGCTATTCGTTCATAATTTTAGAGAACCAAATATTATTGATACAATTTTTTATCCAATCAACCCATTTTTTTATCAAAACCAAATGTTGTTTAAGATAAAGTTGTGACATAGTCTATCATATACCTTTGAAATATCAACCTTGAGTGCACGTTTCATCCTCTAATCTTTCTATCGAGGTCATGGATTAGCTCCCGAGTAACTAATATTTTTGTGTGAATATTTCTACCTTTCAAAAAACTCATTGTTCAGCAAATAAAATGTTTTGGAGTATTTTTTACATTCTCTCGTTCAAGATTTTCCAGAGAACTTTGTTAAATATTGTGCATAGACTAATGGGTCTATTATCACTCCGGGATTTGAGAGATTCCATGTTTAGAACTAAACAAATAGATGTAACAAAGACCCTTTGAGCAGTATTAGGACTTTGAAAAATATTTTTGATTGCTTTGCAAATACCATTGTGTATGATTTACAAGTAAAATTGGAAGAATTTGGCATTGAATTCATCATCACCAACTGCTCCATTAGCATTTAATATTTTCATAGAATCGTGGATTTCTTCTTCTGAATGTAATTTTAAAACACTTTCATTATCCTGATCTGTTATTATTTAAAAAAATATATATTGTAGTTTTTCAATTCTACTTAGTTGGGTAGCTCATTTAAAAGCTTTTTGAAGTGACCTTCTGCTGATTTTTCTAATTCATATTGATCACTAATCCATAGATCACCATCATTAATACCATGTAATATGTCTCTTTTTCACAAAATTATGAAACCGTTTAGTGTTTTTATCCTCATATTTTATCAAGCAAACTCCAGAATTTTGCTCCCAATATAATTCATATCTTGCCAAAATCTGAAAATGTATTATTTTAGCTTTAAAAAACTTTTTCTTATCTTCTATGGATTGGTTTGTGTCAAAACATTTTCCCAAGTAATTTATTTTCTCATCAGATTGAGTAATTGCATCGAAAATGTTTATAAAATTATCCTAGTTTTAGATTTCAATCTTAACTTGAGTCTTTTTAACTTGTTCCAAAAGACTGGCATAAAAGGACCAATAATTTATTTATTCTAGCTTATTTCAACTATTTTAAGGAAATCATGATGCAAGGTCCACATATTTTGAAACTTGAAGGAATATTTAATTTGATTTTTCCTAGTTGATATAGTTATGCATATGGGAGAATGGTTAGAACCAATGTTAGATAAATGCCTAACTTTAGTAGTTCAAGAATGACCCATCCAACTAGAGTTATATAAAACTCTATCAAGCCTTTTCCATTTTCTATTATTAGTCCAAGTGAATTTAGAGCCATAGAAACCCACATCTTCTAATTGATAGTGTAGGATAGAAGTATTAAAATCATCCATACTCCTCAAGTATAGGGTAGAGCATGCTAACTGTTCTTGAGAATTTGTTATATCATTTAAATCACCCATAATTATCCATTCTATTGAGTGATATGAAATTTCCCTTTAAGTTATCTGATATATTAAATCTTTGATATCTTGTACCTTTAGCATAAACTACTGTGACCAAGGATTCATTTTCCATAGAAGAGTGACATACTTTTAAGTGTAAGAATTGTTATTGATTAATAATAATATACACTTTGAAATTCTTCTTCCAAAAAATCCATATCTTATTATTTAAATTGGATGTTCCAAAACCTTAGTTGTTTAGTCACCATGTCTAACTTTTTCACCAAAATAATTTGTTCTTGAATAACAAATAGGTCAACTTTTTGTTTTATCTTTTTTAAACTTTGGAGTCTTCTAATTGTCCTTTTATTTCCTACACCCTTACATTCCAATTTAGGATTGTGAGTGTCTTTTAGAAATTTCATTTGAAGGGACAACCTGACCCTTGTTGTATAATGAATTCCTTAATCATGTCTCCTTAAGATGATTAGGTTTAGTTTTTTCTTTCTTTTACTAACAACATCCCAAAATTCAGTTCCATTCTTTATGTTACCTATGACTGGAGAAAAGGGTAAAGTTCTAGTAGTTTCTTTAATATGAGATGTAGGGTCCGAATCTTAATTCTCTAAGTCATGTGACAAAGTGAAGAATGCTCCAGCTTCAATAGTTTTAACAAATTCTATAATTTCATCTCCTATGTCTGTTCTACTAGATTTTTCAAGCCCTTTTACATTCTTATTTACCTCAAGCTTTAGACATTTTGCTTTCCTATTATTATTTGTTGAATCCTCATATACAGCTTCGTTTATTATTAATGATTTGACTTTAGAAACCCATACTTCAATTCTATTAGGTGAACTCTCTTGTAAGTTAGACAAGATTTAAGTTTCTTTATATTTGTTTTCGGAAACTTTATCTTCTTTGTGATGAATTAGTTTCTTCCAATCTGAGATATTGTGTCCTAAATACTTGTATTCTTTGCAATAATATGGAATATTTCCATATATAATCTCGTGTCAGAATCCATCAGTATTATTGAGGCTTTTGAAACTAATTCTATGTAAACATCTAACTCGGTCTAGGTTTTGCAAGCGTTGAACCTAGCTCTACTTTGGATGGCACCCAAACTTTAAGAGGTGTTCCAATAGACTTTGAAATAAAAAATATAACTTCATCAGTGTACATATATTCTGGTAGGTTTGGTAGTGTTATCCACACTGGGGTAATGGTAGATTCTAGGATTGAAGAATATATTCCATTTCGATATCCTCATAACATACCGACCAATAGTCCAGACGTTTCTTTTCCACATCTTTTTGTAATATTCTTGACTATCAAATTCAATTAGCACATGTTTTGGATCCCAAAGTGATAGGCTGAATTCACTTATAAAACCAACATTGTTTAGAGATTGATGTACTGATGTTAGTTAAAGTCTACCGTGCGAGAAGTTTTCTATTAACGTATATATAAACTTGATTGGAATCTATCTTTGTGTTGGGCAGCAAATTCTATTGTAACGAGGTCTTTTTTTTGAATGATAATGTTTGGATCATGGTATTTTGTAAGTTTTGTGTTGGTTGCTTCTAAGTTCAATGTTTTTATTATGTTTCAGGTTTTGTGGAAGGTAGGTTTGCTCAATATGATGATTTAATGTTTGATATGTACATGGTACAACAATATCATTATGACTATTTTCAAAAGACTATTGGACATTGAATTGATTGATCGGTGGTTGTTTTTGGTAATGATGAAAAGTTATATATGTTTAATGCACGAGAACCTTTAAATTGATTTTGTTGTTGATTTGGAGACCGATTCTTATAAAAACATTTAGTGATGGAGCCCGAATAATTAAAGGATGGTGAATCTCACTTTCTACCATCTCACATGAAGCAGGAAGAGAATAGCGATGATAAAAAAAAATAAAAATCACATTGATCATCAAAATATCTTTTAAATTTTTGATGCAGTCGTAAAGTTACTTAAAACCAATAAAAAATAGTTTAATAATTATATTTAGCTATGCAGGTTACAAACTCTTAACAAAATAAATATATAAAATATTTATCTTTTATTCATAAATATAATATTTTACCTGTTTTATAAAAATATTATTTAAAATATCATATTATAGATTTTATTTTATGTTTTACAATAATCAAATACATAACTTAAAATTACAATAAAAATAATATATATTTCTAAATAAGCATTTTTCTAACAAATATTAAATAATATAAATTGCTTAATTTTGAGATGATTGAACAATAAATTGCAATTCGGCGTGGTGGTGATTTTATTGATCCAAATATACTAACGATATAGATCGCGGTTATACGAAATCGCATCTTTTATTTTATGCAAACAGTTTTATTAAAGAATAAAGAATACAATGTGTTATACGAAATCGCATCTTGATATCTAATAATAATAATAATATAGATATCGGAACTATTCAAAATCAAATTATAATATTATAGTTTATATATTATGACTTGAGTGTTTAGAATTCCAGATAGCAGCCTTTGGACTACCAGAATATAGTTTTTATTTGCTCTTTCTGGAACCAGTTACCCAATCAGAATCTCACACAAGAGACCGAGAGATATAGGCCACCAAACGAAACAATTTCAATAAGTAACCAGAGATCTGTCCCATTTATTACATATTTATCTATTTACTTTTTTTCAATAAGATGCAGTAATTAATTTTTTATGTTTTGATGAAGAAAAAATAAAAAATGCTATGTTTTTTAGATTTCATTCTTTTATGCAATTTTGAACTGACTTTTAAGATATAATAAAAATGTGTTATAATCATAAGATTAAAAACACCATTTAATTTATAAAAATAGCAGTAAATGATTGTTAGATTTTGCCAAAATCGGGATTCATGAGAGAATGAATTGAATAATTTAAAAAAATATATAAAAAAATAATAGATTTTTTTTGTATTTATCAATTGAAGTGGGATCTTTATATTAGATAAAGACATTGTAATTAGAGTTGAAAGAATCAAACCCAACCAAACCAAAAAACTAAACAGAACACGATATGGTTCCTTCATATTATCCGAATGGTTCCGGTCTTAATTATCCACGGTCATTGGTTCGGAACCGAACCAAAGAATTGTGGTAATTCAAAATCCAACATTATTTGAAAACACCTTTTTCTTCGAACGTCATGCCCCCAAATCTTTTATCCATAACTGACCTTTGATTTTTTTTCCTCTTTCATAAATAACAATATAGTTAATTTAAAATGACGATATATTTACAAACATATAAACAAAACAACGAAACATCAATCTTTATATGATCTAATAAACTTAATATCATTTTTTTTCATTTTTATTTATATTACTAACATTATTCAGTAATAATATTTTTGAAACTCTCTTATAATTAGTATTTTTTTTCTTATAATCTAACACAAATTTATAGTTTTGTTTTGTAAAATAAATTCTATATCTGCTCATATTGCAGAGCAATTGAAGTATCCAAACAAACCTGATTGGAACCGAATTAAATACCCATACCGAATTGAACTAAGAAGAACAAAATTGAACCAAACTAAACCAAATTTTGTTCGGTTCTTAAATGGGTACAAGTTTTGAAGAACCAAAAGAACCGAAAACCAAAAGAACCGAACCGAAACGAAAAACTGAATAATTATGCCTTCTTTATATATAGGTCATGTTACAATAAGTATCTCATAAATAAATGAAGATAATTGATAATATTTCTCCAAACACTAAGATACGTAGTTAAATGTATCTTTAACCTACTCTAAATAGATATTTACATGCTTGGATAAGATTATGAGCTGATTGGTTCAGGTTGGAGTACTTACACCCTTAACTGTAACTACCCAAGTCTTGAAGAGAGTAACGAAGAAAGATTAGTCTAGTGTTTTTGGAGTGATTTTATTATTGGTTGCTTATTTAATTGATGTTTGATTTTTAAATTTTATCATTGCTTTATGGGTTTCGACTTATTGTTTATGATGCTTTGAGAATATCTTTCATTGTAAAATACTTATTCTTGCTTCGACTCTCTTTGTTTTTGCTTATATGTTTTTTTGCTTATGCCGCGACTTTCTTTGTTGTTTTGGTTTTCTTTGTTTTTGCTTTGGCTTTCTCAATTTTTGGATTTTCCCCTAGCATCTTTGTACAAATATTCTAGTATCCTCCTATTGTTTGATAAAGGATGAGTGAGCGAGGACGCATTTGGAGGAATTTATTCCTTTATTTTTGTTTTAAGGTTGTTCATAGCCCTATAGTCCTTCTTGAGGACTGCATGCAAAGGTTATACATTCCAAGTAAGTATATTCAGTTGAAACATATTTTTTCTCTATTGGTGAATTATAATTTAGTTTAGAATAATTGTTTATTTAACACGATGCGCGTTGCAAACATCTTATTTTATTCCAAGTAATTATACGTTTAGAGTTTGTATATTTTGATTAACCCCCAAAGGCTTTCTTAAAATCTTAGGCTAAAGGTTAACTCCTTCATCCCTTTTTGCCAAAGCAATTTTTTTCATTTCGAATGATATATATTTTAGTTCCAAATAATTATACTCTTAAAAGTATAATTTTAATTTAAATTTAAATGTTTAAATGTGCAAGTTATCTATATAATTTGATAGGTGTTGATAGCATGTTTACCATTATAAGTGTACAAATGTTTCATCTTTTTTATTTTTTTCTTATTTTATATTCCCGTCGTATTTGTCCTGATATGATTTGAGATGTTAACTTAATAGAAGATCCATGGTTTAAATTTCACTTCTTCTCTACTCTATGAAATATTCTTTTTTCGTGTCAGTTGTATTTGTTTCTTCTTCTTACTAATTTTTTTACCGTTTTAATATTTGTTAGTTTCTTATAACTAAGTAACAAAATCATATTTTTCTTGACAGTTCTCTTATAAAAAGTAATGACTTTACTTAATCGATACTCGTATTATTTGAATGTCTTCTTCTGTCGTTAAAAATACCAGTGATGATCTCTGTACTTTTTCCATGATAGTTGTTAATGGCTTGAATGAGAAGCAAAATCTAGACTTTATACTACGTTCCTACACATTGCTCTTGGAGATTTTTTTTAAAGTTTGATGAATGATGCATCATTGGTGACATTCGTCTCTGTTTTTTCAAACAAGGGGATATGCTAGTTGACGCTCGCTATGATAAGGTCATTATCTTGACCATGGGCTTTGCTTCCCTCTAAATAAGGACTTTATTTAGTTTTTTTCACTTAAGCCAAATTTTCCCAAGCCAGCTAAATCCGGAGTTTTGGCTTTTGCTTATGTTAACTATTATTTTGTCAATAAATGTTTTGGACATTTTATTGTTCAGTTTTTTCTATCGACTATAAAAGTTTGAGTCGGAAAGAGAAATCGTTCAACAAAATTTATGTATTTTGGTCATATAATTACTAACCTTCCCGAATCTATAAAGATTAGAAGAACAACTTTGTTTACATTTGGGGAAACTAGGCCACCAAAGTTGAAACAACCGAGGCTCTAACATAATTTGTTGGAGTATTAATCGTAAGTATAATTTTCTTCAAATTATATTTTCTTGTGCTTTATTACTTCTCTTTTATCCAAATCTATTTTTGTATCACATTTTACCATAAATTTCCCATTTGATGATCTGTTAGTTATGATGATGGTAAAATCTATACCAAGGGTAAAACCGGGAAAATCTTTAGTTGGTGGATATTAACTATTTTTGTAAGGGTTTTGAGAGAAAGAAGGTGTGTGCTAGTATTTTATGTTTTTGGAAAAAGTCCAACCCTCTTAATGATGTTAGTTGGGGTATTTATAATATTTTTCTCTGGCCTATGGGTCGTGAGGGTCAGATCTTATAGTCAAGTCGATCATATAAGCCCCCAAGCCCAAGAAATGAGTTGTTATGCACATAGCTGAGTCATTGTCCCACTCAAGCTATTGTTCATCCATTGACTTTTATTCGATCTTCCCGAACTACCTTTAAGATAATATCAGAATTACTAGCGATATACTTCAAGCGATATCTGAATTGATCATATAACCCCCTTAGCTCTTTCAGAAAAGCTAATCATAACGAATAATATCAGATTTGGATTCAAAGTGAATTTGAAGGGTCTACCGATCAATTTAAAGGTCACGACTTTATTGTTAGTCTTCTGTTACACGTATCAGTATCTGGTTGAACTTACTAGCCATTTTCTCCTATGGACTTGTAGGTAAACTTCCAAAGTTAATGAGGCTATAGTCAATAGGATTTAATCATTACTTAGCTGATTCACTACCCCTAGGTAAAGCACTCAAGTAGACTCTTTTGCTATATAAGTATGCTTTTTTACTGTTTCTATTTCTAGAGAAGGAAAAAATTCAAATTTTATTTAGAGAGATAAGCTTAGAAATCTCACTAGCGTTCAACTCCTCAAATATTTCCCAAGATTTTTAAGTTCACATCAAGAACTGCCTTAATTAAAGGAGGTTGGCTCAACTTGTCTGAGTTAGATAGAGACAAAAGAGAGGCAATAATCTGTGCCGCACTACCTGTCTGTGTTTGTGTATTGGTTATAGAAGAGGTATCAGATCCGGACAAGAGTTCATCTTCTTGTAGACCATCACTAGTTTCCAAGAGAACTTCTCTTGCTCCATCTTTAACAAATCTTGAACAACCAAAATCACCAGTTCGACTAAATGAAAGCCCTTTTCCCAGAGCTAGAGTCGTTACCAGTCGCAAAACTTCATCTCTTTTCATTTCTATGGGGTCGGATATAAGAGAGAGAGACCCTCAAAGGGTTTACTAGGCTATCTAAAGCCAAAACTTCAACTCCAACCGCCAAAGAGGCAGAGAAACTCAAAGAAGGTTCTACAAGGGTAAAGTCTTTAGTACTACCAACTCTGGATCCAAGCTCATCGACTCCTCCTACCAAAACTTCTCATACTGAGAAATAAGTTACTTGGCTCAAGTCGGCTGATCAAGCGCCACAAATAATGGAGGAGACTATAACATGATGTCGAACCGCTTCCAGAGTGCCTTGTTGGGCGAGTGAGGCCTAACTTTTCCAAAGTAAGTATTAAGTACTTGTTAGCACTTCAGAAAATTTCTTATGTGTATACCCACATTGCTGAGCTGGATAGAATAAGGAAGAAATGGGGATTTTCCTAATCCATCAAGGTGAGAATTCCAATCCCTGATGAGACTCCAATAGACAGCAAGGCTAAAGAGCTAGTGGTATATGCCAAAGTACTCAAATGGGGTCTTCGGTTCCCTGTGGACCCATAGATAGTTAGATACTTTCACTTAGTAAGGTTATGTCCGAGTCAGTTAAGCCTTAATGCTTAGTATACCTTATTAAGAAGCATCATTGTTTCAAGGCTTTCCAATATCCCAATTCCCATGGAATAGTTTGCTGCTATGGCTGGCTTACGTCAAAACTATCATATCTATTTTTATTATTTCAACATGGGGAATGATTACAAGGTGGTTGATGATTTGCTGGAGGATAATAAGCATCAGAGGTTCCAATCCTCTTCATCAGTGGTTCCTAGGAAGATGTAACGAAGATTACTTCCAAATGAAATCCAAGTGCTTTAACTAGATACTGGAAAAGTTCAGTTAAGCACTCTACAATTAATATTAAATTTCACATCGGATGTTAATATGTTACTTCACATCGGATGATAACATTAAAATTCTATATTGGTTTTGTATTTTAGTGTTTTCAAAAATGTTCTCAGAATATTTGGAGGAGGGACAAACTACCTTTTTAAAGTTAAATTAGTGGCTACAGAGAATTGGGGAACTGGGTTCCATAATTGTTTCACTGCAGTTAACATGGTAAGGGCCCATCTATAGAGAACAAGCTCAAACAGGAACAGTTTACCAGTCATCCTGAAACTACTAAAATTTTCAAACGAATTGAGGAAAAATATGTTAAACTTTATTTATCAGCTAAGAATTAGGCTCATAGCCATCTTGAAAAAATCAAGAAGAAGAAGAAGAAGAAGAAAAATAGAGATTGGGCTTCCCGATGTGGGTAGTTCAGGATTGCCATGAGAGATTGATATTCCATTATTTGAGGTTGTTGTAGTAACAGTAGGTGAGGCTAAATTGCCACAACATTCTCCAAAATCAAGAAAAATAAAAAAGGGCACAAGAGATGCCAATAGGGTAGTGATAACATGGCAGAAAAGAAGAAGACAGTGGCCATCAGCTCGGAGATCATACTTCGATCCAAGGTCATTCCTCATGTCCTTCCTACTGAAGTTCCTACTGAAGTTCATCCCCAAGAAAGGGTTCATGATGATCCTGTTTCTCTAGTGTTTCCTATTGATAACCAACCTCCTGCTTGAATGTGAAGTTAATGTGGATGATATAGGGAACTTGTACTTCAGCAAATTTGACAAAGAATATTTTTACTGAACCTTCCCCAATCAACCACCATAGAATATTTTGGCCGAACCTTCCCCCAATCAACCACCATAGACAATGGAGCGATTCATGATGGTGAATCTTTTGACAGGTCAGAGAACACACTAAAGATATCATTTTCTTTCAAACTGACAAACTAGGCCGGAAGGATTCCCTTGTGGCCGAACAGAATATAGTTGAAACTTTGGGCAAAGAAAAAGAGCAACTGAGTGCTGATTTGAAACAAGTTAACACCGATCGAGAAAAATCACAAACCAGCTATACCAAACTACAATCTACCACTCCTTAGGTACTTAAATCCTTGAATGTAGCACTGACGAAGGAGAAGACTGCCAAGGAACAACTATCCAAAGAGAAGAAGGAATTGCAAGATGTTCTCAAGAAATATTAACAAATCCAAAGCAAAGAGGAAGCTTATACCTCTACTATTCATTCTTTGAGTATGCAGTTAGTGCAGTTTTAATAAGGGAGGAAGGAAGGTAGTGTAAATAAATCTTTAATGCCAGTAGAAACTAGATATTTACAACTAGAAAAAATAGATCTAACATTAGTAGTGACGACTAGAAAAATGAGACCATACTTTCAAGCACACATTATAATCGTGTGAACATGCTTCCACTTAAGAAGTATATTCCCAATTCCCAGTGTCTCGGGAATATTCATCAAATAGTCAGTAAAAAAATTAGAGGACTACAATATAAATTTGGAACCTAGAATGGAAATAAAGGCTCATGCATTACCTGAAATTTTAACAAAATTCTAATATAATAGGCCATTGATAATAATAGATGAATCTAATTTATTTCCCCAACTGGAGAAGAAATAGATTTTTTCCTCAGTTGAAGATATTTTAACCCATCCATCGAGTTCGGGTTCCTAACATCAAATAATAAAGTAGAATAAGAAGCTACCATTGTAGGACTTCAATTAGAAAAAAAACCGACATAGTAAAAAAGGTACAACTTCTGACTGACTCTCAATTAGTAGTTAGCCAAATATCAGGAGAGGTCGAAGCAAAAAAAGATAACATAATCTAAAATCTAAACAATCTACAATGCTTTACTTCTCAATTTGAATATGCTGAATTTAAACAAGTGCCAAAGGAACAAAAGAAAATCATCGATGCAATCACTTCTTTGACCTGAATATCTTCGGTATCAGAAGATATATAACAAGAAAACCTGTCAATCACGTTGCCAGAATAATTCGTCTCAACATTTACATCTGAAGAGGTAAGGATATTTTAAGGAATACAAAAGGAAGAGGATTGTCCAACACAAAAAAGTACCTCATAGAAGGAACCCTACAAGAAGAAACAAGGGAGGCAAGAAAAATAAAATGAATATTCGCAAGGTACGTATGAACAGTAGACACAATATACAAAATAAGATTATTACAACCATTACTAAGGTGCTTAGAAATTGACAAAATAAACTTCGTAATAAAAGAATTACTCGAGGAATAAGGCAACGGTCACTGCAGATATAAAGCCTCATACAAAAGAATACTTCTCCCAGTCTATTGGCCAACAATCATAAAAGATGCATAAGGAAAAGTAAATACATGTAATATATGTCAAGGATTCGCAAATACAATCCAAGTTCTACCCGCATTGTTAGAAGCAATAACATAAGCACTTTTATTTAATAGATGGGGTGTGGACATCGTGGGACCATTCCCAATGGACATGAGAGGAAGAAGATACTTAATCATTTTTGTAGACTATTTATCCAAATGATTAGTAGCAGAAGTAGTGCAAAACAACAATAGTAGAGGTAATAAATTTTTTAAAAGTGAATATATGTTGGAGGTAAGGGATAGCGAGATTTATGACCACTGATAACGGAACCTAGTTCCAAAATGTTAGCGTCACAAAGTACTGCAAAGAAAAGGGAATTAAACAAATATTCTCATCTCAATTTCATCCTCAAACTAATGTGCAACTCGAAATTACTAATAGAACAGTAGTCAAGAGCATACAAAAAATGTTGAAAGGAGCAGCGGGAACTTGGTCGGATGTCTTACAAGAAGTGTTATGGTAATATCAAATAACATCTATACCTACCATGGAAGAAACATCATTTTCCATGGTTGGAATGAAGGAAGTTGTTGCAGTAGAAATATGCATGCCATACCAAAGGGTTGCAACCTACGACGCATCAAATAATGATCAAAATTAAAGAGCGACAATTGATCTCATCGAAGAAAAAAGGTTAATGAGGAATATATATAATTCCAAAGTTCGGGTCAGGAGTTTCGAACCATGAACACTTGGAACTAGGTTAATGAGGAATATATATAATTCCAAAGTTCGGTTCAGGAGTTTCAAACTATGGACACTTAAAACTAAGACAAATATTCTAACATACACAAGTAAAAACACTTGGAAAACTAGGCCCAACATGGGCTTGATAAAAAATTTTGTTCGTGAGTTCTTCTTATGTTCTTATTTTTTTGTGAGTTTTTCTTCTTTGTTCAAGATTTGATTTTTATTAACGTCTCCAATCATCTCTTTTGTTGAAATCGTTATTCGAATTTAAATATGTTTCTAGATTTAGGATCTGTTTGGCGAAAGAAAACAATTATGTGTTTTCATGTAAGTTTTACTGCATTTTTATGTTTTTATGTGTTCCAGGTTAGTGTATCACCCGTTCCATGTCTCACATCTCGCATTTAGTGTTTTTAGATGCAAGAACAGTTGTGTTAAATATCTCACATCTATCATCTATCTTTGATAGATGTGAGACCAGTGTAAAATATTTTTTAGATGATAGATGTGTAACCAGTTATAATACTAATCATCATCTAAAAACAATTATATAGATGCGGGACCGGTGATAGATGCGAGACATGATAGATGTCGCCTCAATGTTAGATGCAGATAGATGTATGAGTAGTGATAAGTTATAGATGTGAGACATTGTAAAAATACTTAGATAGATAAATACTAGTGATAGAACTTTAAAATTGGAATTTTTAGTGGTAGGTGCGGGACCAAATATTAAAATGCGAGCCCAGTTAATATTGGGCTCGCGAAAAAATATAAAAAAATAAATCATAAATTAATGTAGTTTTATTTGTCTTAAAAAAACAAAACCAATTGTATTAATGTTTTTTGAGTTAATGTTTAAAAGATACGAGCGTTTAAAAATTTAAATTTTAAAAATAAAATAAACCAAATGTGTACACATATTTGATTTTATATATAAGGGTATTTTAGGTATAATGTTTGTTGATTTTTTGGGTCTTAATGAGTAGTACGTTTGTGAGCCGGCTCTTGATCAGTAACTCACCCAAAAATATATTTCTAAGTTAACAATTACAAAAAGAAAAAAAAGAGGATGACAAGAATACACTTTATATAAAATTCAAAGATGAGCAATAGGTTGTGAAGTAATAGTTATGTACACAATGTCACATTCAATAACGTCGATTATTGGAGCACAATCTGCTTCGAACACGTCCTTATGAACACCACTTCCTTTGCCAAATTCGTTATAATCAGACAATATGATCATTACTCCTCATTTTCTCAACATCTTTAAGAACATCCCAAAGTTGCTTGATCTTTTCAGTCTTTCGTGACAAAACAGGAATATAATCATGAGATTTCTCACTCCAAAAAATATCTCTGAGCTGTTGTGCCTCATGTATGTTATACTAAAAAAATATAGATTTATCTTGAGATGATCTACATGGAAATCCAATACTAGTCTGGAACGAGCTTCCACAACAGCTATTGGGCAGAAGAATTTATAACAACCTTATATTTATCTAAATCAATATAAACAAGTTTTACACTCAATAACAAAATTCTTTAACAAAGAAGTGGAGTTAACTAACATAGAATTCAATTGTTTATGCACCTCTTGCAGCTTCAAAATAGAATTTGCTTCGGTTCTTTCATCCTAAAGCATGTATAGAAAATTTGCTCACATACCCTCATAATCAAAATCTTTGGCTTGGTATGATGCTAAATCTTCCCTATTGCGACAATGCAAGGGAATTCTCTTTTAAATATTAACATGAGACTACAATTGAAGATTTAAAACTTTTTCCTTCTTTCGGTTATCATCTAACATTTCTTGCAATTCCTTCTCCGTCTCGACACTAAAATTCAAACAAAGTTTTAAATCAGATTGTTTGTCTAAGGAATCGAAAGCACCACTGAGAAGGCCTCAAAGATCTAATAATTGAGTTGAAGAGTTCCCTTGGTCATAATAAGTAAAATCCATGAAGAAGAAAACTAATTACCACAAATTGAAGGTCCAAATGACGAGTGACTAACTACAAGGTAAAAAGATGAATAGGCAAAGATCTTTATCCCGCCAAAGCACCAAAATTAGTAGCCACCTCAGAATTTTGACTAACCAAAAAATTTGAAAAAGATGAAGCATGAGCTTCACCAGAAAAAGAGCCTCAATAACTTGAAATACTTGCAAACAATTCCCTAGTAGAAGCTCCACTACCGTTGGATGTCAATGAAAGAACAACCTCAGACAAATAAAAAGAACGTCTAGGAGGAAACGAACAAGAAAATCCCATTGCTAAAAAATTAACAACATATTGGGGACTATGCGAACATCTTCGTCCAAACTAACATCATGTTCAGCAGTTTCATTGAATGGATTATCCTTAATCTTGTAGGCTCACTTCTATCACTCTTCCCATCTGTGAAATCCCCAATCGTGGTTTTATTACCATCTTTCATCGAAGCTAAGATAAAAGCTTCATTATTACATGAAGAACGAATTTTATAGTAGGCTTAACTGTTCAGGTTTCGTAACATCCATAATACAATAACAAGTCCGAATGTTGACTAACACAAAAATTAGCCTTGAAAACTCCCACGAAGCATCAAATGGCATAAAACTATGAAACTGTGATACAAATTTCATTGGTCCACATAAAAAATAAGAAGAACCATAACCATAAAATATTGGTAAAGGAGACAAAACAATGATGGTTGGACGATCTGAAAGAAGTAAGACCGCAGAACAAATGTCCAACTTATTCAAAATTTCAAATACAAACCTACATTTACTTTAAAAAAAGAATATTGTTTAAAACACCTAAAATACATAAATGTTTACGCCTCTTAAGAGAGGAAAAAAATTTACTTATCGTATTCATCTGCTTCAATAATACAAGCAAGCTCACATAGCACTTTAGAAACAATACTCGATGAATCGAATGATGCTTTTGTCAAAGTGTGTACCTCGATTGGCAGCCCTTACCTTTATTCTTAATATACTTGACAATATTCTTTTTTTTGGTAAGGAAACTGTTGGTAATATGGGGTTCTGTATATAAGTGCGGACAACACGATCTCAACACTAGTATGATATTATCTGCTTTGGCACCCGAAGGCCCTCACGGCTTTGCTTTTGGTCCACTCCCAAAAGGCCTCATACTAGTTGTGGTATATTCTTACTTATATACTACTGATTCTTCCCATGTTTAACCGATGTGGGATGTAGGACTTTGGTCGCCACCCTAACAAATCCTCCCCTCGAACAAAGTACCACTTAGCCTCCTCTCAGTTGACTTTCATCCGCTCACTCTAATCAGAAGTTGCTCCACCTGAGCAATAGAGCTTTTACAGCGGATCTATCTACTCACTCGACCATAATGCACCTGTTCCTTAGCTCCACTATCCACTCCAATCAAATACCACCGCTTGATGAGTCATGGATGCTCCGAACTAGGATGTATAGAGTAGATCATTCACCTTGAGCATGACTATTGGTTCATTATGTTCGACCTCCGAGAATATTACCACCATCGCGTTCCGTCTGGGCCTGGCGCTCTGATACCACGTGTTGGGAATATGGGGGTTCGGTCCGCATATTCTGCCTCCGTATATAAGTATGAACAACACGTTCTCAACACTAGTATGATATTGTCCGCTTTGGCATCCGAAGGCCCTCACAGCTTTGCATTGGTCCACTACCAAAAGGCCTCATACCAATTGAGATATGTTCTTACTTATATACCACTGATCCTTCCTATGTTTAACCGATATGGGATGTGGGACTTTGGTCGCCACCCTAATAAATCGTCCTCTCGAACAAAGTAGCACCTTAGCCTTCTCTCAATTGACTTTCATCCGCCTACTCTAATCAGGTTGGAAGACTACCTGACCATAGAGGCACTACGGATGTTACTACTCACCTCTATTAGACCATTCTGTCTTGTTCCTTAGCTCCACTATCCACTCCAATCAAGTACCGCCGTTTGATGAGTCATGGACGCTCCGAACTAGGATCTCTAGAACAAATCACCTTGAGCATGGACACTTAATTCATCACGCTCTGATACCACGTGTTGGGAATATGGGTGTCTGGTCCGCATATTCCACCTTCATATATAAGTAAGAACAACACGATCTCAAAACTAGTATGATATTGTCCGCTTTGGCACCCGAAGGCCCTCACGGCTTTGCATTGGGTCCACTACCAAAAGGCCTCATACTAGTTGAGATATGTTCTTACTTATATACCTCTAATCCTTCCCATGTCTAACCGATGTGGGATGTGACACACTTTGGTCGCCACCATAACAAATCCTCCTCTCGAACAAAGTACCACCTTAGCCTCATCTCAATTGACTTTCATCCGCCCACTCTAGTCAGGTTGGAAGACTAACTGACGACCATAGAGGCACTACAAATGTTACTGCTTACCTCCTATTAGACCACTCTGTCTTGTTTCTTATCCCCACTCCAATCAAGCCACGCTGCTTGATGAGCCACAGGCACTCCGAACTAGGATCTCTAGAGCAGATCACCTTGAGCATGGCTACTGGTTCATCATATTCGACCTCCGAGAATATTACCACCATCGCAATCCGTTGGGCGTGGCTCTGATACCAGATGTTGGGAATATGGGTGTTGTGAATTCCGTATATTCTTCCTCCGTATATAAGTAAGAACAACACAATCTCAACACACTAGTATGATATTTTCCGCTTTGGCACCCGAAGGCCCTCACGACTTTGCTTTTGGTCCACTCCCAAAATGCCTCATACTAGTTGAGGTATGCTCTTACTTATATACCACTGATCCTTCTCATGTTTAACCGATGTGGGATGTGGGACTTTGTGTCGACATCCTAACAGAAACATAAAAGATGCCAATGATCTGCGAGTTCAGGTAGCTTCTTCATTTCCTGTTGCATTTAATTTAACATTAACATTTTTTACATTTCTCTAGTATAAACATCTATTTAATATATTTAGGATTATAATTTGTTCTCAACAATGTCTATGAGTTCATGAAGAATAAGGGCGGTGGCTCTCTCTCTCTAATGCCTACGGGTTCGGGCAGAATAAGGGATGTGATCCCCTCTTAGTAACGACTACATGTTGAGAATATTTAGGGTTCATGACTGCATGTTTTACAAATACACATGATCTCGCTTCACTCCCAATATTTTCTCACATATACGCAGGGTCTTATTTTCCTCCTAAAATATTCTCAAAGATTTGGGAAACTACATCAAGTAACTTCTCTCTCGACCACTTCTATCGGCTCAAGCATCTCTTAATGCACTAGTTTGACGTAAATGGGGGTGTTACCCGCTCAATTTAGTTTTAGACTAAGTAACTACCATGAAGTAACTTCTCTCAATTTAGTTTTAGACTAATAATAATTTTGTTGTAATTACCATGAAGTAAATGGGGGTGTTACCCTCTTTGGCAGAATTAACAATAAAGAGAAAAGTATTCTCGATTCAGAAAATCTTACCAAACATTCTACTAGCACGCTACCTATTAGTTGTACTATTTTCATTTTGAAGAAATAAATCACTTTTCATTAAAAGAGGTTTCGTCGGTGAATAATTTTTAATGAGGCAGGAACATAGACATCCCGAACCGAGCTATCCGGATTGAGGAAAGTTCGGTTATAGTATATTGGATCTATCAGTGGGCGAGAGAAGCACGTCATGTGCAAACCGCTCAAATCAAAATCACTTTAGAATAATCACTCAACCTATAAAAATTCAAATAGAATGAAAAACTTATTTGTGAGAGCCACCAAGCTTGAAAAGTTAAAGAATATGAATTCCATTCACACAACCCACATACTCAGGTTCGACAAATTCAAATTGTACAAGATGGCAATTGGACGAAACTCAGTTTACTTCTACTTTTTCCTCATGTTACTTCGCAAGCACTATAGGTTACTGATAGAGGCTAAATTCATACTGTACCCAAATCCAAGCATATGTTGAGCTCGAGATGTAGTATGTCCAAGCCCTAATATTATGAAATAGCTTGGGCAAGAATTTTTATATGTACCGTGGTCGAGCCTTGGTTTATAAAGGGTTCGGGAACGAAATTTGGCAGAAAGCAATTGTAACCACCAATCAACCAGGGGTGGATTTAGATGGTAGTCAAATATTCCATGGCATACCCTAAATTGCAAAACAGTATTTAGTATAGATGGTAATCAATATTTCGTATCCCAAATTTACTTATTAGATAATTATATTTAAGTTATAAAATATTATAGTAAGATTAAAGTTTAAATACTAAAATTTGTTTTGGAGTGATTTGATTATTTCAGGGTACATCAGTATTTAACGTATATCGTGGGGAATAATGTTGGAACAATTAGAAGTAGCCAAAAAATGCCTAGACAGTGTTATCGAATTGTTTTCTCTTCCAAGAAAATTCGAGAGATTGAATCAGAAAAAGCATTGCAGCTAGTGGGGACTTCCTCAGAAGCAACCCTTTATGATGATCCAATGGAGTCCCCCAGTTTGTTGGTTCCTGATAAATGTTACGAATATCATATATTCCCAGGAGGAAAAGTTTTGAAAATTGGAACAAAGTTGTCACCGGATTTAAAGCGAAGGTTGATTGAATTTTTATCATCAAAATTAGATATGTTTGCTTGGTGTTCAGAAGATATAACTGGTGTCCTCTTAGAAATTATTTGTCATAGGTTGTCAATTAAGAACAATGTAAGACCAATAATTCGGAAAAGAATACCCTTTCCCATGAGAAATTCGAGGTGGTAATAGCGGAGGTAGACCGTTAAACCGGAGTTGGACACATTCGAGAGTCTTGTTAACCGCAACGCACTGCAAATCCGTTTTTGGTAAAAAAACAAGAAGAATGGATAATAGAAAATGTGCGTAAACTTCACAGATTTGAATAGAGCTCGCCTACAAGATCTTTTTCCAATCCTACGGATTGATCAGCTAGTAGATTCAACATTTGGAACCGGCTACTTTCTTTTATGGATGCTTATGTTGGGTATAATCAGATCAAGATGCATCAGGGGGATGAGTAAAATAATTTATTTATTACTGGAAGAGGTTTATATTATTGTAAAGTAATGGTACTGCGTCTAAAAATGCAGGGGGGACTTATCAACGTATGGTGAATAAGACCTTCGAATCACAAATCGGGAGAAACGTGGAAGTATATATCAATGATATGCTGATTAAGAGTTCAGGGAGTAATGTCATTTAGTAAAAAAATATGCTTCAAAGACCTCATATTTCGGGGATAATGACTAAATGGTCGGTTGAGCTGGGAGATTTTAATATCGAATTTGAACCAAGAAATACGATTGAAGCTCAAGCTCTAGCAGATATTTTTTAGTAGAGTTTCATTCTGAGCGTTTGGATATGGTTCTTGATAAGGATAGTTTCGAGGCTGAATGGGTAATTCGAACGGATGGAGGGTCAAGTGTATTTGGAAATGGAGCTGAGATTCAGTTGGTTTCGCCAGAAGGAATAGAAATGTTTCAAGCCATTCAGTTTGGGTTCAAAGTAACAAACAATGAAACAAAGTATGAAGCAGCTTTAGCAGGGTTAAGGCTTGCGCAAATTTGTGGGGCTAAAAAAGTTAAGTTAATCAGCGAAACAAAACTACTCATTAATCATGCATCTGGACAATCCGAGGCCCGAAATGATCATATGATAAAGTACTTGAAAGCACTACAAGACCTATCTCTAAGCTTCAAAAAAATAAGTTATGAACATGTTCGAAGAGAAGAAAATTCGGTGGCAGATTCTTTGGCTACTATTTCATATTCTGAGAAATACCCATGGATTATTATGTTAGAAAATCCATCAATCAGTAAAAAATTAGAGCAGATAGTTGGGATTATTAATGAAGACAACCAATCATCTAGCTGCGAAAATAAATATTGGAGGTAAGACATAATTAAATTTCTAGAAAATAATGAGTTTCCAATTGACAAGTCATTGTTTAAAAAGGTGCGCTTTAAATCTCATGGGTATATTGTTTTGGCGGGTGTACTATATAAGACATATTTTAGTAGACCTTTGCTCCGGTGTTTGGGAAGGATCTGCACACTGCAGGTATAAGTCATTGATTAGAAGAGTATTTTTTGAAGAGAATTACTGGCCCACGGTTCATCTAATACAAAGAATTTCGTTAAAAATGTGATATATGTCAAAGATTTGTTAATATAATTCATAAGGCATGAGTTCCTCTTGAAAGCATATCAGTGGCAATGGATTATTTTTCTAAATGGGTAGAACCAGAGCCACTAGCAGGGACACAGGCCAAAGATGTAATCATATTCATTACGTCAAATATTTGTTTTCGTTTTGGGGTCCTAATGAAAATCACTACAGATAATGGCCTCAATTCGATAATAAGGATTTGAAGAGCTTTTGTAGTTCTCGGGGGATACAACAATGTTTTTCAAATCCTTTTCATCCACAAGAAAATGGGAAAGTAGAAGTCACTAATCGAACAATTCTTGATGGATTGGAGAAAAATTTAGAAGGAAAAGATGGGAAGTGGCCTGATTATTTGCAACAAGTTCTTTGGGCATATCGAATGACTCCTCGAACAGCAACATCATAATCTCCATTTGCATTACTATACGGGATGGACATTGTAGTACCATCCGAAGCAGTTTTTCCATCTTACCGAGTCATGACATATTTTGAGGAGTCTAAGGATATATATAGAGCGGTGGAGCATGATTTGGTTGAAGAAAAAAAGAAGGAGAGCACAAATTAAAGCTTTATACTATCAAACATTGATGAGAAGCAAGTATGCCTCGAAAGTAAAACCAAGAGAATTTAAAGTGGGAGATAAAGTATTAAGGAAAGTTTTTCTTCACACCACGGAAAAACATCTTGGGAAGTTATGTCCGATTTGTGAAGGCCCTTATGAAGTAACAGAGAATGTGAAGCTTGGAACATATCAAACAAGGATAAAGAGGAAGAAATCTCAAGCACCCTTTTAAATATAGAGCATCTTGAATTGTACTTAAAGTGAATGTAAAAATGTATATATATATATATATATATATAATTGTTTCTTTATTTTTGTGTAAAACATCGGCGGCACACTCTTTCCTACCCTGATAGGCACAATAAGGTTTTGATGAGGTGTCATTTTAAGATGATTTATATATATACGAGTTTTTTGCCTTAAAATTATAATGGTGGACCTAGAGCATCTTCCAACAAAAGTTGGTCTACAACGATTATATTCCCAACTGAAGTTGGTTTATAACAGTTATATTCCCAACGAAAGTTGGTCTACAACTATTGTATTTCCAACAAAAGTTGGCCTACAACTATTAAATTTTGGGGCCTAAAAGGTTTACTGAAGAAAGTTGATATTTAACAATTAAATATTGGGTTTTTATGAAAGTTGATCTTCAACTATTAAAGTTGGTTTGAATTATTCGAGGTGTGGTAAAATCATAAATAAAAGATAAGACATTATGAAAATTCATGAGGACTTTTATAAAAATGCCTCGAAATTCATGAGGACTTTTACAAAATGCCTCGATATTCATGAGGACTTTTACAAAAATGCCTCGAAATTCATGAGGACTTTTACAAAAATGCCTCGAAATTCATAAGGACTTGTACAAAATACCTATAATGTTAAATGATTTAAGGTTTTCTTTACTCTGAAGATTCAGAGGAGTCATCGTCTTCAGATTCTTAATTTTCACTTTCACTATCATTTAACTCTATGCGAGGAGGGCGGAATTTGGTAAGGACAGGCTCCCAGAATCTTCCCAGATTAAGGCCAGGATAGTGCTCATGAATTTCTTGTATCAACGCACATCTTGCAGTTTCATCCCTCGAACTTAGCTTGTCAACACATTTGGCAACGTAATTTTCCACAACATTGTATTTTTCCTTCTCAACAATGTCTAAAAGAACTTGATTTTATTTTACACCCCTTTCAAAATCTAAAAAGCATCCGTTGAAACCATCTGTGGCTAAGTCATTCGAATCTTTGTAAAGAGCAATGAGTTTTTCCTTAGCATCGTTTTGTTCTGCGAAGAGATCCTTTTCTTTTTTATAACATTTTTCGAGGAGCATGATATAATGCTCAGAGTTAACCAGTTTTTCAAAAATTGCATGAGCTTGTATTTCAAGTGTTGAATGTTGTTGTTTGAGTTCTTCGAGTTCTGATTTAACTTTGGAAAGTTCGGATTTGTAATGCCTCATTCGATCTTTGAGATATTGCATCTCTTTCCCGATAGAAACAGAGGAGTGGAGAAGACTTCAAATGCAAAGAGAGAATTCATCCTCCATAAGAATCTCGAATGAGCTTGATGAGGAACCCTCCTCAAAATTATTCAGCGGTGATGATATTGTGGGTTGAACATTTTCTTGAAGCCTTTGAGAAGGTTCGTTAACCAATTGAAGCAGATTAAGCTTGGGCATACAAGTTACCTTTTCTAGGGAGGCTTTGACCGATTTATTTTTTATTGTTTCCGGGGAGACGATATCAGTGGAAGATTCTGGGATATCCTCAGAAATAGTCTTTAATTTCTTTTAAACTTTCTTTTTAGGTGAAGCATGATTAGAAAGCTTCTTTTTCGAGGGAATGGACAACTTGTTGATTTTGTCACCATTCCTTGATACTGAGCTCTTAGTTGTGACTGTTTCTTTTAAAGATTTCTCAGAGACCTCTTCCATCTCCGAAATAATATCTGATTCTTCATCAAGATGACTTTTAGCTTTATCTCTCGTCGAGAGATAAATGATTACATCTTTCTTGTCTAACATGCCTAACATATCTTGTTGCAAGGGGGGGGGGGGAACCACAAGCTCTTCTAACGATAGCCTCTCTAATGGATTAAACCTCCACCAAAAACTTTCGGCAAGATTCAAGGGGGTAAAACAGAGCTGAAACTTATTAAACCAAGCAGTATTGGCCCACAAGCTCAATTAAGAGAAAGCATCTTTTGCATGAGGAACAAAATCAGCACAAGGTTTTGATATACCACTCATTGTTGCCCATAAAAAGTACAAACTCAACAAAAAAATATAAAGAAAATTTTGTAATGAAGAATATGAAGAAAGACATACCTTTGTTGGTCCATACTAATGTAAATTTGTGAGGATTATGAGTAGTGGCCTCAGATCATGTCTCCCAAAGTCCTGAGAAAAAGAGGAAACTTTGCTTCTATTTTTTGTCTCCCTCAAGAAGATTCTTGACTATCTTGTGACTGCGCCCAAATGTAAGAGAGTAGAATGGGAAGTATGGATTCTTGGCCAAGCCTGAAAGGCCAATTATTTCCTGTAGGGAGAAAGGGATCCCGGAAATCCTAGAGGTCATAACGCATGCCATATGGGTGAACCACATATTAGGACATGATTGGGGACAAAGTTCAATCATTGAAAAGTATTCGACGAAGAAGGGGTTTAACGGGAAATGGATCCCCCAATTTTATATTTCAGTGTAAACAATCAGTTTGTTTTCCTTATCTGATAAAGGGGTTTCACCAACAGTAGGAAAACAGATGGGGATTGATTCAGGGATCCCCCATTAAAGTCTTAATAATTTCTCGTCGGAAGGCTCGAGGTATTTATACCGAATTTTGTGCAAGGCTAGCAAATTCCTATTTTTGACGGCCTTCAAATTGTTTCCTACTAAGCTGTAGATTTCCAGGCGAAAGGGGACGTGTTTCTTTGATTTAGTTTTCTTCTTTGAGGAGTGATAAAAAACCTCATATATTTTCGAGGTGACCCACAATACTGATTTGTCCTTTAATATTTTGAGGAATAGCATAGTGGGATACTTCTCCAAGAAGTTGTTTAGCAATAGTCTTTTCATCGGGAACTGAAGCAGCACCAGTGGTTGGATTCTCTTTAGAAATAGAAGTTCCCTTATCTTCAGAGATTGTGTGATATTTTTCCTCTTTTGAAAAGTTAATTTTTGGGATGGCTTCAAGATGTTGTTTAGTCATCCGGGCAACATCTTCTCGTGTTAGTTTTCGGGAAGGTATTTCAGGTGTTGGCCTTGGAGTTCCATAAGAGGTGGAAGAAGGTGTTGAGGGAACGTCAGACGGGGATTCTGTGGGACGCTTCGAATGTTTGTGTCTATTATCCTTATGGTGCATCTTTCTTTTCGAAGAAGATCTTTTTGAATTTTTGTCTTTTCCCATAATCTTGGAGTCACTCTTGTAAATTGGCAAACAAGATTGACTGGTGGGTTGAGAGCAAATATCCGAAATAATAATAGTTGTTGATTTTTCTATGGGAGGTCAGTCGTAGTAGAAGACTTCCGGGGACTGGGGCTCTGGTGCAATGCATAAACCAGCAGCTTTTCTTTCTTCGAACTTTTATCTAATAGTTAGCCACTCGGGTATGCGAAAATTTCTTGGCATACACAACTGTTTCTCTCTCCATAGTAATTTGTTAGAATTTTCTCTCTCTAACAAATGTGTGAGAGAATTATGATGAATGAATGGTATTTATAGACGAAAGATGGGCCTGAAAGCACCAAATCTCGAGGAACTGATGAGTCGTTTGCCTAGGGTTAAATTGTTCATAGTAGGCTTAATGAGTTCCTAGGGAAGCGTTGCGCCGCCCCTAGACTATACTGTGTCAAAATGAAGATCACTCAAAAGATTTTTCAGTTTACATTTGTCAAGAGAGAAGATTTTTCATTGGTGGTGTCAGAAAAATGTGTGACGTCACAAGTCGTAAAATCTGAGAAACGTTTAGTATGTGTATAAAAAAAATCGGTTAAAATTCGCGGGGAAATTGATTCATCTTAGAATTCGAAGAGCATAAATCTATGTCAAAAATCTGGGGAGGTTTTTTATGAACCAAAAGGCGTATAATCTCAGAAACTTCCAGGAGCCAGAATCTGATGAGAGAGCATCGTGCGAAATCCGATGGAGTTAGTAATATACAACAGTCCTTGTCTAAAACATTTTCACAAGGACTAGGGGGGCTACTGATAAAGGAACATTAAAGATCTAGGAAAGATATGAGTGTTTTATTAATAGAGAAAGTTTATTTAGAAAAATTATCAATTATGTAAGGAAAAATGACTAATTTATATAGCAAACAATAGATTTGAGGATATGACCACAATTATTGAGTTGTTAGACTTGTGAGGCCTACTATTTGTACTATAAATAGACCATCTTTTTTTGGAAAATGAGTGATTGATAAATGATTAAGCAATTATTACATTGATCTTCTCTCTCTAAAAACACGTCTTTCTCTCTCTTAAATATTATCTACATAATCTCAACATTATATTAAGCTCTATAAATATTGTTTTACTAAAAAACTTCCTCCAAAGATTTCTAGAACGATAAATAACCACCAACACACCAAAGGAGTATTTAGATGGTAGCCAAATATTCCATGGCACACCCTAAATTGCAAAACAGTATTTAGTAGAGATGGTAATCAGTATTTTGTATCCCAAATTTACTAATTAGATAATTATATTTAAATTATAAATTATTATAATAAGATTAAAGTTTAAATAATAAAATCTGTTTTCCGGTGATTTGATTATTAACTGTATTTAAGTTAAACATATAACATTTTATTAATATTTTTTATAAATTTTGTCCATAAATGATTTATATAAATTTAAATAATAATTTTTTTATCCCAAAATAATTAATTAGATAATTCTATTTAAATTATAAATGTTATAATAATATTAAATTTTAAATAAAATCTGTTTCAGAGTGATTTGATTACTAAACCTATTTAAGTTGAATATATAATATTTATTATTATTATTATTATAAATTTTAGCCATTAATGATTTATATAAGTTTATTAATCACACATTTGGATAATTT
Source organism: Limnanthes douglasii subsp. nivea (assembly GCA_036936605.1). NCBI lineage: Eukaryota > Viridiplantae > Streptophyta > Magnoliopsida > Brassicales > Limnanthaceae > Limnanthes > Limnanthes douglasii. The sequence goes on from JAUPFV010000001.1 coordinate 344,066,362, forward strand.
ATTAAGTAATTAATTTTGTATCCCAAATTTACTAGTTAAATAATTATATTTAAATAATAAAATGTTATAATAAGATTAAAGTTTAAATAATAAAATATGTTTTTAATGATTTGATTATTATTTGTATTTAAAAAGCTCTAATGATTTTTTACCAATTTTAGATTTTTTCATATATTATTAGTAAACCTGATTTTGTTTGTTGGGGGTGATTTAGTTTTTTGTTTAAAAAATGTTGCGTAAGTTTTTTCACATACATCTAGATTTTCTAGACATGAATCACCAAAAACTTACTTTTAATTCTTGTTAAACTAAACATTAGTATATTTTTAATATGTAATATTTAAATATTTATTATTTATATTATTTTTTGCGTAGTTTTAATATTACTTCTGGTCCAGCCCTGCGAATTTTTACGACCATTCATTTATCGAATAAATATAGTTTACTTTAGGGTAAAAAATTATATAAATAGAAATTCAAATGAGATGTTTGTAAGATTGCGAAGATGGTCAATATTATTTACATTTTAGTCTAAATGTATTTATGTTCTAGCTCTAAAGTCTATCTCTTTAAGTTATTATATTTTCTACCCAAAACTTTTGTGTTTTGGGTATATGAACTAGTTTAAAACACTCGCAATCCTGGTTCTGAATTTATTCCATCTGATTTAACAAAATCCAACCACTTTAACCATGATATTTTGATATGGGTTAAGGCATGCGGAGATTGAAGAATGATCAAAGAAGGTTCAGGTAGTTGATAGTGTGGAGCGTGAGAGCTAAAGTGATATAAAAATAGGCTAGTGGTATTAATCGAAGAGCCAACATGTATCTAAGGATGATTATACGAAATCCCAGTTTTTTTGGCATAACGAGTAGTAGACCTCACGCATCACTTTATTCCTCAAACCATAAAATTTTCACCGAAAACCAAACCTATAAAACTGGATAAATGAATTGCCCGATATGGAAGGGCCGTGAAATAGGTAGATGAAGAGTTCTTACTCAATAGAACAATCAGTGGTAGTGGCTTTTTGTGGTTGTTGGGCTTTGGGTCGGGTTAGGATCATAGAGATCGGGTACAATTGTGATATTGAGTTGGGTTGTATATACGAAAGGAGGCCCAGTTGTATAAGAAGGAAGGATATTTGAGTTAAATGGTTTGGTTTTGGGTATAAGTGTTTGGGTTTAATTTACTTGGGCTTAAATTAACCGACCCAGCAAAAGTTTGGATAGGATTTGGGTTCTGATAGACCCGGAGCCTATGAGTGTTAACGGGTAATCATGCCACGTGGACTAGTAGGTAACACAAAAACTGTAGCGGATCGTTTATTACTCGGGTCTAAAACACTCAAACCTGACTTAAAAATAGACAGAGCATGGAAGAGAGAGAGTGGTAGCTGAGAGTTAGTGCCACCATTGTGATATGAATCACCACTCGGTTGACTGGGTGTATGACGGACGAGAAGTTTTTCGCCACATCTCAGCTGACAGCCTCTCGAACCATCCTCTAAACAACACCGTGTAGTCCCTTATTTGGCACGATGTAGCGCTTTTATTGTCAAATGGTTCTTAATCGGAGTCGACTAATTAGTTCTGAGCGGGACTTCTTCGTCGTCTGACAGGTTTTTGAGACACTTCTGGGTTGAACATAAATTATAAGCCATTAAATCTATTAGAATCAGGTGAAGGACAAAGAAAAGGTGTTTTAGCGCCTCTCGTATGGAACAAGAAGCCTTCTCAACACGATGGCTTGGTCCGAACGGAAGAAAAGTTTCTGGTGAAGCTATTTTTACCATAGGATTTCTTATTTCTTTAATATTTGAGAATCTAAAAAATATTCATGACTTATTTTTACGTTTTTGTTTTTATATATTTTTTTTAAATATATAATTTCATGCCACTAACTAATCTCAAATATTAATATTTAACCCAATTAAATCCAATATATATGTTTTACATTATAAAATTAAATTTTAAAAATCAAAAAAATCTAAACTTGATAGAGATTATCCATAGAGGAGGACACTCAAACTAAATATTTAACACTGAAGAACATCACATAATCGACCAACACGGTAATTTAATCTTGTTTTTGAACTTTAAAATTCGCATTAGAAAAAAAATCCTCCCATAGGAAATCTCGATTTCTGCAGTTTTGAACGACCAAAACCTGATTCCGAGGTGGTATCTCGAAATCAGTTGTTTTTTTAATAACACCTAAGTCCGAGATACCACCTCGAAATCAAGTGTCTTGTGAAAAACAACTGATTCCGAGATACCACATCGAAATCCGGTGTTCTGTGAAAAACAACAGATTCCTAGCTGCCACCTTAGAATCAGGTGTTCTATGAAAAACAACTGATTCCTAGCTGCCACCTCGGAGTCAGGTGTTTGTGACTAAGTTTTTTTTGGACTAAGTTTTTTTAGATAATTTGATAGTTTTATTGTAACTTTATTAACACATTACTTCTTAACAATGTAGGAATTTGAAATATCTTCGGAACCTGAAATTAAATCCCCTTCTCATATATCATATGATGATGTTATATATCCGGATCTCAGTGACGCATTCACTACCCAAGCGCACTATATTAGATCTGAACTTACAGAATGGGTATTCAGTATCAGTCGAGAGTTGAAATATTCTTTGATGGTAATTAGGTACGACTCTAGAAAACACGGGAATACACCTCGATTTTTTATTCTTGCGAGAAATTTGAAAAATGTGGGTTAAAACAAAAGGCACCTAATGTGAAGAGAAGAAAGTCAAGTACAAAAAAAAATAGATTGTCTATTTCTACTACGAGCTTATCCTCTCGACAATGATCTATGGTATTTGGTCGTTTCATGCGGTAGGTGTAACCATCCGTTATCAGAATATTTAGAAGGTTATCCTCAAGCAAGAAAACTTACTCCGACCGAAGAAGATTTGGTGAAGAATTTATCTATACGCGGTGCCACTCCTCGTAACATTTTACCCGCCTTAAAGGAAATTAATCCTCAAAACGTGTCTAACATGCCTAACATTTATAATGATAGACAAAAAATCGTATGTTAGAAAAGTGCGATCAATCACAGCTTTAATTTTTGTTGGGTAAGATGAAGGAGAAAAATTAAATTGAATGGCACATAACAAGAAGTGAAGGGTCTCAATTAATCACCAAATTATTTTTTGTACACCCGATGTCTATCGATCTTCTTAGGACATTTCTGGAGGTCTTTATTATGGATAGTACGTACAAGACGATGAGATACAAGATTCCATTGTTCGAGATAGTTGGTGTTACATCAACTAACATCACATTTGCGATCGCTTTCGTTTTCTTGAGTCACGAAAAGGTTGAAAATTATATGTGGGCATTGGAACGTTTGCGGTTGCTCATGTGGGAAAACCATTGCCCTTTACCTAACATTATGGTGACAGATAGGGAATTGACATTAATAAAAGCGATTGACATTATATTTTCGAAAGTGACACGCATGCTATGTAGATGACACATAGAATAAAATATTGTAATGAAGACTAAGAAATTTTTTACCAACAAAAATGTGTTCTAAGGATTTCAAGTATCTTGGAATACAATAGTTTATTCGGAAATCGTAAGAAAATTAAACTCAAACATCGAGTGTATAAAAGAAGAATACAATGCATACCTCGGAGCCCTCTATTACACTCAAACATGGCTCAACATCCTTACGGTGAAAAATTTCTTTATGCATACACTAACAAGTTCAAACATTTTGGCAACAACACAAAGAATCGGTAAGCAAAAATAGTTATAATGTAATCAAATTATTATAATATTTATGTATTTTAAATGAATATTTGTTCTCACAAATTGTAGAGCGGAGAGTTCACATTCCACCTTGAAACGGTACCTCGGGACGGGCTTGCGATGCTTGGATATTCGAGGTTATTAGACGTTCCGCGTTGGAATTTTCTCTCAAAATTATGAAAGAGCAATACGAAAGGGCGAAACAAATAGGGAACGATAAAGCCGAATACGGATGTGTTTTTAAAAGTACTCATGGGTTGCCATGCGCATGCGAGGTCGGTTTATTAATAATGCAGCCTCGTAAGTTCGAAACGGTTATGGTCGATAAGAGGTGGACAGCATTAAGAATTACAAAGCATAGCGCATATAAAGAAGATGATTTCATTGAGGAAGAAATAATAGCGATTGGTTTTATAATCTGTGGGTATGATCGTGATTGTCGACTACACATGCAACCCGCTATAAAGCTCCGCAAGAATATGAATCCTCCACGCATATGATCCCAAAGATTCAAAGTCATCAATAACGTGAAACCAATCTACTTTAACGTAGTAACCAATTTTATCTACAAATAGACATGACCCAAATAAATATAGTATGTAGGCCTTCACACAACGTTCTATATCAAGCCTCTTTATTCGATGACTTACATCTTGAAAATGTTCACTAGAAAAGCGATCCCTTAACCAAGTCAACCGTAGACCGATACCTTTGCACACTTCGAGCTCTGCTAAAGCTTCCGCGTATGGCACCCCAATAACATCTAGTATCAACTTCGCACGTTCTTCGATGTCACTGCTTATACGCACCTCCAACAAGCTACTAGCATATCGGTAACCGAGTAATGATGGCTACATCATCTAAAGTGACCGTCGTCTCACCAAAGGAAAAGTGAAATGATGTCGTCTCATGATGCCACCACTCTACGAAAGCGGCTACTAAAGGTGTCACGGTACTCCAACGTTGGAGTACGTCCAACAATGGTCCAACAGGTGTGGACTCGACCAACTCACGCACACTAGTTTAGTTGGTCAGCTTCCAACGATTGACCGCAGTTCCAGCGGCGAAAAAACTCAAAGGATGACCACCCCTTTCCTAGTAAAAGAAAATAAAAATGTTATTATAAAAAAATAAAATAATTACAAATTAACTTATAGCAAAGAAAAAAAATCTTACTCGGTTGTAGTAAACATGGTACGTTGTATGGTGCATATGTGTGGAAATCGGGCTAAGAAGGCCTCTTTCTCAGCTACTAAAATTGATTCGTCTATGCCTTCATCGATTTCCTCATCTTCCGAATCTGATTGTGGTATCGCAACCGGAGCTGGCTCTCTCCTCGCACCCCGCTGATTGTGTCTAATGGAACGAGATGTAGGTTCGGGAGAGACAACTTTAAATGGCGGCGACATCTCAACAATATTTGGCTCGTTCTCGACAATTTGTCGCAGACGATGAAGACCCACATAAAATATTCCTTAATAACTTTCTTGGTCCCATACTTTGAAAATTAAAAAAATTTATAAGTAAATAAAATCAATAACACTATAAAAAACATTTAAATGCAATGTTTTTTTAAACAATGTATGTAATTCTGAGTTGTTGCCTCGAAATTACATGCATTGTTTTAAAAAACATGTAAATCCGAGTAGCTTCCTTGAAATTACATGCAGGTTTTGAAAAAAAAACAGCATAGACTGCACAATATCACAACAACAATATGAAAGTAAAATGCAGTTACTAAATCAGCACAAACATCATATGACAACAACCCAAAAAAACAGCAGGTTAGCAGTATTGTTTAACCAACTATCGATAATATTTCAACCAAATTTTCACACAATACCAGTTGAATACTTTCACCAAAATGTGTTAAAAACAGCACTTTAGCAGCATTTTAGCAGTTTACCAACTATCGAATATACTTTCACCAAATTTTAACACATTTGATTACAACAAGAACATATAGATACTTTAAGAAACTACATTCAACAGACACTAAACCAGTTAGATACTTTAACAAACTACATTCAACATACATATAGATACTTTCACAAAAAAACTACTATATTACTTCTACAAAACCAGACACTATATTACTTCTACGAAATCAGACACTACCACTATATTACTTCTACGAAATCAGACACTACCACTCTATTAATCAACACAAACAACAAGAACTAAGTTTCTGAAAAGTACAGAGATCTACTCTATTAATCAAACCAAAAACATGTAAAAATACAAAGCTTTACAGTATTAATCAAACCAAAACATATAAAAATACAAACAACAGATAACTAAAATCTAAGAGCTAATATCATTTTTGAGAACAAAAAGCACAAACAACAGAGAACTATTCTCCCATTCAAAACGAAATCATTATACTGTATTCGACCAAATTTGATAAATAAAATACATACCTGGTTAAAAAAATTGTGGGGGGTCGTGTGTTCCTCTTCCTCAATCCTTGGTCCTTAGCTTGGCAAAAACTTAAACTGTAAATATGAACACAAAGAAAGGGAAAAACATATAATCAATGGTGTTTCGAGGTAGAGAGATGGTAAATAAGCTGATTAAGAAAGTGGGAGAAGAGAGACCTTCTACCTCGAACAAAAAAATGAGATTAATACAAAACATAACATAAAATCGGGTTGTCATCAACTAAAATCGATAAAAATAGACATCATCAACAAAAAATGGAGTGTCATCAACAAAATCGTACATGAATCGTACCCACCTAATCGAACTCGCTCTCGACCTCGACCTGGAACAAAAATAAGAAAGACTGTTTAGGGTAAAAGAAAGATTTTGGTTCAGAAGAAAGAAAGGGAAAGACGTGAATGATTTCGGTTTAGAAGAAAGAAAGGGATTTGGAATGATTTTCTCGGTTAGAGGAGGGGAGAGTAAAAAATATGAGTAATTTATACTATGGTGGCTAGGGTTTAGTTAATGAGAGAAGGATTTAATAGTGTTAGGTGGGTGGATGGACGATGGGAGAGCGGGAGTCAATGGTATTCTTGAAGATGAGAGAATAAGAGTAAATGGCTTAATGGAAAATTAGAGAGCGAGAGTTAATGGTGTTCTTGAAAATGAGAGAATTAGAGTAAATAGGTAGATAGAAAAAAAATATTAATGATTTTATGAGTAAAAAATAAAAAAAATGACAAATATATTATTTTCATGATAGAAAAAAATAAAAATGAGAGTTAATGATTTTGAAGAACTCCAAGATCCCCGCTTCTGTTCTGATCGTCGGATCCTCTCTGATCTCCGGTTCTTTCAATTCATTCCGTCTCCCTCGCTTATTTGATCTCCTGAGTTCTGGTTCGAAGTCCTCGCTTCTCGTTTGTTTCTTCTTGGCGATTTTGTGGTCTCTGTTTTCTTCCTTTGAAACAGAGCATATTGACTTATATATTTTAAGTTATGAAGAAACAAGAAACCCTTTTATCTTATTGATCTTCATCCCCTGTTGAAGCTTGATCTTTCTTGATATGGATCAATATCCATCTGTTCAGGAGGTTTATAATTCCTCTGCTACAAAGGATTTGGAGAAAATTGCTGAAACAAGTAATCCTTGGAGGAGGAAATCTTTTGTTGAGGCAGTAACTTCTGACTCAAAGGAAATGGTTGATTCTTTCAACCCTGAAGAAGTTAGATATAGGACGGATCATGTTCATTTACAGTATGAAGATAGCTTTCTGGAACATCTGAAGGCCAAGTCTAAGCATACTATTGTGGGAAAGTGCTCGGCAGGTCTGCCTAGAAGGAAACAGTTGGTTGAATTCTTGGATAAGTTTCATTTTGTTCAAAGCTACAGTTTTTCAATCAAAGATTCAAGACACATTTTCATAGAGTTTGATTCGTATGCTGATATGGCTAATCTGTAGAGAAGGAATGTGTGGATGATTGGTTCCACAATGATGAGGCTTTTGAAATGGGAGGAAGGCTTTAATGTTAAATACGAAAGTCCTGTAACTCCTATATGGATCAAGATAGAGAATCTGCCTGAGCACTTGTTTAATGAGAAGATTGTCTCTGATGTGGCTTCTTATTTAGGAAGGCTTATGTAGATTAAAGTTCCATCCAAGAACAGGGCTTTTTATAATCACTGTTTGGCCAGGATTGAGTTGGATTTAACTAGCAAGATCTTTTATGATGTTTGGGTTGGATTCGGTAGCAATCAGGGATGCTGGGTGCGCATTTCTTATTTAAATCTTCCTGAATATTGTAAGTCTTGCTTTCATATTGGCCATGGAGTTGATAAATGCAAGAAACGTAAAGGTATTGACAATTCTAGGAAATCTGTTATGGTTGATAGTCAACAGTTGGTTAATGAAAAGGTAGAAGACTTATCCAAGAAAGTGATTAGTAATGCTGAGACTTTTGAGCCTGTTGCTGAGAAGTTAGAAAGTTCTAAAACTGTTGAAGAGCCAGATAGTGTAGTTATTGCTTCAAGAGTTAATATGGATGGGGCCATCCAAACGTTGGAGTTTGGTTACAGTATATTGGAAAGTGTTAAGGTTAAAGATAAAAAGTCTTTTTCACCTAAAAATTCTAATCTTGGAAGCCTGCCATCTTCTCCATTCCGGGTCTGTGTGATGGATACAAATGTTGGTTCTTCAAAAAATCAACCTGATGGAATCAGAATGGTTGTTGAGGATGTGGGAGAAGCTCAGAAAGGTGAGTTTAATGCTCAAGAATGAAGAAATGATTGGTGCTCTTCAAACTCTTGGGAATACAAATATCCAGGATTATGAGAATTTAGCATCTAAATTTTCTTCGCCTAAAGTGGGTGGTGAGAGTCCCCAAGTTTCATCTAGAAGTCAATTACATGTCTCTAGAAGTGTTCCACCTGTGAAGAGAGTTACAAGAAGCAGAATTCACAAGAAAGACTCATCTGAGGAGGAGGAGGAGTTCACTTCTATATTTGACAGACAACTTAAACAGGCTAAGAAAAAAAATTGGCAAGGAGTTCTCATCAATTTTCTATGACAACACGTAACTCTAAACGTTCTCTTAACTATGATTAATATTCTCAACTGGAATATTCGTGGCATTAGAAATAAATCTTCATTCAGGAGACTTAAGCATCTTAGTAAAGTTAATAGGATTGATTTTGTTGTGGTTCAGGAACCTTTAATTAGTAGTGATAATCTTGCTAATTGTGCTTCTAGAATGGGTTTTAGTAATTTTGCATCTAACACTTCCAATAAAATCTGGATTTTCTGGAATGATAGTATATCTGTTAATATATTGCTTGATCATATCCAATGTTTGCATGTTGAGGCTGCTTTAAGTTCTTCTGGTAAAAGCTTTCTTCTTACTTTTGTCTATGCTAAATGTTAGCGTTTAATTAGAATAGATTTGTGGAATGCTTTACGTACCATTTCTTGTGATACTAAAGCTTGGCTTGTGTGTGGTGATTTCAATTCTATTAGATCAATTGATGATCAGATTGGCTGTTCTACATTTTGTCAAAGTAGTGCTGATGATTTCAATAGTATGTTAAGTGATTGTTATCTTATGGATGCTGGTTATGCTGGGTCGAGATTCACTTGGTCTAACAAGACTAAGTGGAGACGCTTGGATTGGGTGTTTATTAACAACTCTTGGAATGATATCTTCAATGATACCAATGTGGTTCATAAGCCTAGAACTGGCTCTGATCACATGGCTATTGTGGTCAATTGTTCTTCTTTGAATTATACTTTTAAGAGGAGTTTTAGATTTCAAAACATGTGGCTTCTTGATGATGGTTTTTTGTCTATTGTGTCTGATAGTTGGAGGCAGGATATTGACAGTGAGGATCCTTTGAGCAAATTTTGGCTTAAGCTTAAAAGGCTTAAAGCTGTTCTGGTTAATTGGAATAAGAACCATTTTGGGAACATCTTCAGTAAGATTCAGGCTTTAGAGGATGAGGTTCTTAGGGTGGACATATTGCATCAGAATATTAACTCTAATCAATCCAGAGAGGATTTGAACAAGGTTAATGCTCTGGTGATGAATGCTTATAAGATTGAGGAGGAGTATTGGTTGCAGAAGTGTAATGTGGAGTGGATCAAGGATGGTGATAGAAGTACTAAGATGTTTCACAGCTATGTTTCTAAGAAAAGAAAGAGGAGTGCTATTAATGGCATCAAGGAGAATAATGTGTGGATTACTGATAAGGATTCTATTGGCAATTCAGTTGTTGAATTCTTCACTTCTGCTCTTGCTTGTAGCCCTTACAAGGATGATCAGGAAGAGTTGGACAAGCTCAATAGTAGTCTTTTTGATGTTATTCCTTGTGTTATTACTTCTGAAGATAATAAGAGCTTGCTCTCTCTGCCTAGTGAGGAGGAGGTTCATAATACAATCAACAATTTAAAGGCCTCCAGCATGGCAGGTATGGATGGGTTTAATTTGGTTTTTTATAAGCAATGTTGGAGTATCATAAAATCTGATCTGTTATCTGCTCTTCAGCATTTCATTATAGGTTATCATATCCCTAGAGGCATTCTTGCCACTGGCATTTGTCTCATTCCTAAGACTAAGAACCCCTCTAGTTGGAGTGATTACCGACCTATAAGCCTTTGTACTCTGTTTAACCGTATTATGGCTAAAGTTTTGAATGATAGATTGGTTATGATTCTTCCTAAAATAATCTCTAATTCCCAGGGTGGTTTTGTGCCTGGCCGTTCTATCCATTCTAATATTTTAACTGCTAAAGAAATGCTGTATGACTTGAATAGGAAAGTTAAGCATAAAAACATTGTTATTCAATTGGATATGTGTAAAGCTTTTGATAAGCTCAGTCACTCTTTCCTTTTTAAAGTTTTAGCATGTTTTGGTTTTTCTAATAGATTTGTGAGGTTAATTAAAAGCATGATAACTAATGTTTTTGTTTCCATATTGGTTAATGGTGCTTCTTATGGTTTTTTAAGACTGCTAAGGGGCTTAGGCAGGGGGATCCCCTTTCCCCTAGCCTGTTTATTATTGCTGAAGAGGTGTTGTTGAGGGGTGTCTCTCTTCTATTTGAGAATAACAAAAGCTTGAGGTATAAATGTCGTAGCAGGCTTTGTGTTAGTAACCTGGCTTTTGCTGACGATATTTTGTTGTTTACTAACAGCAAGGATGCTTCTTTAGCATCACTTAATGCTTTCTTGCAGGAGTATCAAGAGGTCTCTGGTCATGTGATTAATAAGTGTAAGACTAAGGTGATAGTAGCTAGTGGTATGAATGATGATTGTATTAGAACTATCTCCAATGTTACTGGTTTTAACAATTCTATTCTTCCTACTGATTATCTTGGTATTACAATTAGTGTTAACAATAAAGCTGTTATTTATACTAGCCTTCTTAACAAGATTAATAACAGAGTGGGAGTCTAAGCACATTTCCTTTTCTGGTAGAATTACTCTTATTAATGTTGTTCTCATGAACATTGTTTTATATTGGATGCATAGCAATGTCATCCCTAGCTTTGTTATTAACAAGATTGAGAAAGCTTTCAATGCTTTTCTTTGGGGTTCTAATGGTGTGGAGCAGAAGATTCATTGGTGTTCTTGGAAGTCTGTTTGTAAAACTTATAAGGAGGGGGGTTTGAATATTAGATATTTACATGATGTTCAAAAGATCACTTCTTGTAAGCTTTGGTTACAGTTTAGGGATAATAAGCTGCTCTGGACTAATCTCTTTCACGATATCTACTGCAAGAACATGCACCCTTTGCAGTTGAGCAGTAACATCAAAGGTTCTATGGTTTGGAATAGGCTCAAGAGGATTCAGTCTACTGCTGAGCATTTTGTTAGCTGGTCTTTAGGGGAAGGCAATGTGGACTTTTGGCTGGACAGGTGGTCAGGTTCTGATCCTCTTCTTTATCTTGATAATTCAATTGATAATAGTTGGTTTCATCAGGAGAAGGTTAATATGTATTGGTCTAATAATCAGTGGGATTTGGAGGCCATTAATAATCTTATTAGCAATGAAGATAGTATCAGGATTAAGAATTGTATTATTAATCATGGCAACAAAGATAAAATATTGTGGACTTTATCATCTTCTGGTTTGTTTAGTTTCAAGCATACTTGGGATTTTTTAAGGACTCATTTTACAGAGTCCAGTTTGTTTTACAAAATTTGGAATGATCTCACTCCTAAAAAGCACTCGTTTATTCATTGGAAACTTGTTAAAAATTACATGTCAACTGATTCGATTCTTATGAAAAGACATATGCATATTGCATCTAAGTGTCAGTTCTGTTTTAATTGTGAAACTATTCAGCATGTTTTTATTTTCTGTGATGTTGCCTGGAATGTTTGGCTTCATTTTGCTGAGCTTTTTAGTATTATGATATTCAGATACATGACTCCTGTGCATATGTCTAGAACATGGTTTAACAGCACTAGCAAGAAGAATCATATTAGGAATGTAGTCCCTTTTATTATCTTCAGTTCAATTTGGAAGTTCAGAAATTATAGCAAGTTTAATAATATGTCTGTTTCTTCGAACATTATCATTAATGATGTGCATCGAATCATTTATTATATGTATGCTGCTAATATGTTCAAATCGAAGCATTGGTCTAATGATAGCTCTGTTGCTAAAAGGCTGGGTTTCTTAAACTTGTGCTTTATCTCTACATCTAGACCTATTGTGCAGCAGTGGATTCCTCCTCCTGTGGGTAGGTTAAAGCTTAATACAGATGCGTCTGTGGCTTTTAATGGTGAGGCTAGTGCTGGTTTTACTATTAGAGATTTTGATGGTAATCTTATTCATGCTGGTGGTAATGTCTTTGGCAAATTGTCTCCTATAATGGCTGAAGCTAGGGCTTTAATGGATGGCTTGGCTACTTGTCACTCTAAGGGTTTATATTCTGTTGATGTTGAGTCTGATTCTTCCTTGCTCGTTAATTTCATTGAAAATGATAATATGGGTGCTATTCATTGGGCTCTATTCCCTGTCATCAATTGTTGTAGAACTTTGCTGACTCCTAATATGAAAATTAAGCATGTCTTTAGGAGTCAGAATCGTGCAGCTGACTGGCTGGCGCGATGGACTCTTAAATGCAAGTTCAAAGTTGAGTATGGTTTTGATAATGCTCCTAGTGCCTTAAAATCTATTTTAATACTTGAAAGTCTTGGTGTACCTTATGTTAATACTCCTAACTGAGTTCTTGTTTTTGGTGGACATGATGCTGCTGTGCTCTGGTTTTTGAGATGTCGTTCCATCTGTTTGGAGTTATGGGGTTTGATGATGCTGTGTAAGAGGTTGAATGTTGGCTGTTTGACAGTTGGTGTGGTGTTTGAAGCTTTGGTAGATGGTCTTGTTGCTGCTCGAAAGTTGCTGCTGCATGAATTTGCTTGTGAAGCCTTGATGCCTGCTGTTGTTTTCTTGAATTCGAGATGGATTTGCTGTCTGTCTGAGTATTTTTTAGAAGCTTATGTCGCTGATTGACTTGCTTTGCTATTGCTGGTGGTCTAATGATGCTCTGATGATGGTGCTTGATAGATGGATTTGCTGTTTGTCTGCTCGATGTTTTGAAGCTTCCGTCGTTGGTTTTGCTGATTAATTTGCATTGCTGATTTGGTTGCTGTTCGTTTGTGCTAATACTCTTTTGGTCATTATTGCTTGATGATCTAACGGTGCTGAAGCTGTTGTTGATGAAGCCTTGAAGTTGGATGTGCTACTTCATTTGTTAGTCAAGAAAATTTGGAGTTATTGCATCTCTTGTTTTGATACTTGAATAGAAGTCTGTGTTGCTTCAATTTTAGGGTTTGGTCTTTTCAAGTCTTGAATTAGGCTTTTGTTTTGATTTTGGCGGGCTTTTTCCCGCTTTGTAACTCTCAAACTTTCAGATTATCAAATATAAGTCTTTATTTAAAAAAAAAAAATGATAGAAAAAATAACAATATTGAGTTTTTTTTTAATTATAAAAAATATAACAACATTTTTCTCAATTATGGAAGAAATGAAAAAGGTTACGAGGGAAATAGCTTCGCCAAAAGTCTCCAAAATTATTCAGGCAAGTTGTAAGGGGAGATGAAGCACGTTGTCAAGATTATTATTGGAGGACCAAACGACGGATTAGTTGTTACTGGTTTGGAAAGCGACAAGCTGGTACTTTTGGAAAGTGTGGTAGCGTAGTGTGCACTCCTGTGGTCCACACATTCATATTCAAATGCAATTCCTCTAGCAGGATATTTGATCCGAAGTTATAGAGTTACTAAAAAAATTTGATATACTGCTTTAAACCACTACAAGCTTAAATGTAATTCTTAAAAAAAAAATGAGATTCTTTCATCGTCTATTCCCTCAACCTCCATAAAATCTAAAAAATTGTTTATTTTAAAACTATAAAAAACACAAAAAAACAGGAATGAAAATTAAAAATTAATATTCAATTTTAATTTCAATCATTATATCATAAAATCAAATTTTAACTATCATGTAACTCAACTCAATTGGGCTTCATAATCCAACTTAATATTAATACCAAAGTTGGTTGGATATATATATATAATATTATAAAACTAGTTATGTAATATTTTATTACCAACCGACCTCATCCATATAAGTTGTATTTAGTATAGCTATAAGATAGATGACCATTTATTTTAAGTTAGAGATTTTAAGTTTTGGCTTCCCAAGTATAAGACCCTAGGAAAGAAAATCTAAACATATACATTTTATTATTATTATTATTAAATATTATTTTAATGTTAATTTTGATTAGCTGATCTAAGCTACTAATTTAATATCATTAAATATATTCAAATTTATATATTTTCATATGATTCATTATTAATTGAATGCTACTAATTTAATATCATTAAATATATTCAAATTTATATATTTTCATATGATTCATTATTAATTGAATTTTGAATTTTATTATTATTCAGTGTTTATCTATCACCTCACTTATCTCTTAAGAGACCTATAGCTATTAATCTCACTTAGTAAATATGTTGCTCATGATACTTGTCACACTACACCTTTGTATAATAAATCCTCTCCTATTTATAGGCTTAGGAAAAGCCTTAAATTTTCAACAGACGCTCCAGATTAAAATCTATTAATCAAATGATGTAATAAGATAATAATCTATTAAAATAAAAATAAAAAACCTAATTAATATAGAAGATACATTTAATAGGAAATCTAAATAATGAAAAATTCAATTAATATCGGAAGACCAAAATACGGGACCCAGTTAAATAGAAAACCTAGCAATAAAAGAATATGTTTTGGTATAGTTCTCGAGCGTCGGTCCAGCTCGTTTCAGACCATCTTACTTTGGTCCAGATTGCTTCAGACTAGCCTACTTCAGATCAATACATATCTTGTTTGACTCAACAGTCACCAGTCTTGTCAGCTTGTCTCAGTCCTTAGGTTCCAACAGATTTCTTCGCAACATATATTGCATTGTATACATAAGAACTATTATGCACTCGTGTAAGAACTTTGCAAATTGTCTATGATGTTATTCATTTGAACCGCCATATCTCCCTTAGTATTCACAAGTACGATCAAATATGACGCACTTAATATTTTTACCAATATGTTTTTCAACCTTAGCCTTAGAAGTTTTGTAATTATCAATTACATATTATCTCTCATGAATACGACAACACATTTCTCTACATATTTGAGAAAAAATTACACATTTATGCAGATGCACCACAATAAGGTATTCCTTGTTTGATGATTTCTAGATTTAGTAGGTTAGACATTTTCTGCACCACAATAAGGTATTCCTTGTTTGATGATTTCTAGATTTAGTAGGTTAGACTTTTTCTGCACCACAATAAGGTATTCCTTGTTTGATGATTTCTAGATTTAGTATGTTAGACTTTTTCTGCACCACAATAAGGTATTCCTTGTTTGATGATTTCTAGATTTAGTAGGTTAGACATTTTCTGCACCACAATAAGGTATTCCTTGTTTGATGATTTCTAGATTTAGTAGGTTAGACTTTTTCTGCCCCTCAAATTATTTCATATTCAAGCGAGAACTATCGCTCAGTGAGAAACGTGAATTCATTAAGCCATAATACCTAATAATAATCATGACACATCAAATAGAGTAATATGTCATCTTTCCATTCGTTAAAATTAGTCTCATCAAAATTGAGAGTTTTATTTCATATTCGTTAAAGATGTCTACGCTAGTTGAATAAACAAAACACACACAACAAATAACACATAACACATAAACTTCACTACTTATATAATTTAAAATAAATATTTAATACTATAACTTAGTATAAATAAAACACATTATTACAACAACAATGTGATACATCTGGACGAACACGTTAATTCTAAAATATGTGGTTTAAATTCTTTTTTTTTAATTACATTTAATCGACTTAATTAAAAAATATTTATTTGAACTATTTGCGGAATGAACATTTCACATATAAACATATATTGTTTAAGTCAAACATAAACTTCTTTCAAAATAAATAAATGATCAATAATTCAATATATTTTAAAAGTAATTATTATTGGTGACCTATTTTAGTTTAATTTGTGACTAGTTTGTGGTTAAAAATATCACGTGCACACAACTACAAATATAATCAAGGTCTATACATAGATATAGTTCATATAAAAGTTATCAAATGACACAAAATATATACCTACATTTGTTGCTGCGGTGAGTGCATTTTTGCTACAGCGACGCCACGACCATGTCACGATAATGGTGCATGTCCCTGTATCAACGATCTTTCGGCCGCCACGATAGTCATCTAGTTGTAGCTACGTCGTCTCGATCCTATGGCGATACCTTAATGTAATTTTTGTATTATTCTTACCGCAACAATGGCGTATTGATTACAATAATGGTTCAGGTTGTCGAAGCGTAGCCACATCGATGGCCTTTAGATAACCACCAAAAATCAATTTCACCATTGCTGACAATGCTAATGTCTTTTTTTTTTAATTGGTAATGGCATTAACTGAAAATAAGTTCTACAAGACCCAATAAAATTGGGCTAAAAGTAAAAAACAAGGCCCAATCATTGTTAGGACATCACTAATCAGGCTTAGCCCCAATTGAGACACCCGATTCAGAACCAAACAATTAGTCCCAAATCAAAGATGGCAGTCCCAAATTGGAAACCCTAGTTCTATCAGCTCAGACTTGTCTTCTCTCCTTCTTCAAAGGCCGCCATTAACACAGCAAACCCTAAATCTTCAACTTCTCAAATCTATCACTACCATTCGTTTTTTCAAAACATCAGCTTCATTCTGCCTTTGCTCTCCACTTCAAACCTTAAAACACCAAGCCCTAACCTGGGTCTATATACCCCACACCAATCCTTTCAAGCACAATAATCGCACGTAGCTGGTCAGGAATGTCTTGAAATGAGAATGAATGACTCGCTTTCTTCTCTAGAGTCCACTTCGATATGTAATCAGCCACAACATTTTCCATTCTTGAAATGTGGCTGATTTTCATGTATGGGCGAATTAGGGTTCGACAAATCTTTTCTTTGTCAGTGTTTGTCATGTTCACGTTGGCATTGAGTCTACTGACCAGAGTCCAACAGTCAGACTCAATGTCAACACAGCTCCACCCTCTTTTGTTGCAAAAGAGGAGCGCCTCCAGTAGTGCTCTCCTTTCAGCTTGAAGAGGGCTAAGCTTTCCGAACAGAAATCCAGCTCCTTCAACACAGTTCCCTTGTTCGTCACGTACAATTAATCCACCAGCAGCTTCTCCAGTGTAACAGCAAGCAGCATCAGTGTTGATCTTCATTCTGCCCAGAGTAGGAGCCTTCCACATCCGGTAAGTCGTCTTTCTCTGACTTATAGACATAGCTCCTATAGTGACTCCTGCATCAATTGCATTTCTCCAGTGCTTAGTTTTTAACTTCATATCCACAGCCAAAATCAATCTGTTAATTCTGCATATTGCATTGTAAAAGTTATCTGTAGGTTTACTAAACTTACAGTGATTCCTATTAAACCATATTGTCCATAAAATCAATTGTGGAACAATATGATTAACATGGAATTTGCTGCAAGTTGAATTAAACCATATAAGTAGCATATGCCTAATCGTCATAAATCGTCTCACTGGGACATTAAACAATACCCCATAGTAATTCCATATTTGCCAGGCATAACTGCAACTGATGAAGAGGTGTGTTGTATCTTCACAGTTGCAGCAGAACTGGCATTTAGACACAATTACTAAATGTTTCTTTATTAGTTCACTGTCTGTTGATACAAAATTCTTACCAAGTTAAGAATGAGAATTTTGCTGGTATAAAACTATGCCAGATTTTTTTGAAAATTAAAGAACAATTGTTTTTAACTCTTATGTTTTCCCAAGTGATTTTTGTGCAAAACTTTTTATTTTTAGAAATACTCCACTCTATACAATCATCCTGCTCATGATTGAGTTTAATACCACATATTTGTTGGTATCTTTCATGAGACAGAAATGATTCAAGAGTTGGGTCCCAACTATTCTGTCTCCAAAATGTTTTAACCTTAGCTGGAAGATACCATGAATTTTGATCATTAACAATAGGACCAGACTTTATCCATGAATCCCTCCAGAAATCCACATCACCTCTACCTACTTTCCATTGAATTAACTGGTCAGCCTTCTCTCTAACAGAGCATAGACCTTTCCATACAATAGAATCATTTATACCACACTTAGCATAGAGTGGATGTTTATCTTTACAGTAAGTATTAGTAATTAAGTCAGACCATAGTGAGTCTCCTTTCCTAAACAAATACCAAAGTTTGTAAGCAAATGTGAGTTGAATATCAGACAGAAGTTTGATATTCAACCCACCTTCCTTAAAGGGCTTGCATAGGTTTCCCCACCCAGTCCAATGTATTGCTTTTTCATTAACTTTGGGTCTCCAAAGGAACTTGTTAAAACAAAGTTCTATTTTATTCAGTATTGTCTTTGGTATAATGCAGTTTTGCATCCAAAAAAATACAATGGGATAAAGAACATGTCTAATGAGTGATAGCCTGCCACTATAAGACAAGTTCTTTAAGTCCCATTCACTAATCTTGTTATAGATTTTTCTTAAAAGAGCAATGTAATTCTTCCCTGTGTTGTTTGAGGCTATTGTAATGCCCAAGTAACTGAAAGGTGCATTTTCAGTCCTGAATCCCCAAGATGCATTAATTCTGGCTGAGTTTGCATTTGAGCATCTAGAAGATGTTATAACCTTTGTCTTCTCACTATTGATCAGTTGCCCTGACTCTGCTTGATATTGGTTTAACAGGTTACTTAAGCACTTGATGGAGGATGGATCACTATTCGAGAAAATAATAACGTCGTCTGCAAAAGCCAAACATGGTAAGACACTTCCAGACTTAACATAGAACTGTATTTTGTTATTCTGCACATATAGATTCTCTAGCCCCCTTAATAGGGCTTCCTCTGCCAGGATAAACAGACAAGGAGATAATGGATCTCCTTGTCTTAATCCTGTTTTCTGTGGAAAATATCCATTACAAGCCCCATTTAGTAAAACAGATATCATCACATTTGAAATGAGACTATATATTAGTGAAACAATACCCTCAGAGAACCCAAAACATTTTAATATCTTAATAACAAATGCATGAGATAGCCTGTCAAAGGCCTTAGACATGTCTAGTTGTAGGATAATGTTGCCTTTAGAAGGCTTCCTCCTTATGTTATGCAACATTTCTTTTATAATCAAGATATTATCATGTATCAATCTATCTTTCACAAATGCACTCTGCCCTCTAGATATAATTCTAGGCAGAATAAGGGATATTCTCCTATTAATGAGGGCAGAAAACAATCTGTTCAATATTGTGCACATACTCAATGGTCTGTAGTTATTCCAAGTTATTGGGTTTGCCATTTTAGGGACTAGCACAATCCCTGTGGCAAACACACCTTTAGGAATAGCTTTACCATTAAGAAAAGCATTTAGAGAGTTACATAGGTCAAGACTAATTATATTCCAGCAAAGTTTAAGGAAGAAAACATTAAACCCATCTGTGCCTGGGGCACTATCTTTCTTCATGCTCCATATAACTGCTTTGACTTCCTCAACACATGTAGGCTTAGAAATTTCTATATTGTCACTGTCCAAAACAAGCTTAGGAATGTTTTTTAGTATAGACTCATTATCATTAATATTGTTCAAAATATCAGGTTCATTTGAAAGGATCTTTTTGAAGTGCTCAACTGCAGAGACAGCTATCTCACTTTGATCAGTAAGCCAAACCTCTTTATCTTTTATTCCAGCAATAATATTTTTCATTCTTTTCTTAGCAACAAAGCTGTGATACAGTTTTGTGTTTCCATCACTGTCACTTAGCCATGAGTTAAAACATTTTTGCTTCCAATAGCATTCCTCATCTTTTAAGGAAAGTATGAGAATGCTATTGGCTTTTGACAGTTTAGATTTAGACTCATTGTCATTAATATGCTGGTGTATCAACTCACAGTTTTCAACTTCCAAAATAGCTTCTTTTACTTTATTAAATATGTTACCAAAAACTGTAAAGTTCCAATGTTTTAAGTGCTTTTTCAATCTTTTGAGCTTATACCAAAATATCATGTTATCCTCTCCAATGCAATGTTTTGACCAGTCCTGACTTACACAATTCATAAAGTCAGGATGGTTTGCCCAAGCATTGAGAAACTTAAAAGATCCTTTCTTAGTATTAGATGCATTGTGTTTGTTGACTGTAATTAAAAGAGGAGCATGGTCAGAACAAGTTCTGACCATGTGGCAAACCTGTATGCTTAAGTTAGTAAGCATTTGCTGGTTAATAAGCACCCAATCTAGCCTTTTCCAGACTTTTCTATTACTCCAAGTATAACGAGTTCCACTGTGTGCAGGTACATCCAGATTACAATTCCTTATGAAGCTGTTAAAATCCTCAGCACTGGTTCCATCGTAAGTCACACAATTTAGCTGATCATCAGGGCATCTTGTTGAGTTGAAATCACCTGCTAGTATCCAAGGTATATCACAGGTAACACTACTAATCTGTCTCCACAACATTGTTCTCTGTGCTCGCATGTTTTTTGCATAAACTGAAGTAAAACAGCATTTGAATGTAACATAATTGATCTCAGCATGCAAATACTGCTCTTGATCATCAATAATTGAAACCCCAACATCATTGGACCAAAAAAGCCAAATTTTATTAGTTGCATTAGACACCCAATTCTCAAAACCAATTCTCTTAGCCACTAACTCCATCTTATCCAACCTAGCCATTGGTTCTTGGATAGTAACTAGTTTGACATTCTCACTGTTAATAATGAACTTAAGCCTAGCTAATGTAGGGTTATTGTGAACTCCCCTTGCATTCCAGCTAACAAACTTAATCATTATCAGATGCATATTTTTTAGTATCCATTTCTCTCTTTCTAAGAGAGTTTATAGACAGTCTTCTGGAATTGCTATTTCTATTTGCAGACTTAATCTTCCTTGCAATAATGGTTTCAAATTCTTTTTCAGGATCATTAGAACTTGCTTTTGGAGAGGGATTGTAACTACCAGCACTACCTCTTACAGGAGAAGCCTGCTCCATGTTCCTGTCCATTAAGTTCTCCTCCTCCTCAAGGTTTTGCAGAGCACTGATGATGTCAGGGTCATTATTCGAAGCTGTTCTCTCCTTTGTAGGACTCCCCACACTAGTTGATGGATAGGACATAGATTGCCTGTCTTTTTTTGTTACAATCGACTTTAGTTTTCTCCTATACACATGAGTAAAGGATTGAACCTTTGTAGGCAGAGTATCAATCTTGTTTGTTTCTTGTAAACTCTGTATAGTTTCTTGTTGAACATGCTTTTGAGCAATAATATTATCATTTTCTTTATGCTTCTTGGCTTCCATACCCATTTGCTTTTTACATTCATCAGAATTGTGTCCAATATGGTGGCAAACACTACAATAACCTGGAACATTTTTGTAACTTACCACTATAGAGTACTCATTTCCATCCCCAAATTCCACGCACAACATTCTTTTAAGCGATCGAGATACATCGACTTCAATCAATGCAAAACATGCATTCCATTTTGCCCTGTTTATATCAGGAACAACCACATGATGCACATTTCCAATAGTTGATGCTAGTTCTTGAACAACAGAGGTATCATACATAAACTCAGGCAACATTTCAAATCTGACCCAGATGAGTGCCACTGGACATTCAAAGTTCTTACTACTCTGCGGACACCACTTGATCACTCTCATCATTTTGCCTTCTACTTTCCAAAACTTACTAACCCACAGACGCCCTGCATCCTCCAGCATTGAGAACTCGACAAGTATTTGTCTAGAATCGATTGTAACATAGGTAAACGCACCTTTGAACTTGAAAGAATCAAGAAACAGTTGGAATGCCTGCCTCTTTGGAATTCCGTCGTTGAATTTGGCTATTAGCGTCGTTCTTGATTTAAAACATAGGTCAGCCTTCACCTGACTATCAAACTTAATCTTGATGTTATCCTCACCTGTGATTACACCCACTGGTTTAAACACTGAAGCCTCCACCTTCTTCCTTACTACATCCGAATAAGACCTGATAGCTGAAGCCACCTCTTTCGACTTGATGCTCTCATTCATATTGTTTTTTAACGGTGGAAACTCAGCATCATTCAGCCTCTCCGTGATCCACCACCACCAACCTTCAACAGGCTGTGCCTGCGAAAGGCAAACGAAGTCGCAGACCCTCCACTACTTTCAATAGTTAGGCCCTATGCCAGTGCCTCAATACAATTCCTTAGGGTTCAAGTTTCTTAGAGTTTAAGAAATCTTTAGTTTCTTGGAGTTTCTTGGGAGAGAAGTTTCTTCGACAACAACACTAATATAAAACTTAAAACTTAACATGCATTTTACTCGAAATTAATTATGGTATGGACTATTCATCATATATACCCACTGTTACCAACCAAATCAACATCCAATATGTAGCTTTCACTAAATTAAATTTCAACATGTAACATTGGCAGAAGATAAGATCTGTGAAAAAACGAAAGAAAAAAACTACAAAACCACACTACAAATTAGACACGAAAATATAGACATGCAACAAAAATAGAGTCAAAAGATGCAAAAACACCGAGAATTGCACCATAAACATATTTGAACGAGGGAGAAAAAAAAAAAGCAACCTTAACAAAAACGAATCTAAAAATGTAACCTATTGTATGATTCAATCATAACAAGCACGAATCTAAAAGAATGCACAACCCACCTATTCTTATGCATTTGGAGAACATAATATATTTAAGAGTTCCCATTAACCTCATTTCCTTTCACATAAAATTCTTTTTTCTAAATTCCTTTTTGTACCATCGCTACATTACCTACACATAGAAAATCTGTCCAACGTTCAACAGAGTCTCATGAGGAACATTGAAAATGACACTATTCTCCCTACAAATCTTCCTAAGAAAAGCATATATATAATTTATTGCTATCCTTTTCAAAATCCAAGAACCCCTTCCGGCTTTCACCACTGTGTTCCCCATTATATGCACCACCCCAGCATCCCTACACCTATTCATGAACTCCAGCTCGTCGCTCTCCGTCTGAATGCTCAGCTGACTCGATGTCAGGTTGTTGTTGTTGTTGTTAGTCAACTGGCCTGGAGACTTCAAAGGTACAATCGAGTCCATAGTTGAAAACGATGTGTCGATCGTCGACGACGACGACATGTTTCCCATGTTATTATTATTCATTAATAAATCTCTCGACTGAGTGTGCTGCACGCTTACGCTATACTCTTCCGAGTCCGAACACCCTTCCATCATCGACTCGAGCCGGACAAACAAGAAAAGACTATCGAATAGCTTTTTCTCAAAATCGTCGTCTTTCTTGTGAAGATCTCTATACCCGTACCTGGCTACGCAACGGAATATGTGGAAGTTTTTGGGTCCGATTCTTTTCACGAGAAACCTCTCTTCTTCTGGAACTGTGTAGACAGGGAGGTATTTCACGCAGACAAACACCACAATGGAATGTATCGCGGGTAGATTTGTTATGAAGTGAGAGAAAATATGAGGAACGCCGCTAGGGAGCTCGGTGTACACGAGTCCGATCCCGGGAACACGGACTAGTCCTAAACTCGGGCCGAGGCTGAGAATCCAAGCCATTGAAACTTTACTGTGCATCTCAAACTCGTATCGTTTCACTGTGCCATAATGCCATGTGTACATTATTAGAAGGAAAACTCCGGCAATCACGAGTGGAACCCAACCACCTTGGTCAATCTTGAAGAGAACAGCAGAGAAGTAGGAACATTCCACGATCAGGGATAAAACAGTAAAGAGCGTTACAAGAACCCAGTGAGAGCGCCACACCAGTATCATGATCAGGGTCATTAGAAATGTGGTCACTATCATTACAATCACAACTGCTGTTCCTGTTGTAACAAATTTACGCAAAAAACTTCACCTCAAGTAATAAACTTTACAGCAAAACTTTGTACAGGTTATTAGTTATTAACATCACATATTTTAAGGCATCATTTTATTTTTTTGTCGAATTGAAGACAAACCATTACGTAATAGCATTTGAATGTCAAAGAAGAGTTTTTAATGATAATATTAAGTATTAGAGCAAACATATCATAACTCTGAGCATAGATTGTTTAAAAATACTAATCGAAGTCAGCGGGTGCACTCACCATAGGCATTTCCGATTTGACTTTTATTCTTGAATCCGGCCGTGACAGCAATGCAAAGAATCATAAGGATCCAATTAATATCAGGAACATATATTTGACCAAGGAATTTCTTCGATGTATGTATGACTTTGACTCTCGGGAAACAGCCAAGGGCAAGCGCTTGCTTAACTATGGAAAAGGTCGCTGATATGGTAGCTTGACTGGCAACTATGGCAGCTGCAGTCGCAACAACAAACACTGGCCAATATATAGAATCTGCATAAAAAGAATTACGCATTCATAAGATAACAAGCCCCTAAAATTCAATTTACCTATATAAAGAGACCGTTTTAAAAAACATTCAGCAAATCTTACTCAAACTTCAGAACTAAAGCACTTTCAATTAGCATTCTCTTGACCAAGAATATAAAAATGGTCTGTATATAGTAGCGAGATAAGAAAACATAACAGTTAGAGAAAATCAGACACCGACTTTGTAACATTTTATGCAGAAATGGCATGCCACCACAATCCTAATGATCGCAGATAAGTTACAAAGCGAACCTGGAATAGATCGATAAAATGCATCAACCACGTGTTCCTTGTTCTTCATAAGGTAGGCTGCCTGTCCACTGTACGCTAGAAGAAGACAAGGAAACACAAGTAATGTAAAGGCCATCTGTACAGCTGAAACAGGAAAATGTGCTAAGTCCGCGAAAAGTGCCTCGGTTCCTGTAGATAATTAAAATACAAATACTCAAACTCGGAAACGATAATCAAACGGCAAAAGAATAAGAATTGTTTTCACTAATAATGTCACCTGTTATACTAAGCATAATTCCTCCAAGCGAAGTCCATCTACCGCCCCTTTCGAAGTACCGATATATGTAGACAGGAGAAAACGCTTTCAACACACTGCTATCATATTTCCATATATTATATAATCCAATTCCTCCGATTAATAGAAACCACAACAGAACAATCGGCGCAAAAAGCCAGCCAACCTTGTCAGTGCCATAGTGCTGCATGCTAAACAACCCCACTAATATCACTACAGCAACAAGCACAACAACACCTGCGCCATACAATATAAAATCAATAATATAACGCCAAAGATATAATTAAGTAGAAGCATAATAAACATGGTAACCCCACAAAAACAAAGTTTGTTTAAGAGGTACAGACATACCATTGCTCAATTGGGGATGATTGACTTTAATCCCACCAGCAGCTGAAAGAACTGTTAAAATTTGAATTTTTTAGCAAATGTGAAAATAATTACATTCTAAAAAAAACTCGTGTCAATTGACTATCCAACATAATGTGTCATGCTCACAACATAGGGGAGAAAAAGGATATAACTACTTGAGGGATACTTTGTAAAAAGATTTTAAGTAAAAATTGTCCTCCTATAAAATGAATGCCATATTCTTTTTGTAATTGCTATGTATCAAGCAGTCTACTATTACATAAAAGATGGCATATTTGCACAAAAGGCATACCCGAAATGGCTGGAGTTAGGATCCCGTCACCAATCATGGTACAAGTACCTACAAGGACAAGAATAAGAAGTATATTCTTTCTAGCTGCTCGTCTCTCCAACCATCTCTTTGTTTTTGCAGCGAACGATTGTTCATGAAAAGTAGAACGGCTATATGTAGTCAGCTCCTCATCCGTGCGATGTTGGTTCGGGATGGTTTTGACTTTTGCGTGTCTACATAGTAAGGAATACAAAGCGAATGTTCCACCTGTTTCGCAAAAAGCAATATGTTCCCTTTCAACGGCAGTGCAACGCATACCCTTCTGGATATATAAACTTTATATACATATGCTAAATGATTCGCTACTCCATTCAGTTCAATAGTTAACAATTGTACTAAAAAATTTTGAACTCGGGGATTAGTTCGACAGACAAGTCTCGTATCGCTAGTTTTGTTTTCTTAGTATTATCTGATCATCCACCCAGTCACCTACAACCATAACTTGCGTCAACAATTTCTCAAAAACTGTTTCAAGAAGTGGTCAAGATCCAACAGAACCACTTTCTGTTCTTTTGATTAAAAGAAGGATTGTGCAATCAACGCAAACAAGTCTCACGGTTTCCATATAGTATTAATGCAAATTGAAATTTTATACAACTCACCTTGACCGTTGTCCGTAGCTTTGCAAACAACAAAGACGTACTTGAGGAGCGGGATAAGAGTAAGGGAATATATGATTAAAGAAAGAGCTCCAACGATATCCTCCGGATCGTTGATTCCATGCGGAAATGTATTGTAGAAAACATACAACGGAGAAGTGCCCAAATCACCGTAAACCACCCCGAGGCTTTGGAACGCAAGCCTTAGAAGCAGTAGAGTTGAGAATTTCTACACAAAACAACATATTTATTAGGAAAGAAAGTAAAGCCAGAAGCAAAAAATGGGTATTAAACATCAGCAATTGATCAGCACAGCCATAACCAACCTAAGCATATCATAAACATCATACAATCAGACGATTTTGCTCAAATGAACTTGAACATATCTGAAGAGAGACGTAGAAAATAAATTAGTATACCTTTTCTCTATACATAGTTTTAAGCTTCCCAGCCTCTTCATCCATAGGCTGGTCCAGTTTCTGGTCCAAAACCCACATGCTACCTTTGTTGCTTTCACTGTCTTCATCAATCTCACTTTTTGACGGATCTACTCTAGACGCCATTTCCAAATCTCAGTCCAATCCTTTTAACTTCTCACCAAAATCTAATCTATCTCTAAAACCCAGATACTCATATCATATCATATCATATCCCAACTAACTCCAAGTCCCAATTCCTACCCTTCAAACCTGGAGAGATCATGTTAAAAAAACCTATCATTTACTCAGTTCAAGTAAATCATAAGAGGTTTTAACTACTGATTAGAACATAGATTTTAAATCCCTCAAAGCAAATCATGTACCAGGACTAAATAAAATGCCAACTTACATAACAAAAGAAAAGACAGAGACCGGAAACAGTAAATGTCATTTCGTAACAGTGTTTTAGCTAATCCAAGTAAATAAAATTGACACCTACCAACATCTGAAAATGAATTAAATCAGATTTCAAAACTGACTAAAAACCAAAGCTTTTAGAATTTGAATTGACTACACCAACCAGCTAGAGTCCACCATTAGAGCAAACAAGACTGAACCGATTTCAGACAAACTAAAAAAAAAAAAACAAGCTGGGTTCGGATAAAATCTAAAACCCATTTCATTTATTTTTTTTATTTATATAACTCGGAGTATTTTAAGAATGGGGTCGGTTTGGTTTCGTACCACAGATCAAGAACAAGAAAACCCAGTACATGTCTTTGGAACCGACGAACAGGAACCGAGAGGAACTTGAAACCCGAGTCCGTTTTTGTTGGAAAAAGACGAAGTGGAATCTGGCAATGGGAAAGAGAGAAAGAGAGTATGTCTCACGTTGTCAGGCTCTGCTCTACGTTTGGCACTGAGGAACACAAGAAATGGTCATTTTCTGCTAAACTCTTCAACTAAACGACAAAGGCTAGAGAGAGATAAAGAAAGAGAGGGAAGAGAAGAAGCACTTTTGGTTCTCTCATGAATTCATTTTATAGAAAAGGAAGAAAAATATTTATCTTTTGGTTTATCTGGGATCTACTAATTAAGCATTTATCACTAAAGTAGGTGTATCGTATAGTAATAAAATATTTGTTTATAATTTTTAACCCAAAATTGTATATAAAGCCTTGTAATATGAAAATAATGTTATAACATGGGTAAATTTTATATTTCTTATTCAGGTCTTTTTTTAATTTTGATTATTATTTTTATAAAAACTTAGGATAATATACAAATAACTATTTCATATCAAATTATTTATAATAACCATAAAAAGTTTGATAAAATAATGATAATTACAAATTACTATATTTTGTAAATATTATATTTCTAAATAAAATCTGAAAATATTATTAGTTTTGTCATTTTTGAGTTGCAAAATAAATTTAGAAAAACAAATGTGTTCCAGTTACGAATTATGTGTAATCTGAGTATGTTCTAATTATAAAATTGTGTAAATGTTACATAAATTAAGAAATGCGAATATATGACTTTGGTCCTTAAATTAGCGTTATGGTATGAAAAAAACAAAATATAATTTATTTTGTGAAAATAAGTATTGCATACATACGTGTAATTTGGTTATGAAAATAGTTTAAAAAAACATCGATGAAATAGTCTTAAAATGGTAGTGTTTTCTAAAAAAAAAAATTAAAAATGTAAAATTTTAAAAATTAAAAATAACTAATTAAAATAATATATATTTGTGTATTAAAAATATTATTGGAAGCATTTATTATAAAACAATCGAAATAGTTATTTTAATTTAATTTATAATATAATACTCATAGCCATTAAAACAACTCTTTTAACCATTAAAAGATAATGTTTTAAATGATTTTTTTTAAAGAGTTCAAATATTTTAAATTTAAAAACAAACAACGTGTTATTTTCGAATTTGGGAGTTTTGTAAACAAATTTTCAATTTTCGTTCATTAATTAATCCGAATTTTATTATAGAATTAAATAATATCCTAATATGAACCGGATTCTTGAAAAAAAGAAGGTGCAAAACTTAAAGTTTATCAAAAATATTTATGGTTAAGAAAACATGGTGTATTCTCATTTAAAATTAATCTACCCAACTTTATTAAAAAATCAAGTCTCGAGTATTATGAGATATATATTAGTAATAAACACTAATTAATACTTACTATTAAACTTATCCTATTTTCACTGCACATAAAAATAAGAAGATTCCTAACATTTATGTAATTTGTTCTTTTAACACTATTAACATTATTAACACTATTTTCACTGCACATAATAAACACTATTAACATTGATTTTAGTTCTTTATTTGTAAACCATTTTATTTAATAACTTTTTTTTTTGTAATTTGTTCTTTTAACATTTGTTTAAGTTGTTATTTACTGATAACTTTTTATATTGTAAAAAGTAGTGTTTGTTGCTCGTGGATGTAGGATGTCTTCACGATTTGAACCATGTTAAATCTCTTGTTGTGCGATTGTTTAATTTGTTATGTTTTTCTTGTTAACTTTGTTTTTTAAATAAGGTAAGAGCTGAAGCTCGTATTACCTCATGCGGCCTTTCGGGTAGGTGTTCACCAATTGTTCGTCACTACTTCGGCTGACTGGTTAAGATTCGACCTTAAGAGTCTTGTTAGGGTTGGATCGAATCTTGTTTGGATATTGATGGTTTCCCTAACAAGTGGTGCGTTGAGCGTGGATATCAAATATCAATATTCGGTTGTTGGCGAAGAAGACAAAGTAGAAAAATGAAGATTGCAAATTTTGGAGTAAAGTCAAGCGCATTTATAATAATGGATTTATCGAGCGAAATATTAGATTCAAGCTATCTACTAGATGGATATGTCCGTAGTAGAAATGACATCTAGTGTGGGGAATGGATCTGCTAGGATTTGGCTGGAGTTTGTTGAAGGATTGTTGATGTAGGTGGAGATTTAATCCAAAAAGTACCTGAAGAGGTTTAGTACTGACAATGGCGTGGTATTAATGAACCGACCATTCACTAACTATTGTTCTGAATTCGGTATACATAGGTGCATAATCTTGAAGAGTACCTCGAAGTATGGAATAGCTGAGAAGATGAGACATATATTAGTTGGAGTAAGGGTTATGCTTCTAACATTTGGATATAAAAAGAGATTGAGTGAATGAACTGTTTTGGACAGCTAACATCAACATGAGCCCATGGACTTTCAGTCTTCATGGAGATGTAATAGATGCCAGAGGTGGAGTTGGAGTTGAGATTGAGTTTGAACATAAGGGTGGAGATGTGGATACCTCTACCAATGTTGTTTTCAAGCTAGGTCAGGTTTTTCCTTTGCAAAGGAAGTTCAACCATTGTTGGGTTCGGATCTTGATTAGAAGTTTGATGTGTTAAAGGTTTCAAATGTTCAAACTGTGGAACATATTTCAAGTGTTGCTTGATCTGATTTTTAGATAGGTCAGATGAATGTGCTACCGTTTTCTTGAGTGTAGGAAGTCAGGAGACTGGTGTGTTGGGAAGTATTTCCTCGATAGAGTTCGCGGAGTGCATGAGAATTGACCACTCCAGATGTGTAGGTGGATAATTTGTCTCCAGTGAGTAGTTGAAGTATCGGGGTAACAGATATTGGAGTTACCATAAGTCTAGGTGGAGAATTTTTAAATGTAAGCTAAAAGTAATGTAAGACATAATCTTCTTTTCATATATTAGTTAGATTTTTATATTAATTATATATTTTATATTAATTAGATTTCTATACTTATTATATATTTTGTATTCATTAGATTTCCTATATTAATTAGATTTCTATATTAATTAGATTTCCTATATTAATTGGATATTCAATATTAATTGGATTTCCTATATTAATTGGATATTCTATATTAATTGAATTTTATATATTAATTAGATATTCTATATTAATTAGATTTCTATATTTATTAAATCTTATATTAAATTATTCTTCTATATTTATTAGATTTTCTATTAATTTGGACTTCTATATTATTTAGATTCTTTAATTAATAGATTAATATTTATCATAGACGACCTATAAATAAAAGAATATATAGCTTTGCAATTTGTGACGAGATGCAATGTGAGCTATATATTTCTTTAGAGAAAGAAACTAACTCTAGGTCTTTTAAGGGATAAGTGATGTGAGAGATAAACACTGAAGAGAGGGTTCTGAGAATCGCGTCATCTTTTGTTGAGAATCGCGTCATCTTTTGTTACAAAGAGTGATTGAGTCATTTGTGTTTGATAGTATTTTTTAACCTACTTATTTATAAAATAATTGTTCGTTGCTCGTAGATATAGGATTTCTTCACGATCCGAATCACATAAACATCTTATTGTGTGATTGTTTACTTTATATTTTTCTTGTTAACTTTGTTATTGAAATAAGGTAAGATATGAAGCTTGTATTACCTCCTACGACCTATCAGGTAGGTGTTCGCCAACTGTTTGTCACTGCTTTGGCTGATTGGCTAAGATTTGACCTAGCGAGTCATGTTAGGGTTGGGTTGCATCTTGTTCATATATTGATGGTTTCCCTAACTATTAGTAAGGTGAGAGATAAACACTGAAGAGAGGATTCTGTGAATCACGAGTGACTGAGTCCTTTGTGTTTGAGAGTCTTTTTGTAACCTACTTATTTATAAAAGGAGTATTTGTTGCCCGTGGACGTAGGATTTCTTCACGGTCCGATCCAAGTTAAATCTCTTGTTGTGAAATTGATTTATTTTTATGTTTTTATTGTTAACTTTATTCTTGAAATAAGGTAAGATTTGAAGCTCATATTACCTCCGACAACCACTCAGGTAGCTGTTCACCTACTGTTGGTCATTATTTCAGCTGAGTGGCTAAGATTCAGCCTATTGAGTCTTGTTAGGGTTGGTTTGGATCTTGTTTGGATATTGATGGTTTCCTTAACAACTGGTGTAGTGAGCGTGGGGATCTGATATCAATATTCATTGTTGGTGAAGAAGACAAAGTAGAAAGACGAAGATCGTGGATCTTAGAATATAATCAAGTGTAGTTATATTGTTGAATTCCATAAGGGAATTATTAGAAGATGCGTCTAATGTGAGGAATGCATCTGCTGGGATTTGGCTGGAGCTAGTTAAAGGTTTGTCAAAGCAGGTGGAGATTCAATCCAAGAAAGTACGTAAAGAAGTTTAGAACTAACAGTGGTGTGGTATTAGTGAACCGACCATTCACTAGCTATTGTTCTAAACTTGGTATGCATAGGCGCAAAATCTTGAAGAATACCTTGAAGCATGGAATAACTGAGAAGATGATCCGTAACTTACTTAGGCTTATGCTTATGACAGCTGGACATAATATGAGATTGAGTGAATGAGCTGTTTTGGACACCTAACATTGTCAACATGAATCCTTGGACATTCGTTAGTCATGGAGATGTAATAGGCGTTGAAGATGGAGCTGGAGTTGAGATGGAGCTTGAACATAAGGGTGGATATATGGATATATCTACGAAATCTATTTTCACGGTAGGTTTGGGTTTGGCCTTTGCAAAGGAAGTTCAATCATTGTTAGGTTTGGGTTTCAACTTGAATTTTGATGGGTCAAAGGTTTCAAATGTTCAAACTGTGGAGCATCTTTCAAGTGTTTCTCGATCTGATTTTAAGATAGGTCAAATGGATGTGAGAAGTTAAGAAAATGATATGTTGGAAAGTATTTCCTCGATAGAGTTCGCAGACTGCATGAGAATTGATCACTCTATATGTGTAGATGGACAATTTGTCTTTAGTGAGTAGTTGAAGCATCGGGGTAATGGATATTGGAGTTACTATAAGCCTAGGTGGAGAATTGTTAAATGTAGGCTAAAAGTAACGTAAGGCATAATCTTTTTTTCTAAATTAGACTGCTATATTAATTAGATTTTTATGTTAATTAGATTTATATATTAATTAGAGTTCCTATTTTAATTATATTCATATATTAATTAAATATTATATTAATTTAGTCTTCTATATTATTTGATTTCTTATTAATTTGGTCTTCTTTATTAATTAGATTTCTTAATTAATGGATTAAGATTTATCACAGATGGCCTATAAATTGAAGAAGATATTTGTGACGAGATGAGATGTGAGTTGTATATTTCTGTAGAGAGATAAACTAGCTCTCGGTCTTTTGAGAGATAAGTTAGGTGAGAGATAAACACTAAAAAGAGGGTTCCATGAATCACAAGTCCTTTGTGTTTGAGAGTCTTTATGTAACCTATTTATTTATAAAAGTAGTATCTTGTGCCCGTGGATGTAGGATTTCTTAACGATCTGAACCACGTAAATTTTATTGTGCGATTGTTTACTTTGTGTTTTTCTTGTTAACTTTGTTCTTGAAATATGGTAAGAGTCGAAACTCATATTACCTCATACGGCCTCTCGGGGAGGTTTTCCCCAACTTTTGGTCACTACTTTGGTTGAGTGGCTACGATTTGGCCTAACTAGTCTTGTTAAGGTTTGGTCAGATCTTGTTCAAATATTGATGATTTCCCTAACACACATGTTATATATAAACGTTTTAGAATATCTTCTGGAAATAATTGCAAAAGCAAAAAACTTCACTTTCTTTCTCAGTTCGTGATTCTCTCTCTCTCTCTCTCTCAAATCTAATATTGGAACTCATAAATCTTTCAAATTAAAAATTCGTGCAACAAATTTTAGTGAAATCACAAACGGTTCAACATAAATCAACTACTAAATCAGGTTTTCACGATAAATTTACTTTCTTTCGTCTTTAATTTTTCAATTGTTATGTTTATAATCATTTGTATTATCTAAGAACTGTTCGTGTTTGATTTTAGATGATTTGTATATCTTCTAAACAACAAAAAATAAATTAGTAACCTAGTACTTGTGTACCTGTTTAAAGGTACAGGGATGATTTTTTTTTCTTATTCCGCAAACATCGTTGAACGTATTTACGCAACCAAATGATAGTAAATTTCCAAATCTAGTTTTTTTACTGATTTTGAAACTAAAAGACGTTTTTAACAATAAACTTTAATGTAATTACGCACCCAACTTACATTTAGTTTTCAGACCAACTTTCTGATTTTGCTTTTCAAACATAAAAAATATTTTTAACAACCCAAATGTGTGTATTTACACACCTAACAAATAGTTAGTTTCAATACCAATATACATGTATTTTAAGTTTTTAATGTAGATAAAAAAATATCAAAAGAATCAGTATTCTCCACATCATGAATTCTATATACATTTCACCTCATATAAGAAATAATAAAGAATGTTCATAAACATAAACGGAGCAAGGTGGGTTCATGTGGAGGCATATGAACCCACTCTTTTATGATATTACATATTTAGTATTAAGTAATAATAAATAGACTTTAGTCCGGTGGAAAACATCAAAGCTTGGAACCTATATATATATATCATTTATTTATGAATACATATATATATATATATATAAATGTAAATTCAATAATGTTAATATCTAAGATATTTATTATTATTTTTCTACACGTTTCAAGCCCACTCTCAAAGTCCATCCCGAAAATTACGATCTTTAACCCTCAAACTGAATAATTTTCTTGTATTTGAAAAGAATTTAGAAATTAATTTTGGGGAATTTTAATCAAAATGAATCTAGTGGAATAGTATGTAATTATTATAGGAGACCGAATATAATATATTCAGAAACTGATAATAATTATATATTATTACAGTAGATGAAATAAATAATATATAATTATTATAGGAGACTAGAACTCCAATATATATATATATGGTCATTATAAACACAACTTCGGGATTCAATAGATCACTTTACAAATTCTCTAAACGTTTCTTTCTCTATGAGAATCAAAAACTTTATTCTATGATTGTCACCCTAGCAAATCCAAATGTCTCATAGATAGTTTAATGAACATGAGGTCCAAGAAACCATAGTGTTTGGGTCCTGGCTACGCCACTACTCATGAAGAATTAAACATTTTTTTATTTATTTCAATAGGTAAGTTCAATTTGTTTTTGCAACCAAAAGCTAAATTCGCACCCAAGTTACTCACAATTATGCAACCAAGTTACTTATAGTTATGGAACCATGTTTAACCCATCTAAAAATGTACTTTCATAACACGACTGCACGTAATTATACAATCACAATTTGGCAAACATGTATTTCTTTTTATTTTGCAGTGAGAAGATATGACGAAGACTTCGTTGAACGAATTGAAGATCTAGAAACAAAAACCAATGAATAAATTAAAGAAGTGGACGAATCAAATGTTATTCTTGAAGATCTTGTTGAAAAACAGAAAAAGGATAATCGATCTATTTCTAACTCTAGTGGCAATGACATATTGCATCAAACATGAGGAGATTGCACATTAGACACAAAAATACCTTTCAAATATGTGGTTATCCTCGATGGATAGTGACCGTCTTAATATTTCATTCATCAAAACAGATATTAACGTTGCAAAAAAATTTATCTTCTTCAGTCGTGCAGAGGAATCCTTCCTCAAGGATAAGTCATGCAAAACCTGGCTTAAACTTTGTGATCGTAACTCCAAATTCTTTTGCAACAATATAAAATCTCATATCACCCATAACCAAATCCTCTCCATTAATAATCACCCTAGTAACCAGTACACCATCCCTAAAGGGGTCGACAACATATTTTATTAACCATTTCACCAATCTTCTTGAGAATAAATAGCATCGTAGTTACCCCAGTCTTAGTCGTATCAACAATCTCACCATTTACAAGCTTAACCCGCCAGACAAAATATATATGTTTCATTCAAATACTAATAATGAGATCGAAAAGGAATTCTTTAGTATTAACAAATAAATCCCTCGACCTAGATGCTTATAGCTCTAGCTTTTTTAAATTCTCATGGACTATCACAGGTATGGATGGAAATTGTTAGGGAGAATCCTGAAAAATTTATGCTAAAGTAATAACTATGTTGATTTAAGAAAGAACGATGATAATGTTTTACTTAGAATAATAATCTTCTTTTTCATTATCTCTTTTAATTTATTTATATAAGATGTTTCTAAAATTAAGTCCATTACTCCATTACATAACTAATATTACAATCATGAACTGGTGGTAATTAATACGAGGAACATAACTGTTGTAATTAATGTCTATGTTCGTTGATCACGTTTGTTGGTGGGAGTGGTGGCGATAACCGTTCATATTACCAATGTCTAGCCTTGGGATGATGTTGTCCTTATCCCTTGTGCTACTTTTCTCTGGTCTTGGTGACACATAGGCTCAGGAAGCTATTTGTTATGGCCCTCTCGGCTTGAGCTGTGCCGATCGGTAAGCTTACCTTACCGAGAGGGATCCTTCACAATTAGCATTGCACTGATCAATCATTGGTCTTCCTTAAAGGTATTACCCAAGACGAGGGGTAATATGATATTACTTTGCCGCTTACGAGGTTCACAACCTACATAAAGGGTACTACCTTATTAGGGATCCCTAAATCCTTTTAATAATTTCAAACATATAGAGGGAATAATGAAATGAATATTGAAAAGTAAGCGGGAAAGATAACATGACGTGAGAATGCATGGTTACATGGTCCACATGGTGGGGTTTTGGATCAGCAAGTCATCATTTCGGTTATCCCAAGCAGTGTGAGATTAAGTGTTATAGAGATTGTGTGACATACATAACAAACGACGTTCTTGTTTTATCATATATCTGACATCCACAGGGCATCATACATGTGGGCAGTTTACAGGTTGCGCATGATAAGGACTAAATGAGACCGATGGGTAACACCCAATGGCTAATTAAAAAACC
The DNA here is from genome assembly GCA_036936605.1 of Limnanthes douglasii subsp. nivea. Lineage (NCBI taxonomy): Eukaryota > Viridiplantae > Streptophyta > Magnoliopsida > Brassicales > Limnanthaceae > Limnanthes > Limnanthes douglasii. Next base: position 344,103,173 of record JAUPFV010000001.1, read on the forward strand.
ACCGCACATTATCAATCTTGGATCTCAATCAAATTATGTGGTTGAGATTATTGGAATGAAGGTATTATATAAAGGTCATGTTGTTACATAGTAGAGACCTATTATTTTATATTTCATTAAAGAGGTCATTATTCTACAAAACATTTCTAGGACCACCGATAATAACCATTGTATTTATCTAGTCATAGTCACTGTCACTACTCTGAAAACTGTGACAGTAATTTTTTTAATAAGGTAAGGCTTTTGTTTTCATTTTGTTCTTCGAGATTCTCTTGTCTAGGTTTGGGAGAGGGATATGGTGATCGTTAGGTTAAGCGGTGACCGTTTTGACCGCGTAAGTGTTGTTGATATAGGTATCATTGTGGCTTGCCGACCCGAAAGCCCATTTGGCCATGTTCACTAACACCTTATCAAACCTTTTTTTCCTTTGGAGCCTTGGATCCAACACATGGCTCTTAAGAAAACGATGAAGAAAAAATTGAAGGAGGTTACTCTCGCCAGTAATCCCGCCGTCGAGCAAGTTGAAGCCAGGCTTTTCTTGACCAGTATTTCGAGAGGCTCACTCCCAAGTACACTCAACTGACGGAGGATTGGCATGTAAAATTTAGGAAGATGTATGGCTTTCATAATAAGGCAGAAAGTCGAGTTCCAAACCCTTAAGAAGAACCACACCAAGCCAGAGAAAATGAAACTTGCATGTACACTATTTATTTTTCTGAGGGTTGCATTTTCCTTTTCTTAATTTTATACGAGACACTTTTAGCTACGTACATATATTCTCACACTGGTAACAGTGAATGGATGACGCATGCTACTAAGTATATTGATAAATTCAAAGGTGCTTCAGATTTTAGTTATTTTGGTTGATCTTCTAGTCACTGTTGATGTCACCAAGCTAATTGGGTCTCCTTTATTTTATATACATCTTTCCAGGTAAAAAAAGTTGGTAAAATTGTCGCAGTCGGAGAAAAAGTGGAAAAAGTCATTCATATTTTTATCGGAGAACTGGGAGCATGAGGATCCTCCAAAAAAATTACAATTATAGCGCAAATGGATGGCCACATGTAAGATGAGGTTGGTTACAAGTACTTGGTTAAACAATCATTCTTGTATTGTGTGAGGCTAACGATCATGTTTTGTTTGACGATGTAGGCTCCGGGTAGCATTAGCGGTATTTAAAAGACGAGGAAGGGGATGTTGTAAACCCTTTACACAGGTTATCAGCAGCAATATACGCTACTTGGAAGTTGGAGGCACCAAGAGTGTTTACCCCAATGAAGTACTTGCTAGCAAAGCTGGGGCAAATCCTTGAGTTGATGATGATAAGAAAAAATAAGTTGACCATAATCGGTACTGGCGATGAGGCGATGACATCACATATTTCGCAATGTTACTTTAGTGCTATGCGGACAAAAACCTCCCTGAAATCGATCGTGACGTTCCTCAGAAATGAAAAGGAAAAGAAACAGATGTTGAGGTGCCGTGAGGGTAGGAATGGGCTCGTTCAGAGACTGCAGCATGTGTAAAGAAAACTTGCAAGAGTAGCGGACCCCAAGCGAAAGAGACCATCAAGAGAGCAAAAGGAATGTAGGTGATCGGTCAAGTGAAAGTTGTTGAAGGTCCTACAGATGGTGGCAAGCCCGATGAGGCCCAAGATGTTGAGACATGGGCCGAGGAAGATAAGAATGATGAGTATATAGGTTCATTTCTCGAGGGGAGATGAAGGGGGGTAGAAGCCACATAAAGAAGGTGTTTGAGAAAAAATGGGTAGCCGGTGGGACGAAGGTTTGCACTTATAAATGAGGAGGACGAAGAAGATGAAGAAGATGAACCCTTGGTGAATAAATCCAGAGGAAGGGAAAATGCCGATGGGGTGGATGGGTTAGGAAAAGTGAGATCTCGCATGCAGTGATCGAGCATAGTGAATAATATGACAACGAATCAAGGAAGACATGAGAGGAGGTCAGGCGAACCGCAACATCGACGCAAGAAGAAGAAAAAAAAGTAGAATTACCGCCTCTTAATTTTGCAGAGCGGTCAAAGCTGATAGTGAAGGTTATCAGGTCCATGTCGAGTCTTTAATGGTCAATATAGTGAGTTTAGATTGAGTCTTAACAACATAACAGACCCTCTGGCCTCATCAAGTAGTCAACCCCACACTCCGTTTTATTTTTTAAGGATTACCCACTGGTGCCATCAATGCTTATGTGTCGCCAATTGAAGCATTATCATAACTTTAATTTACGGTAACGCGCTGATGTCAGATATTCTTTAGAGGCAAGTGGAATTGACCATCAAGGTAATGTGACATTTAATGTTTTGTGTACTACCAGTTTGATAGTCTAATGGATTACTTTTCTTTGTCGCGCAGACCCACTACAAATAGATGTGTTTGGAATACCGTCACATGTTGCCTGCAAACCATCGAGCTATAGAAAAATGGAAATCGGAGAACCTATTATTTGGATTTGTAAGAGAGCTGACAATTGATTTGGCTAGATTCAAACATGTCTATGGGTTGGACCGTACGCGCTTCTAAATGAGAACAAAATAGAAATCTAAAATCGAGTGGTTGTCTGAGATGACATTGGATAAGAGGGAGGCATTCCGCAAGCAGAGCCTGGAGTTGATTAGTGGGAAGACCTCGTTAATCGCTCAGAGTACGAAAATATTGGCCTAGAATGATGACTTCATGGCGCAGATTATCGGTCTTATGACGTAAAATATGGCTCAAGCAGGAATGGTGGAGGAGTTAAGCAAAAGGATGGTTGCTCTTGTGCTTGAGAATGCTAACTTAAGAGTGGACTTTATAAAAGTGAAAGCAGACGCTGAACATGTCGGGTAGAGGAGGAATAACTGGCCTTAAATGAAAGAGAGAGGCAAGTACTGGATGTCGCTTTGGGAATGATAGGTGAGATGCAAAACGAGGTCAAATTAGAGATTAGAACAAGAATCTGGGCGTGTACCTAGGGATTTGTCGAAGTATGTACCTACCAAGGAAAGGCTTGAGGCGTCGGATGACGAAGAGAAAAAAAATGATATCAAGCATACAAGGTATCAAGTGAAGGTGTAAAATAAATACCTTAGGACCAGAAAGACCTTAGTAGAAAGACCTCTAGGCATAGGGTAACCATATTCCAATGATCCTCCTAGAGGGGGTGTTGAGGATGATCGAAATGTACCATCCTTCACGGGTGAAAATTAACCTTATGAGTTCTCGAATCATGATGGACCGTGTTAGTAAACTTGTATTTGGTGTTTTGAATGATTCAAGTTATGTGTGATGGTTCGTATTTTGTAGGATTCAGTTTGTAATACAATGTTAAGTGCAATGTAATATTTTGCTGTTTGTGATATAGGATGCATATATTTTTCATATCTTAATTAAAAAGCACAGTGTGGCCCGTTGTATAGCCTCAAAAGGCTAACTGATTAACTGATTGCGCACGTGACCTATCAGTCAAGACACAATATCGGCCATTTAGTAGCCCTAAGCATGGTTAACGAACCTGATCGCATCATTATCCTTACGGCTTAGGCTTAGTGGGCCCTCTTGCATAGCCTAGAGGCGTGGAAGGTTAGCCCATTCACAGTTTCACGATATTGGACAAAGCTCAATATGGCTTATTATGTAACCCTAAAGCATGGTAACTTAACTCGTTCATAAAATTAATGGAGTTAGTTTTGGAGGAGTTAAAGAAAAAAAGGAGGAATAAGCGCCCATGAACGAAAGAAGTTTGCTTCCAGATGCTACATCTACCAAGCGGTCGATGCGGGGGGAGGAGGAATATATCTTTGGGCACGTACATACGTCATTGATCTCATTTATTCTTGACAAGGACCAGGTTCACCACCAAAACTCGACCCACATGCCGCCTATTGTCATTCCTAATCATAGGTAAAAATATTTATAAAACAATCCATAATTTCTTTAATAAAAAATGTTTAGACTTGAGGTGGAATGAAGCGCAAATCGATATTATCCCCAAAATGGACAACCACTCATTCCCTTTTGATTTATAAAGTCATTTAAAAAATCTTGACCAACATAATACATAATTATATTTTATTTCTCGTTGTTTTCTGCCAATCTGCAATTACTCATTGCCACAGTCTTTTTGGTAACATTATCTTGTCCCAAGAATTCCTCTGTGGTTATAACATAAATAAAAATGGCATAGGTCTACCTTCAAAATCAACCTTATGAAGGTTTTTAATATTGTCCGTTGATGTCTTTCCTTGTTGTTATGGTATCCATGGACTTCCCCGCTCAAATGTTCTCATGGATTATCTAATGCATCTCTATTATCTCTTATTCAATATGCATCAACGATTATTCTTTCGGCTCATTTAGAGAAAAAAGACCTCTACCCAAATATTACTCTTTTCTCATTCTTTTTTGTTCTACTTATGAATGTCTTCTCGAACATCATTACAGAAAAAATATGATCACACTTTCATTTTCCACTGAAAGTATCATAAGCTTAAAATCATAAATATGTGCTTCAGTGACGAGCTTATAATTTTTATTCTTGCTGACACCAACTTCATCAAACTTATTCATGAGGGCCTTTTGGATTTTGCTTCTCTTTCGGGCGTCAGTTTCAACCATAGGAAAAGTCAAATATTCCTTTCGGGTGTTAGTGATTCAGTGTGGCACAACATCAGCTTTATTTTAGGTTTCGACAGTGGTACCCTTCTTGTCCATTACCTAGAAGTTCTACTAATTACATATGGGTTCTCTTATAACGATTGTAGACCCATTTTTAATAAAGATATTTTTTCATATTAATTCGTGGACATCCAAGCATCTTTTTTATGTCAAGATGATCTAGCTTACTGATTATGGGTTCTCTTAAATATTTCTTTTGATTTTGAGTGGTAAATCCACTTCATTATGGTGTGAATGAATCAATTTTGAGAAATTTAAAACCAAGACCCTCTGGAATATGTATGTCGGTTCCTCATGTAGCTACGGGTGAAGGAAAGTTCTCAACTTAAGATCATTCACTGCCAAATTATAAAAATTTAGAATCACAAATGGCTCATCCACTGCCCTCTCGTATGACACTTGGATATATTCTAACTCCTTAGTGGACCGTTAGGGTCCTAATATTATTCATTATGCTCGTATGCGCAACAACAATAAAGTTGCAAACATTATTTCAAAGGGCTTTGGGAATTGACCCGCTCATATTTGCTATGGTATAAAAAACCATCATTCTCACCTCGAGGAAATTATTAATTCTACTAGTGACCTCCCTATTTCCACAAAAAATTGAGGATATCAAAATCTCGCTTCCCAACCAGAAAAGTAAAATCTTTACAATCAACAACACTTATCATGTCATCTTCCCCGCAGCCCCTCCGATTTATTAGGCGAATCTAGTTTGAGATAAATTAAACATTTCCATACACTCCTTCATAGTATGGTTGGCCATCCAAGTGAAGCTCTCCACTATAGACAAACTATTTCTTAGGATTTTAATAGATTCATATATTGTATCCTATGTAACAACTCATCTAGATCAATTTCCCATCTCTGTGCGAAGTGCCTTTTTCACGCTTTATATAAGAGGCTGGAAGCGCGAAGCTTTGCTACCCTATCCTTGACATGGATTGGCCTAACTAGCTTCACATGACCACTGTTTGGACCCTTCCTCCTCTGTTTAAGGCTATCTTTAGCATTCCATATGTTGTGTTTTGGTTTACTACCTCTGGTTTGAGAGAAATGTTAGGATCTTCACTAACACATCCTCTCTCAATTCGCCGATCTCACACACACCGTATTATTTCTAGAACTTCGCTACAAATTCCACTGCATTCTCTCACACCATCACACCATCGCTACATAATTCGTGACTCTAAAATCCTTTGATAAAATTAAAGAACGATTAGTATGATTCTTAATTCTTTTTTAACTTTTCCAACAAATACTTAGTTGTAGTTAGTGGCTCCTTCTAAACTCCATAATATTATAATATATTTTATATCTTTTTTTTGGGTCAATATACAGACCACTTGTTTTTCTTATTCGCCTGGTTCTTTCATATCTATTATATATATCGATGGTTTAATATTTCTCTTAAACTTCATAGATTTTGTTTTTATAATAGAAAATGCTTATATATATATATATATATATATATATATATATATATATATATATAAAATTGTAGTATTCTCAAGGTTCTATGATATTAATTATATATATGCACCAAATCTTAAATACTTGAGTAAAGATTTGGTCTTAAGTTTACACGTGCTACATGTGCTTGCCGTAGCCACATGAACTATATATTTTCGTGCCATCAACTTGTGCTGTAAAGTGTTTATAAAATTTCAAAACGTTTAATTTCCATACTTGATAAAGCTCGTTAAGTTTAACGGATAATATTTGGCATCGGATCAAAATTAACTGGCATAAGTTTCTAAACTTCGATCAACCAAATGTTCAGGAAAGAAAAATAAGATCAATAATACTAAAAAAAACTAATTGCGAAAAAAATTATGCTTATATTTTTAATAATTAGAATAAAATCCTCAACCTAATAAAACTTAGTAAGAATGTATTACACAAAGCGATACTTTAGATAAATATCCATAAATTATTGTCAACGTTGGTTGTTGGACTCTATATGTAAATTTATACTCAACTTGACCTTTTATTCTACATATTTAAAGTGTTTGACTTGATATTATAAACGTTTTAAAAATGTATATATTTATAAAATAAAGTTCAAATATCAATATTTAATAGAAACCGGCCATGCATCAGCATCCTTTAAGAATCTACTTCTAAGAACATAATTGAAGATAATATTATTTATATTTTAATCGATGTTGACAATAATGGTGGAATACATGCATCAGAGCAAGGATACAATTTGGTTTTTTCTTTTCTAACAATTATAATTTATATTTTTAAAAAAGTTTGACGAATATTTTATCTGAATTTTATGAAAAAAATAAATTTTTACCATCCATTATTAGTAGGTTGTTAATCGATAATCGACCGGCTATCGTAAAATATTTTTTTTATAATGGAATAGTATTTCATCGCAAAATATATCATATTAAAACAATTATATTTTTTTGTTTATCTTTTTTTTTAGCTATTTAATTTTTTTCTCTTACATAGTATATTTTATTTTATTTTCAAAAATATATTTTTATTTACCATTTCATATTTTTTGTTTTCCATTTTTGTAATTTGAATCAATTTTTTATCAGGTTTTCTCGTCTTTTACTTGATACCACACGAGGTACTTATGAAAAACTTCTAGCAAGAACTTGAGAATATTATTGTCAATTTTATAAATGTATAAATATTAACGGGTGCGAAGCATGAAAAACATTATTTGCAGATTACTTAGTCACTTCATTGTTTAGGATCTTGATGAAAGGAGACACGCATGCTATTTTAGAGGAATTTGTTGAGATGAGATTAGTATACTTTGTTTTAAAGTAAAAAATCGAATATTAGATCTTAAATGTTCTTGAACCTTATATAGTATATGAATGTATTTATTTTTTAATTGATATTATATTTTCCGTCGATCTTTATTTTTTTTATAATTTTGTTATTTTTAGAGTAGTGGTTGTTGTCTTTTGTTTCTAACAACAATGATAAATACTCATCAACTTTAGTAATATAATTTTTTTGGGTTTTTATTATACAAGACCATCAAATATTTGACTAAGGTATTGGAGTTTGAGCTAAATTCAGTTGATATATTACATGAAAGAAGTAAGTAGCTTAGTCCAAGCTTTTCTTTTTCATTTTTTCATGATTAAGTAGAGTTTGTAAATTATAGTTCACTAAGTTATTGATTATTTACTACTATTTTTTTAATTACTAGTTTACGGGCGTGTGATATGCAAATTGACAATCATGAAATATAAATAATTTAATTTTTTTATTGATAAGAATTAAACATTTTGTTTTAACGTAAAATTGCATCTCATGATGGTGAGGGGTAATAGTTAATTATCAATATCATATCTTGCATTTTAAATTCAGTGGTATATAGAAATGATGTTTGAAACCATTACATGTAAATTATACTGTGTTGCTTAGTATTAATATTTAGGAGATTAAATTTGGTATTTTTTTACGAAACTGTTTGTATAGGAATTTCAGTTATTTTAATCCAGGTTGACAATAATGGTAAAATACATGCATAACAAATTGGTTTTTTCTTTTCTAACAATAATAGTTTATATTAAAAAAGAATTGACGAATATTTTATCTAAATTTTATTGAAAAAATAAATTTTTACAACCCGTTATTAGTAGGTTGTTAATTGATAATCAGTTTTAAAACGGCTATCAAAATTTTGTTCTATAATGGAGTAGTATTTCATCGCAAAATATATCACATTGAAACAATTAATAACGGTTATATTTTTTTAATTTTTTTTCCAGCTATTTTTTTAATTTGTTTTCTCTTTCATAGTATATTTAGTTTTTTAAATATATTTTTATTTACCATTTCATTTTTTTTTCTATTTTTGTAGTTTGAGTAAAAAAAAAATCATATTCTCTCGTCTTTTACTTGATACCATACGAGCTACTTATGAAAGAATTCTAGCAAGAACTTGAAGTAACTACTGTCAATTTTACAAAGGTTATTTAAAATAAATATTAACGGATATGAATCATGTATAACATTATTTGCAGATTACTTAGGCACGCCCATGCTATTTTAGAGGAATTTGTTAAGGTGAGATTAGTATTCTTTATTTTTAAGTAAAACATCAAACATTAGATCTTCAGTGTTCTTGAACCTTATTTCACATATGAGTGTATTGATTTTTCGATTGATATTATGTTTTTCATCGACTTTTAAATAATTTTTCCTATAAATTAGTTATTTTTGGACTAGTGGTTGTTGTCTTTTGTACAAACGACAACTAAAAGAATTTATGTTGTTTCTAACAACAATGATAAATATTTATTAACTTTAGTAACATAATTTTTTTAGGTTTGTCTTATACCAGACCATCAAATATTTGATTAAGGCATTGGAGTTTGAGTCAAATTCAGCTGATATATTCCATGGAAGAGGTAAGTAGCTTAGGCCAAGTTTTTTTTTAAATTTCTCATAATTAAGTAAAGTTTGTAAATTATGGTTCACCGAGTTATTGATTATTTACTACTATAATTTACTTTAATTTTTCTTAAATTACTAGTTTGTGGGTGTGTGATATGCAAATTTACAATCATAAAAAATATAATAATTTTAATTTTTCATTGATAAAAATAAAAAAAAATTATATACTATAAACGCTAAAATTGCATCTCATAATAGTGAGTGGTAATAGTTAATTATCCATATCATATCTTGCATTTATATAATTCAATGACATATATAAATAATGTTTGAAACCATTTCATGTGAATTATAATATGTTGCTCAAAACTAATATTTAGGAGATTAAATTTGGTATTTTTTCTACGAAACTGTTTGCATAGGAATTTCAGTTACGTTGTGTCAAGCAGTTATGAAAATTGTCAAGTCTTCACTTAGTCTCATTGGACTTGACAAGGTAATTATAACAAACTATATATCTTTTTTTACTTTTTGCAGACTCTTGTTCATGTATTTTCTTTCATAGAAGTAAGATTTTATTCCATGGCTCTTGCTAGGTCTCAATACAACATTGAGAAGTTCAAATTTGCACCTCACTATTTTTTTGACAATAGAAAATTTAGATTCAAAAATGGCGTGGTGATCGAGGTAATGATTACTAAAGTAATAAGAACTAAATGGTGTGCTCAGTTTTTAGCTTACTTTCTTGTATTCATATGTTTAATGAACTAGTCTAAAAATTTAAGTGACTTGAATGAGTAACTAGCTATATATTGGGGACTATGATATTCTTATTATGTTAATCAATTAATTCATATAACATTATATTTAAATTCAACTTAATGAATTGATAGTCACATGAATAAACATTGATATCTTAGTCGAGCTGAGGTTGAAGAGAATAATGAGGAGAAGACTAGGAATCAAAGGTTTACAAATAGCTTCTGCTACTAAGGTTTGTTCATTGATTGATTCTAATTAGTTATGTTTATTATCTATTTTATATGTGTAGTTAATTTATAATGAATACTATATATGATCAATATCGAGTGTTTGTAAAAAATATAACCAAGATAAGATTTGATATGATGAAATAATAACTCACTACTTTCTTGGATCACCTTGAAGATTTTGCTCGAAAGCACAAGCTTATATCATGTTTGTTGTTATTGTTCTTATTATATAATTTTATTTTCTCGCGGTGATTTATTCTTTTTGGAAATCTAATCAATTCATGATCAAATATGTATATTTGAGAGCGATAATTAGAAATTAAAAATTAAGAAACAAACTAGGTTTGGTTTGAATTAAGTAGAAAAATGATGGAACTTTGTTCATCATATATTAATAAGCTTATTTGTAATTGAGATTATGTTAATCTACTTAAAGTTTATATTATTTTTTTTATTGGGTTTTGCGTAATGATATTCGTAAGAATCATACATGAAGAGTATAATTTCATAAAATGTGTGCTAAAGTAGGAGTGGATCCCTTAACTTCAAATATAAGTTTTTGGGCCAAATTGTTGGGGATTGGTGATTTTTATTATGAGCTCGGTTAGTATAAACTCTCAATAAATGTTTATATGGTATGAAAAAACTCTTTTTAGTCTCACCATACTATATAACTATAGAGTGAGAGGGCATATCGATATCCTTACTTAAATGTTTTACTCATATGCTAATATATTGTCAAACTTAGGATGATCATATTTATGTTAAGGTATGTAGTTGATTGATTTTAGTAGAATTCTTAACCCTTGAAATGCAATAAATATATTAGAGATAAAAAGTCGAGAAATGCTAAGTTTTAGTTGATTGGCGAACCAATTGTTCAAATTATTGATATTTACTTGGCTACAAGACCCCATAATAGAGGTTTTATTAAAGTCACGAACTCTGTAATTTGATTCGCCAGAAAAAAAGATTGTGAAGTTATTTTGAAGAATGATTGTCTATGGCTTATAAGTAAGCTTAAGGTATTTTATTTTGGCTCATTATATGTTTGTTTATTGAATGTGTTCATGGATCAAAATAAAATTTATTCGAGATTATATAATATCTTAACTATTTTATTCTTTCTTGCAGTTATAAAAGTGTTCTTTGATATAAGGATGAACTATTATAATTGTAGACATGAAGTAATAACAAAAAGCTTCGTTCAAGAGTTGCTTGGGTTTGAAAATGTATTAATGTTTGTTGAAGCAATAGTAAGAAGAAATAAAATTATCATTAAAAGGGAAAAAACATAAATGGTTTAAAAAATCATACCTTATTTTTTCGAATAAAAGTAAATATGTTGAATCCCATGTTGATGAGCGTCTTCGTTTATTGTCGACGGTTTATAAAGAAATATCTAGCGGACATTTGGGTGTGCAGTTGATGCTCTTAATACATTATTAGAAGTATGTATATGGATATTTATATATGTTTATGATACAATCCTTTCACTTGACATATTGTTTCGATCAATGTGACTCATAAACCTTTATTGATCGGTAATAGGAAGATTTTTCAATAATGAGTAGGTTTATTGGTGAAATGGATATTACTATGAGAATTTCTTTAAGAATTATGTTTGATATTACATGATTTTTTGTTTTTAGATATGTATTACAACTAGTACTTTTGTTGTTGTAGAGCATATATTGCCATGGATACTTTATCACAAGGTTGTTGGAGTTTTAAACTTTTTTTGTTGAAGGAAAAGTTCCCTCCTTAAATATCTCTACACTTTTAGAATTAATTGAAGTGAGCTTATTTTTTTAACTTTCTTTCAGTATAATTATTACTCATTTGTTAAGTCTTTATGCTTTCTCACATAAATATCATTTATTTATTTTCCATGTATGTAAAGGGGTAAACATTATCAATAAAATAAAAGAGTTAGAGGAGCAACATGGTTATAGTATGTGTGATTTGGATTTTTCTCGTTTTTAAAATTTTACATTAATGTAATGTAGTATTTGTACTTTTAAACTTATGTTCTTTTTAGCTTCACATCTAGACGCTGATGAGCTAATACATCCAGTAGGACCTCATGAGTACTCCTTGAGGAAATTACTTATAGGGTGTGCCTAAAATTGTTGACATTGTAGTCTTTTCAAATTGCATGACTCGTCCATCATATTTTCATGGAACTTTGAATTAAATACTGTTTCCTTTAGAGAAGTTTAAGGTGGTTTATATTATTCATTTCGAGAGAGTAGTGTCAAACGTGATGATGTTAAGGAACCTTTATGAGGTAAAATTATATTTTAGGGTTTTTTTGCATCTGGATATATGATTACATCTGAGATTCTAAATAAATACTCGTGCTTGATTACCTGTTACATTCATTGTTATTAGATATTTAATGTACTATAATCATTTGTCTCATACCTTCTTTTTTTATATTGTGGTATAGAAGTCAATGTTCAAAAATAATTTTGACCATCTACCCAAAGAAATATATTTTGAAATCATAAAAATGCCACCGTAGTAATCCAAATTAATTTTTTTTAACATCTGGAAATGATAAATCAGCTGGTCGAATATGTGATGATATTCGTTTAAATGGGGCACATAGATGGCAGAACTACATAAAAGCCCCAAAGTAAGTACCATCACATTAGATTTAGTTGTTTCAATCATTTAATGAGTTTCGTAATTTTTCGTTTCACTTATGCCAGTTTTAGAATTTTATTATGAACTTTTATTCTCAACTTTGACAATGAGTTCTCGTTTGCTACCGGTTTAACTTCAGCTATCAATATATTTCAATCACAGGTCTATTATTTCGAGTAACTTCTTTCTTTATAAAATATAATATATTTTGTATTTTAAACTCCATATGTATATCTATTATATTAATACTTTTAAATATATAATATATTAATAAATATATGCACAAACTATTATTTATTTACTATAAGTAGTCCATGTTTCCAATCGTATTTCATTTTCGGGACAAGTACCTCCGACAATATTCCTCTTTTTGCATAAACTTCTTAGAGGTTACCACACTAAGTGTCTTGGTAAACGAATTGACTAAAAATCGACTTCACGAATGTATTTGACAATGTTTGTTGGGAGCTCATTCTTGATATCTTTGTTGTCATGGACTTCTAAGAAAAGATGATCTTTTGGATTATCTAATGTATCGTCACACCCTCATACAATATTAACATATATGTTTATCGAAATGTTAATTTCTATGGTAAAAATAGTTTCAGGAAATGTGATCCTCTCTCACATTTTCTTTTTGTTCCAGTAATGCAAGTCTTTTCCACTTTTTTCAAAGAAAAACAATGACAAAAATTCCAACTTATACTCGAAGTGTCATAAGCTCAAAATAGTAAAAATTTGTTTTTTTATAAGTTAATGATATCATATCATAATGATCTTAATTCCCTTCAACTTATCAAAGATGACATGAATGACTTCTTTTCCGTCTCGTGTCTCCAAGCCAGTTGTAACAAAATTCACAGTTTCCTTTGCGGGTTCAACCATACCCTAAGAAATCATCTCACCAATATTTTAGGGTACAAACGACTCATTTCTGGTGAACTATATGACATTTCCTCTCCTTATGATGCATTTTTACACAACGATTACCGATCTCTCCTTCATAAAAGTACCATGTATATTGGTTCGTCAACCTCCAAGCATCTATCTTATGTTTTTCGCCTTCTGCTCATCAAACCTATTCTTTTTTGCTGGCCATGTATACTGGTCCTACATTTTCATTCTACCTTCAAGGGTTCTCAAATATCTCTCATAGTCACTTTGTCATTGTATATGTTCCGTCCAATAGATGAAAATCTCGGGGGGAAAATGTGGCATGGTCCAATGTTACTTTCCCCACGGAGGAGGGCGTATTTGGGATTTTTTATCTAAAAATTTGGTATACGGTAGCTGTCTTTAAACATTTTTGGTTTGTGATTAGTAATAATAAAAACTCTATCCGATCCAACTGTATTAAATACGAGAAAATTAATAATACTAAATTCTAGACTTTAAATCTTGGCCTACCTCCCTCATGGATGTGGAGGAAAAGTTTACGTTTTAGGTTTTTGGCTAACAAATTATATCGGGTGGCAATTGGTAATTTGGAGAATATCTTATTATGGTATCATCATTGGATCATACCTACTTCTCTAGTAACATATTACAGGTAAAATATCATCCATGGCTCAAGTCTTCGCAAGCATCTCAAAGTTTCAAACATTATCCATGATAAATTCTGGAACTAGCCATCACTTATTAGATCTGCCAGTGCTTGAAATTGCAGTAATATCCATGAGATCAACAACCATAATATCTCTCATTCCTCCCAACGTCCTCTATAATGACGCCCATTACTAGATTTCTAAGAGATGAATCACAAAGTTTACTATCAAGAACACCTATATTTTCATTCATTCACGCATCCTATGTGTCAATGGTTAGTATGACATAAATTTATCATTATTTTCCACTCATTCATCATTTAGCTTGCTATCCATGACAAGTTGTCCATCCGTGACAAGCTTCTGAGTAAGGGGTTAAGTTCTCCTCCAAATTGTGTCTTATGAAACTCTGGCTCTGAAACTATTAATCCTATCATATATGATTATAGTTTCACTCAGAACATATGGGTGACGCAAGCTCCAAGCTTGCATTCTCTCTAAATAATAATAATAATAATAATAATAATAATAATAATAATAAATAAATAAATAAATAAATAAATAAATGGATCTCTTTACGGTATCACATCACATACTTTATGACCTTCCATTCAGGTTTCCTTGTATCAAGCTTGAATGGTCTATCCAATTTCTATGATTTCTAACTTATCATTTTGTTAAAATAAATTCAATACACACCCATGGTCATCTAATTCAATCAATTTGTAATGGAAGATAGTAATATAGTTATAAAAAAATATAAGAATACTCGGCTATAAAATAAAATAAAATAGCACAAATGATTTTTATAATTTTTCTAATAACTTTAAATCGCAAAGAAAAAACTAACAACTAACCTCAATAAAAAAAAATAGTTGTTGAGGAATCAAGATAGTTGTTGAGGAAAATTATGAAATTTTAAACTTTTATTAACAATTAATTGAACTATAATTTTCATTATAATTATTTTGGAATAATATTTTTATCATTTATTATTTTCTTTTAAATTTTCTTTTTATTCTATATATCCAAACCTCACCATCTAAATTTTAGTGTTAGATAAAGAATATAAAAAATTATTTGTATCCAAACTTTCAATAATATAAATCAAATAAGCAAATAATTTTAAGTGAATTTTGATAATTTATATCTCAATATATAAAATAAAATTATTTTTTTTTCTTATAGATATTAAATAATGATTATTTTTTATTTGTTTTCTCAAATATTTTAACGAGGCTATATACCGTGTTTTGGTGATTTTTTTTATTAAAATATAATTGTTGATAATTATTCTTTCAAAATTCATAAAAAATAATAATTAAAAAAATACAATATATTATATATTAATTTATTTATAGATGTAAAAATGTATTTAATATATAATATATATTTTTTCATAATTTGTTTAACAATGGATAAAATGTAAAGTAAATTACTAATAATTATTAGGATAAGGTTCAAATTATCGATAGCTACAAGGTTTTTGAAGTTTATCAAAAATTACGTGCATCATAAATTCTTCCAACAATATCCTTGGAAACACAAACACGTACCACCTACAATAGTTGGTTAATTTTATCCTTCAAAACTCCATATATTTCAAACTCTAACTTAAAAAAATAAAAATATATATACTTCTATTTTTTAAATAAACGAAATGAATCCATAATCAACAATTACTTATTCGCAACCAAACTATATGTAATTTCGTAACTAAACAATTATTGTTTATTCTCTTTAATGAATAAACTGATTGTATATCTTGAAGATTTTGAAGAAGATGAATCTCGTTATAATTAGGGCATCCATGACTCTGGTACTATTTGCTTACAAAAAAATGGAGAGCTCACTTATCTAGTGATAGAAAACGGACTATGTTTTTTTCACAATAATATGAACTGAGATCTTAGATTTCCTCTTCACCTCTTATTAACCTTTTGTTTTAAATTCGTTAGAATCTGTCCTTTACAACTTTCATCAAATGGATGAAAAAATTTAATCAGCATTATAATAGTATCATATATCCCGAGTATCCCTATCACTATTGTAGACATCCTTACCCACTATAAATTTTGATAAAATAACAAGAAGTTATTTTTACACTTTTGCTCTTTTGAGGTTTGAACGCATCGTCAAATTTAAGAATCCCAATCAGAACATAGACATGGTAAAATTTAAGGACGTTAGATGAAAACATGTTAGATGAGGCAAAAGTTTCTTAAGCAATTACACTATGAAACTTGATCATCTTTTGCCTTTGCTAAATATTAATTATTGTTTATTCTTTTATGCAACTGTTATCCATATTTCATAAAATATTTCCTCTTTTTACTGGGATGAACTTTATCTTAAATTATTATCACGGGGTGTTTACAATCGTTGGAAATAAGAATTCTACCCTCTTTTTACTAAGGTTAACTTTATCTTGTCTGGTTCGTTGCTATTTAAGGGGTGTGTTATGTCGACTAAAAGAAATCAATTGTTGGTAAAACTAGATTCATAGCTACATAAGATGATGTTATCAAAGATCATTTTGTCCAAATGGGTGGAGGTAACTTAACTGGATTAGTTTACAAGTATTTTACAAGAAACAAAATCTAAAAAATGCAATGCTGAAGATCACAAGGTAGAATCGTCAAAGAAAATTAAAACTCCACCACTAAAGAAAAACATAATCTCTTCTAAATCTTCTCATGGAAATAAATTTTACGCTTATCATGTGATGAACATTACTGTTACTACTTCATTATCAAAGAATCCTCCAGACAAAAATCATATGTTATATAAAAAAAATCATTTACAATTACTCAAAAAACATTCCCTTACACCATTTCTCGTTTGTCTAAAACTTTGTTGGTTCTTCATCTAACCTAGATCCTAACTTTTTGTTAAGTCATCAACTTTATTTGTGTCATACTGGACCATTTCAATAATATCAACCTCTTGGTGATATAAATTAAAGACAAGTATACTTTTTTTATGGAAGTAATTGTTATTTTTCATTATACTTGACATTTTTTTGTTTGAGTTTTTAACAATATTTTATTTTGTTTACTTATATTAGAACTATGTTATTTTTGTTAGTAAGTTCATGTAGTCTTGTAGTTTTCCAATTTGTTTTAGTGACAACTTATTTTTACTAAAGGAATAAGTTAGGAAACAAGAAGATGCACTGATCTGAAGAGATTCTACGAAGAACTAGTTGAAGTTAATACTAATCTAAAAAAAGCTAGAACAATATATAATACAGCCATTGATAACCTTAATTCTAAAATAACCAATTTGTATGAAATTTAACCAATGCTGATGAAGTCAAATACGAATCAATTCATATTGCTAAGGAAAACTATCGAAATTCTTTGTTATTACATGCAACAAGGGTCAAAACAAAATCATACTCTCTATTTGGAAAGCTAACCACGGACGACAACACGTTACCATAGAAGAATATCTTCATACTAATAATAAAAATAACTATCCAGAAGAGGATAAGTTAGATGATGACGAACCTTATGATCATGAAAATGATGATGAACCTCAAATCATAGATACTAAAAACACAATTCCATCGTAAGATCAAGATACAATTTCTTCTCCGATAAATAATGCTGACTTACCAACAAAGAATGCTAATATTCTAGAAATGAAAACAAAAACACAGCTATTGGTAAGGATACTTAACTTTCTTTGTTCATACCTTTGAACAATTATCCTTAGTTATTGACGACCTTCTTTCATACTCAACTTATTTTGTGAACCGCTAAAGATGTTTTTTGGGTAGCATCCGGTTGTTAACTTTGTTTAAACTTTCTTTTTTACTTATTATTTTGCTTTTAATATCCTGGCTTACTGGCTGAGTTTTACATTTCTTCTTCATCATATCAATATTATAAAGAACCTCATATCTACATACATACATACATACATACATACATACATACATACATACATATATACATACATACATACATACATACATACATACATACATACATACATACATACATACATACATACATACATACATACATACATACATACATACATACATATATACATACATATATACATACATACATACATACATACATACATACATACATACATACATACATACATACATACATACATACATACATACATACATACATACATACATACATACATACATACATACATACATACATACATACATACATACATACATACATACATACACACACATACATACACATACACATACATACATACATACATACATACATACATACATACATACATACATATATATACATACATACATACATACATACATACATACATGCATACATACCTACATACATACATACATACATACATACGTACATACATACATACCTTTAAAATATTATAATGAACCTCGGTTGATGGCTTTAATTGTCTCTTATCTGCCTTTAAAATTATCTTACTCATCATTTATTACTTATTTATTTTGGTCTTCAACATTATTTTTTTATCATTTTTCATACAACTCACCCAACTGATAATTAAACGCTTACACCCATTATTTTCTAACTGAAAACGGTGGTGTTTGACTTATAGTGAGGGCACAGTATAGTCATGGTCATGATTTAACATATATTTAGGACACAATCTATTTGATTAAATGGCCTCAAGGGCTTGTCTTGTAGCCATGTTCACGATTTGACATACAAAATATACAAATATGGCCAATTATGTGGCTTCAGAAACTTAACTTATAACCATGTTGTTAATTTGACTTATAATTTGAGCTTTTATTGCCCAAACTTTACAATATTAAATGTGTGGCCTTGTGATCTTATTAGACCATGAGGTTGACTTATAATAATATTCGCTTTCTAAATTTACTTGGCTTGTTGATCATTTTTGTCACTCGTATATTTGTAAATAATTTAACTTACAATATTTAAGATTAATATATAATGTATTCATAGGTCATATTTGAATTGACTTAAAACCTATCTTATTATTGTATGTTATACGTAATCTTATAACTTTGAAAGTTTTCATATTGTTATTACTTTTTTTGCATTTTTTATATTTTTCCTCTACTTTTAATCATCGTTTATCTTTATTTCCGCTCGAAAATTTATTTTTCTTATAGTTTTAGTTATCACATCTTATTATTTGGAAAAAAAAATTATTAGGTCGTTTTTTACATAGGTCATCGTTTTCCATAAATAATATTACTTTGCACAAAAATTAATATAAAAAATTGTATTAGAAATTGGCCTTACATGTGTCGCATTAAAAAAAATCCACCCACACCGCTAGAAGAGAAAAAAATATATTACCATCGTTTACAAATGAGAATTATAGATTTTTAAATATTGAACATTTCATGGATGTTTTATGGTATCCCCTTCTAAATCAGCCAATATATGCTTCATGATATCCTTTGGATGTCACTTTAAATGGGTCATACATTCAACACTAATTTACCTACATTATTATCATTGGTTTCTTGAAATATTTTCCTTAGAACAAGTTCTTCTTCTTAAAAACCTCTTACTTTAAAATTAAAATTATACCAACTTCTAATTAATCCATGATAATGCTCATCGTTTACTTAGGTGTGTTTCATACGTTGTTCAATTAAATTGATAACTAATTTTTTTTTATCTTCGTCATTATTTTCATATAATATTGAATTAAATGACTTAAAATCAAAATTTTAGTTGGAATAACCGCATCTATTCCATAAACTAAAGCATAGGTTGGTAGTCGTTCTTGGCGTCACCTTGTAAGCCCATAATACTTCTTGTAAAATATCTGGTCATTTTCTCTACCAAGCTCAAGTTTCCTTTTTTATACCGCTCAAAATGGTTTTGTTAGTCACTTTTACGTGTCCACTGGCTTGCGAATAATACAGGGTAGAAAAATGTTTCTATATTCCATATATTTGACAAAAACCTGTAACCATTTAGTTCGGAAATTGTGATTCAATATAAGTCATCAACACTCTTGGAATCCCGAACCTGCTCAAAATACCTTGGAAAAAATCACAAAATTCTTTAGATCGAGTTCTCATCAACGAATCTGCTTCTATCCATTGGGTAAAATAATCAACAACTGCTATTAAAAATATCCCTCGTCATGTTACCATCAGTAATGTTTATACCTAAACTATTCCATATATATCAAATAAACAAAGAGAACAATTTTTGTCTAATATTATTTGGAAGATGACTCATATTAGCATACCTTTGACATGGGTCATAATTTTTAACCAAATCTTTAGCATCATCGGACAATGTTTGTCTATAAAATATGGTTAACAAAAATCTTGCAATCAATCCTTTATATTCATAATGTTGCTCGACTATCCTTTCATGAAAATCTCTTTAAAAAGGAAGACTTCTTTAAACTTTTTAAAATCGATCATGTTAAACTTATTTTTTTATAATTCCCCTTCAAGTACTACATACTTCCTAGCTCTCATTTTCTGCACTATTACCCCATTCTTATTTTAAGGTAATATTTTACCCTTGAAAAAATAACAAATACTCATGAAACCAATCATCATTAGCATAAACATACAACCTTTTTTTTATCTTTCCCATTAATTTTTATTGACGAAATTTCTTGAATTATGACCATGGGATTATCATAAAGATAACCAAGCTTAGCAAGGAAATCTACAGTAGTATTTTATAGCTGGGGTACTTGTTCAAATATCACTCTCTCAAAATTTCTTCCATTTTCTTGACCATACTCAAATACTCTTTTATATTATATTGCTTTGACTTGTATATTACTTGGACTTGATTTACCACTAAATATGAACCTGATGCTACACAAACTAACTTGCTCCACAAATATAAGCTAACTTCATTCATACTAAAACAACTTTGTATTTTACTTCATTGTTAGTAGTCACATATTCAAACTTAATAATTTGTTTTATCTCCTCACTGCATAAAGTAACTAACATTATCTGAGCATCACTACCATCTAAACATGAAGCTCTATATGTCCTCAAAATCCACTATGTATTCTTCAAAATAAATTTCACCATCCATTCCATCTTCTTGAAATTCATTTATGAAATACATTATTCTATATGCCTTTATTGTTGTTCTTGGTTTGTATTATATACCATACTCACCGAGTTTAATGGACCATCTTATCAAAGGTCATGATATATTTGGCTTTTGCACAACATTTTCAAAAACAAATCGTACAATTATGACATGATCTTGAAAATATGGCCGCATCTTTCGCAACCACCCCAAATCAAGACCCGACTTCTATAAATCAAGATACCTCGTCTTGGAATCGAACACAATTTTACTTAGGTAATAGATTATTCGTTGAACTTCATTATTTTCTGGTACTAAGATCGCACTTACTCAAATGTTTGACATTGGCAAATATAAACACAAACTTTTCCCTTTTAGATGTCAAGTATCCTTTTAGGTCGCCAAGTTCTTTGACACATTCATCATTGCACTTAAACCCCTTTGTCCATGTTAATATATAAAATAATGCATGACTTTTAGCTTTAAATATAAATATTAACAAAGCTGCAAGACGACCCATCAATATTTGAACCTCTTTAATAGATTTTGGTAGACTCATTTTAAGAAATGATTTTAACTACACAAGATCAACTCTAATACCTCGTTGGCTAATCACACAACCCAAAACATATCTCATTCGTACGACAAAATAACATTTTAGTTAAAGAAATTTTAAATTTAACTTTCTAAGATTATTGAAAGTTTCAGATAACGCTATCAAAACTATTGTCTAATCATTTCTTTTTACTATCATATCACCAATATATGTTTCCAATTTTTTTTATCTAACTAATCAACAAATATATGATTGAAGAGCCTTTGTTATGTTTCCCCAATGTTTTTTAACCCAAGCAATATTACTTTATTACAATACAACAATCATTTTGTCGTAAACTTCGTATCTTTTGGATGTATTTTTGTCTTATTAAACCATGAATATGCATCCATATATGAAAACATCTCATATCATATCGTTGCATCGACTAATTGATCAATATGAAGTAAATGAAAAACATACTTTAAGCACGTATAGCTTAGATTAGTAAAGTTAACATACATTTTCCACTGTATATTATTCTTTTTAACCAATACCGGGTTTGCCACAAGTGTTTGATATATTTATTCTCTTATGTGCCCAATCTTAAGTAATATTTCCGCTTTATTCATTATTTATTTAGACTTGTGTTGGAAAATGTCATTCTTTTTTGTCATATCGATATTAACCTTTTATTAATAGCTAACTCGTGGCAGATAATTAGTTTGTTGAAACCCATGACAATAGTTATATTCCAAGAAAATACATCACTATATAGTAACCAACCAATTTATCTTTGAATTTCTTGCTTAACTGACCTCATACCATCACAATTTTTCTATACTCTAACTTCTACATTAACTATTTCATCTAAAGGTTGGATTAAACGTAACGTTTCTCATGGATCGTTAATTTTCTCCTCTTTAGTTTTTATTCAAGGTCTTATACATTCTACTAGTTCAGCATCCTTCAAAGGGCTCTATAACGGTTATATCACAATATTATCCGTGTTTAAAATCTAAAGTTTTTACATAAACTTGAATTTTAAACTTTAAATTATATAAATACATATATTTTAAGAGTGAATTGTTATTCATTATTCAAAACAAAATAAATCATATCTTCAAATAGTAGTTATTAATTAATATTTAATATCTTACATTTTCAATATTTTTGTATTATTTTTTATTTTGATGTTTATTTTTTTTAAATTATATTTTTAAACTATAATTAGAAAAATATATTTAATATCCAAGTTTTTTAATATCTTTACTTTACTTTCTATTTGATGTTTAAAATTTAAAAACAATATAATTTTCAAATCAAAATTCTAGAAAAGGTTTCTAATAACACTAGTAATAGATTCTATTGAATCATTCAATAGTTATATTATACATAAACGAATCATCCAGTTGTGTATATCGATACTCTATTAGAATAATGTTCAAAATAAAACTTACTTCTTACATTGTTTATCCTAGCAGTGATGGATTGTACGGTTTCTTTATATGTTCTTCAAGTTTGGATTAATTTTAGTCTTGAGAGTGTGTTGTATAACTTGAATCCTCTCAATATTGTTATATTATGTCTTGAATCGATCTACTATCATCGAGATATGTTCTGAAGCAATCTGAAAACAAAACATACAAAATACAGAACCAGAAAGAAGAAGACAATAAAAATAGAATTTAGGGTTTGAAGTGGTCAATCTAATAAATAAATGACAAATGGGAAAATATAATAGGTTGATGAAAATATATTATAGGTCATACTTATATAGTATAATGTAATTAGATTTAATCTTTAACCTAAGTGTATTATACCCATATATTCTGATTTTGATCAGGGACCATAACCCACTAAATTGATTTCTATCAATTTAGTCCATGAACTTATTAGTTCAGTCTCAAGTATTTATATGAACACAATTCTTCGTAGAGACAAAATTCAACTTTGTATCTATACTTATACCTTCATAACAAGTTTTCACATATTAGTCAATTTCCTATTTATATAATGAACCCGATTATGTATTAATTGGATTGTCTTATGATAATGACTAAATAGATCATTAGCATACCGATCCATAAATTTCCAACAATCTCTCACTTGATCGCCATATGCCACTCAAAGATGTATTCACTTAATAATTATTCTGATTTCATTGTAAATAAGTGAAATGAACTATCTCATACATTACAATGAAAGACGAATGAGTAAAACATATTCCTCTTAATACGAGCAACTGGATGCAACAATAATCACATTATCATCATCAATTAATTAAATACTCACACTTAAGTGATGATCTACTTAAAATGTTAGAGAAGTCGATAAAATTTAACTGAGACATATTGCAATAAAATAAAGTGTATACATTTAAACTACAAATATAAATCGGTTCCTATTATAAAACTCCTAATAAAATCAATGATCTTATAAACAAAAAAATATCATAGTGGTGTGTTCCCTAAAAATTGTATGTAATACTACTTTAGTAAGAAGATTTACTTTAATGGAGTATGTACCAATATGTTCTACACTGATTTGACAAATCTAAACTCTCTTTAATAAACAAGAACTTGGTATTTATATGTTTGGACTTAGATAAGCTACTTCAACTTAACTATAGAATTATTGTCACAACCTTATGGTACTTTATTTCCCTCTGTAATAAATTAATTTTTAACCATAATGACTCATTGAACATATTAAAACATTTAACAGATTCTACTGCCATAGAGAGAATGTAAATAGTGTTACTTTATAATATTTTCATTATGTTGTATATATAACTAACATGTATATTCTGCCTAACATGCTACCAATGTGTCCAAACAACCTAGTAAAATATGAGTCTAAATGCTCATTGATCTTCAAATTATCCCAAGTTTTTGTATGCCAAGATATGTCTTTTTGTTTATTGTTTATGTCAGAGAGTATTTTTTTTACCACTTCCTAATGGTTCATCTCTGGAATACTTATTTACCTTTTTAAAAACCCAAAAATACATACAATGTCTAACCTTTCACAAACTTGAGCATACATCATACTCTTGACTGCCAAAGCATATGAATCCTTTTGCATTTTTAATAGGCGTATTCAGGACGTACTAAAAATATGAAGTGGCTTTCACTAAACCCTTGATATCCAAAGCCCTCAACTAATTTCATTCCGAAATCAAAAGAGAATATTATCTCAACGAAATTCTGGTACCACTGTCCATAAGCATATTTGAGTCTATAAATACATTTCTTAAGCTTTCAGACCATGCAATTTGAATCCCATTTTACAAAGTAATAAGATTGAATTGAACCATATAAAATGTTTTCCTTGATGTCATAGTATAAGAAAAAAAATTAATATCCATTTGATGAAGCTCTAGGTTAAAGTGTAGAGTTTTCTAAGTGAGTCTTCATGAAACTTGAGAGAATGTATTTTAAAGTTAATTTATTTACACTGGGTATATCTTAATGTCACAAATCGTACTTTATATCTATCCACATTACCCTGTGAATCCTGTTTGGCTTTGTAAATTCACTTACGACCAATTAGCCTTTTACTTTAGTTAATGGGAAAAACTGTCATATTTAATTATCTTGCATTAACTTATACTCTTCCTCTATAGACTTGATTCACAAGTGGGAATCAAGAATTTTCATGGATTTATAAAAATACGATGAATAGTTAATAGTTACTAACATAATTTTTTATGTTTTTGAAAATACACTATATGATCTAAAGCTAGAATGTTCTTCATAGCTGTAGTTGGCCATATTTAAGGACACTATTTCTTAACTTTGCACTTTATTAATGAGATCGAGTTTGAACTATGTTCCTGTTACCTGTAGAAACATATTACATCCAATAGACATCTGTCAAACCTTTTAACTTCCCCTCTAAAAATCCTACACCCATCTATACAATTCTTTCTATAAATATACCTTTATTACTCATTTTTTCATATCACCATTAAATTATAGAGATAGAGAGAGAAATCATTGATTTATTTTCCCTTCCACCGTCGCCATCGTACTCAACCCATGCGGATCATATCAGATATGCTTCAGATCCTCATATGCTCTGTTTATGTTCATCTTAGCCAATTTTTGAGATTGACTTACCATCACTCAGAGAGCCGCTGAAAGAGAAGCTACAGATGTTATTGATGATAAACCCAAGAACATTACTCAAACCCTATTGTGGATGTAGATCAATTGATAGAACCCTATGAAGTATGAGATGTTGTGAAAATATTGGTGGTTAGAGATGCATGTGTCATGCTTTTTGCTCAGAATAGAGCTCTGAGCCATAAATTGAAGAAAGATTCAAAGAAAAATGGAAGGCTACATACCTTTTTTCTCTATCGAAAGAGACATGGAAAGTGAGCCCAAAGAAGAAACTGAAGATGAAGGCTACATATGTTATCACTCGTGATAGTGAGAAATCCAAGTCGAGACTTAAAAAACATGAAAAAAGATATCTGCCCAAAAAAACAAAACTGTTCCTTCAAGACTCCCCCTGTAACTGCTCTAGAAGATGTTGATATTTCTTCCTCAAATCCAACACCATTTGTTAAGGGAGAAGAAAGGGAAAATGAAGATCAAGACTTCAACATAGATCCCCAACTTTAAGAGATTGAACATTATGTTGCTGAAATGGGAAATAAAGCTGTAAACATTACCCAAGAGAAGGTAGGGCATTATCTTCTAAAGAATGATTTGGCATTGGTTGACACTCGACCTACATTACATCAAACATGTGGTCCATCTTGTCATCTCGGTACTCCTTCTGATGCTTCTGTCTTGGAATTTTGTTTCCTCCGTACCCTTATAATGAACCATCTGAAAAGGTTTTGAACTTACTCAGTCCTTTTTCAAACCTCGAAAGTGCTACCAAAACAATAAGTGAAAAGGTTGTATCCATTCGAAATCAACTGGTGCAGTTTGCAAAAGATGTGGTGTGGTGGAAGAAAGAAGCTGCCCATAACAAAAAAAATAGTGAGATTTTGAATCTAATTGAAAAATTTCAGGCCTTTCCACAAAACAGATTGGAGTTTCATAGTAAAACTATCAAGATAAAGAGTAACTTGACCACTAAGCACGAATTTTTTTTGGAGCAACTTACTTTGAAGCACAAAAAGAGTTAGAAAAAAAAGTACGCTTACCAGATAACACTCAACAAAGTGTACAAAGAAAGTAAAGAAGGGAGAAATAAATCCCTTCAAAACTTAGAGTCGTACAAAGCTGAATCTGAGTAGGAAAAAGCTGTTGTAATTACCAACACAAGTGATTGTCTTAAAGCTTTAAAGATCTGCGACGAATAAGAAATAATTTCCCTATTCTTCGATTTCAAACAATAGTTTCCGAAGGAAAACATGAAAGACTATTGGTACTTAGTGCCAAAAAATAGATGCCCTAAAGAAGCCTTTATTATGATGACAAGTGATTTAGAGGAGTCTAAATCCGACGAAAATGAAGACAACAAATCTACTCCGTGAACTAGTGAGGGTCTAGAAAGTGACGATAGATCCTCGGATACCTCGCCAAGTGAATATATGAGAAAATAGGAATAAACTATATTTTTGTGTTGGTGACTTGTATTTTTTGGTATAGATGACTATCATATGTCATCCTCATAAATTATGTATGCGTTTATCTTGTTGGAAACTTTAATTTTACTTGTAAGTGCTTATCACATAGCACAGTTTGTATTCGTAAGTATATAAATAATCGTGGAGTAAAAGTATTTACTTAAAAGTTATTTAATTTAGAATTGTATGGGCTAAAGAGAGATTTAGAATAAAATGTAGATATAAAGGAGTAAAATTGTATATTGTAATAACGATGTTTGTACTAAGAAGTAAAGTGAGGTGAAGTATTCACACCACTAACTACTTCAGTTACATGTAACCACGTCATCTATAAATAGATAGACTTGTTTTGGGAATAACATGATTGATATTTGATACACTTAGGACTATTAGTTACTTTCCTTCTCTAAAAATTAAAACTACTTTCTCTTTCTAGAAACTCTCTTAACAATTCTTGTTATGCCTCATTTTCTCCCTTAAAAATATCCACACTCATCATTGACCACCATAGTGGGAGATCGTTTAGTACCTAGATATCAGGTCTAAACCCTTCAAAATACCCGATTGAATAACAGAAGTATGATGCATTTTGAAATTTGAGTTGATCAATAAATATTGGCAGAAAATGAGATGCTCAATTTAGGGTTATTTGGGGAGGTAAATCGAGGTGAAATGCAAAGAAATGAGTAATGCGAGCAGTCTAATGTAGAAATTTGAATGAATAAGTTATTATAAAGAATATTTGAGTTGGGAAATCCGTCTGGCGAGTCTCACAATATTCAGCTAGCATGAAATAACTATCAAAAAATTAGAATTTCAGTCAGAAAAATGATATTCTTACTCAAAGAAGGAGAAAATGATAAATATTGATATGTACCAAAAATTAGAATTTCAGTCAGAATTTGAAGATTTTCTCAAAATCATGAAAAAGGTAATCCATCTAGGCGAGAAAATGACAAGTTTTCTTCAAGGAGGGAGGATAGTCGACCTCAGAAATTCCAAAGAGGACATAAATCTAGATTTGTAATTAGATAATCAACTTTTTGAAAGTTGATGAGTCCGGATCCCGTTACCACTTCGGACAGGGTTAGTTCGGACAATGTCTATCTAACCGGACGATGACAATTCGGACGCCATCATCCATTGTGCTGTTCGAACAGAACTAACGTACTTAAAACCTAATCACTTCTTGACTAAGCTGCTTGCTCTCCTACTAAGAGCTCATGGGTCCTTGAACTTGACCCGAGTTCATTAAACATGACCCGAAAGCCCGTAAAGCCCAAATTTAAGGGTATAAATACCCAACCACCAACATTAAATGAGGGTAATGAAAATTAAATGCAACTAGGCTGCTTAATGCTCCCTCTACTCTCTACTTAATCATTAAATACTCTCAAACCTCCACACAGATCTAAACAAAAATTACAAACTTACCCTCAGACGAAAATAAACCTCACCAAAAGTAATATATTTAATGAGTACGTCAATCCTGTGCACCTAAACTTGTATGCAATGATAGGAAGTGGAACTGGAGTTAATTATTATATGCAAGGAGTATATTGGAGAACTTCTCCATTGTCGTTTGAAATTAAGTCAATACCTCTTCCAATGCGTTTGTCATTTCAAAGATAGACAAATTTGATGGTACATAGGATCCTGATGACCATATTGAACAATTTAAGTTCTACATGATGAATTTCAAGGATAATGATAAGTTGGTGTGTAGAGATTTTTTGCAAACCTTCAAGGGTAAGCATTTAAAATGGTATAATGGAATTATGAGGGGTTCAATAAACAACTTCGAAATATTCTATACATCATTATTAAGATATTTTTGTGGGGAGCAAGTAAATATGAGCAAACGATGATACTATAATTAAATGTAAACAAACTTTTGGAGAAAAAGTAAAAGATTATACTATACGCTTTGTGTTGACAAAGAAAGAGTTGGACGATTATGATGAGTATGTATCATGTGCAGCTTTAGATAAGGGTTACTTCCTGGTGATTTAGAAAATAAAACTACGAGGAGAAGGGCACAAACTTTTACGGCATTAATGGCTCAAATTGAGGAGCAGATTAAAGTAGACGAATCAACAATGGTTCATAATGGGCCTAGTTCATCCCATAGGTATTTAGGGCCAAGAAACAACTCTACTGGTCAAGGTTATCAAAGAAACACTTCGAGTTATCAAGGGCCATCACGACTAAAATTGATTGCTAATTTACCACCTCGATCACGACCATCTCAACATTCAAGCTATCAACCACATTTGGTTAAATCGAATAAGTTTGAAGGCCAAAATATTTTGCGGAATCAACTGAGAATGTGGCCACAATTTTTGAAAGAGCTAAAAATCATGTTAATTTTCAAAAACCAACACTGATAAATAGACCAAGAGATTAGTAAAATAAAAAAAATTGTAAGTACCATAATGATGTGGGGAAATATACAACAGACTACATAACATTAGAGAAGGAGATTCAAATTTTGATAGAGAATAAAAATCTGACAACCTTTGTTAAATGACAGGGGAATTAACGGAAGTATCCGAGTACATCTGTGCAGTATGTTGTGAATGTGTCTTCAAATGAGGAGAATACATTATTGATTATTGATTTTAAGGAGGGTTTCGATGTGTCTTCTGAGTACTTAAAACCCAGATCTAGATCAGAGAATAATGAAGGTTGTGTATGAAACAGTGGTATAAGGAAGGGTTCGTAGGTTGTGTAAGTATTTTGAGTCTTTATAATTTTTTGAGGAGACACTATGGCAGAAAACACCAACAGTTCTAGAAAAATACATGTAGTAAGTTTAGAAACCCGATTATAGGAAAAATATCCACTCATTTGTATGAGAAAAATGTCACACCGTTCATCGTGTTTGATGAAGATGATTCGAGGGGCATAGTTGGTCCATACGTGATGCAGTGGTCGTCGGTACGAAAATAACAAGTACCCAGATCTAAAGGATACTCATTGATATCAGAATTTCAGCAAATGTGTTGTTTATGTCAATATATAAGAAAGTGCATGACCCACATTTAATTCTCCAATCTGAACGTACCATAGTAGGGTTTACGGGGGTAACGGCGCAAGTCACTGGATAATTAGAGGGTGAAGTTGTACAAGGATGTCCTCCGTTCAAGAAAAAAATTCAAGTCTTGTTTATGGTGGTGTATTGTCCAACCAGTTATAACGCTAATTTGAGAGATCTTGGTTATCCATAATGCATGTTGTAGCTCCTACAGTCCATAAATGTTTAAAATATGTGATTGGGGATCACATCGTTATAGTTCAAAGTGATCAACAAGTGGCTATAGAATGCTACATGACAGCTCCGCACACCAAAAAAGGTGTCTCTATTGACAAAACAAAATAATAAAATTATGGGGATCTTCCTTGGACGCTGACATGGTGGATGATCTGAGAGAGACCTCGAGTTCATTAGTGGTCGATAAAAATATAGAGATATACGAGTTTTCTAATAGGAAAAGCTTGTGAATAAAGAAATTGTTTTTGCCTATTTTACGTTATCAATTACTAAGTTACTTGTCTAACTATTTAGAGAAGTTTGAGGCGATTGTGGCATAAGTGGATCGATTATCAAAGGTAGGACATGTTCTCGAAGCATACTATCCGTTGTGGACTGCGAATCCTGTACTTGTGAAAAAAAGAACGAGAAATGAAGGATGTATGTTGATTTTACCAATTTAAATAGAACATGTCCAAATTATCCATTTTCGGTGCCAAGGATTGGTTAGCTTGTTGATTCGACATCATGAAATAAGATACTTATTTTTATAGATTCTTTCACAGGCTATAATCAAATTCAGATAAATCCTAAAGATCAGGAAAGTACTACTTTTATTAGTGACAGCGAATTGCATTATTGTCGGTTTATGCATTTTGGCCTTAAGAATGTTGAAGCTAGAGATGAAAGACTAGTAAATAAATATTTTGCTAATCAAATTGGAAGGAATATGGAGGTTTATATTGATGATATGTTAGTCAAAAGCTCAACATATGACAAACACCTTTGTGACTTAGAAGAAACTTTCTCAAATTTGAGGGTCATTAATTTAAAGTTATATATGGAGAACTGTACATTTGGCATCAGGTCTGGGAAATTCTTGGGATATATTATCAGTGAAAAAGCAATAGAAATGACCCTGATCACTTGAAAGCTTTGATATCAATAGCCCATCATCAGTCAGTTAAAGAGGTGCAAATTTTGACATGAAGTCTGACAGCTCTAAATAGGTTTATATCTAGATCTTCAGATACATGTGCACCATTTTTTCAAGTGTCGAGTCAGTCAAATAAATTTTCATGGATACTAGAGTGTAAAGTAGCGTTCTCAAAAATCAAAGAACACTTATTGTCACCAGAGGTTTTCTCTAAGCTCCAAGTAGGAGGCAGTTGTTTTTGTATGTTGTCGTCTCAGATTATGTAATTAGTGCTGTATTGGTTAGGGAAGTAGATGGACATCCATGCCCGCTGTATTATGTAAAAAAGAACTTACTTGCTTCAGAAAAAATATATATCAAGCTAGAGAAGTTGGTTTTGGCTTTAGTTGTAGCTGCCAGTATGATGCATCCTTATTTTGAGGCTCATTTGATTGTTGTCCGCACATGTATTCCATTAAAAAAATGTACTACAAAGACCAAATATTTTTGGAAGAATAACCAAATGGTCTATCGAATTATGAGACAATGATATTGATTTTATTCCTCGAACATCTATTAAGGCCCAAACTTTAGTTGATTTTCTTGTCGAATTCCATTCAAGTCGTTCCGATGAGGAAGAGAATGAAGCACGTACATTATCAATAGTTGTACAATTAATTTCTCCATCTGGGAAGTTATGTACCAAGCCATACAGTTCAGATTCAGTGCGTCAAATAACAAAGCAGAGTATGAGGCAGCTTTAGCTAGTTTAAGGCTCACAACTATTTATGAAGAAAAAATAGTCTGTTTACAAACATATTCACAACTTGTAGAAAATCACATATTAGGAGTATCCGAAGCTAAGAAGGATCAACTTGTTAAGTACTTATAAGAATTACGGGGGTTGGCTATTTTGTTTAATAAAGTGATAGTCAAACATATTAACCGAGAGGAAAATATTGTTGCAAATTTTTTAATGACTATTGTAAATTTTTTAACGACTATTGTTTATTATGAGGAATATCCATGGATCTTACTACAAAAGAGTCCAAATATATTGATGAAATATGAGCAATGTAAATAATCCAAAGACGTATTTGTGGTTACCGAGGAAGATCGAAAAGATTGAAGCACCGATCTATAAGAGTTTTTTACTTAACGGTATATTTCCCTTTGACACAAAATTAGCTCAGAGATTTAGATTTAGGACGCATTCATACACATAATTTGATGGAATATTTTATAAGAAGTCTTTGAGCAGATCATTGTTAAGATGTTTAGGCAAGAATGAATCTCAAATGATTTTGTCTGAACTGCATGATGGGGAGGGCTCAACTCATTATGGATATAAGGCTTTAATAAGAAGAGTGTTGTTAGTGGGATATTATTAGCCTTTTATAATGATTGATGCTAAAAATCTAGTTTGAAGTTGTGCACTTGTCAAAGATTTGCCAATTTCATTTATAAACCATTTGTGCCTCTAACCTCAGTTTCTGAAGCGATTCCTTTTGATAAATGAAGTTTGGATTTAGTAGGACCATTGCATATGGCTTTAGGAGGATGGAAAATAATTATAGTTGTAATGGATTGCTTTTCAAAATGGGCTGAAGCTGAACCTTTGTCAAGAACAAGAGCTAAAGATGTAAGTAGATTCATTATGTAAGATATTTTGTCTTTTCACATACAAAAGACAAATGATTGGGTAAGATGGCCCCAAATTAGGAAGGACTGTATTCAGTGGTCGAAAGGTTAAGCCAGGGACATATCGCCTCCAAGATAAAGAGTGAGGTTTTGTGCAGCACCTTTGAAATATTGAGCATTTAAGATTTTATTATGAGTAATTCTTTGCACATTTATCACATTGTTATTTTCTTACTTGTATATATGAACGACGACATACTCTTTCCTCTCCTGGCGGCCATGAAGGTTTTAATAAGGTGCCCGTACATTCGGAGTTATAAATACAATCGTTTTTGTTGGCCAAAAAAATTATGAGTATAACATTTGCATGTATGAGAATTTGTTTGAATTATAAACTTACAAGGTTATTGAAAGAAAATAAAGCTTCATTTTGTAAAATAAACAAGAATTGATCACCTTTCAAATAATTTACAAACAATGTAATTTGAAATGCTAACCCCTTTAAAAGCATATTTAGAAGTGCCAATATAATTGATAGTATAATTCAAAGTGCTAACATCTTTGAAAACATATTTATATATAAATGACAATATAATTCGAAGTGTTAACGTATTTGAAAGCATATATAAAAATATTGGTAAAATAATTCGAAGTGTTAACGTATTTGAAAGCATATATAAAAATATTGGTAAAATAATTCGAAGTATTAACGTTTTTAATAATATATATTTTGAAATGTATTCAAAACCGTATTTTGAAGTGCCGATGTGAATGCGAATGCCGGCGTAACTAAAAATACTAATATACATCGAAACATATATCAAAATACAAATTTGAGAACGTGAATTCTTTAAAATAAGTTAGAAAAACGAAAATAACCCTTATGAATATTATGAAAATATAAAAAGTTCGTATTCTTCTCTTAGACCATTAAAAAATAAATAATCAGTCTTTAACGATATTTTATTCATTTATGTTGTGGTTGCTTCGTGTGTTCGATGAAACCGGTTAGCCGGTTAGTTTCTTGTCAAAGTTCCGTCTCTACCAAATTCCAGACAGGACCACTAAGTCTCTTTCGGTGCCAGGTGGCAACAGATCACAAAAAAGCACGATAGAGAATTTCAGTCACACTCTTCTATTTTTATCTCAAATTATCACGGTATATATATATATATATATATATATATTTTTTTTTTTGAAATGAAAGTATTTTTTTACTGTTTTTTAATGAAGTATACATTAAGTGTTATGGTTTTATGGGTTTGAGTAAAAACAATATTAAAGAAACAAAAAACAACGAAATTTATTATTTGAGAGGAGTTCGATTTAATTTTTTTTAATTTTTTTTTAAAAGATTGAAATTTCCTTTTTGCATTCAATTTCATGGTTATTTCTGACAGAATATGTTGAAAGCTTATTAGTTTGAAACAAGCTTTTGAATTCTATTGTTCTTACCGATCAGAGAGGTTATAAGTTGATGACGATTTTGATGAGGTCAATTTGGATGCTTCAGAGATGTAAAACAACTAGAGCTATGTTTATAAGTTGTTTCTTATTGTTCTTTTTTGATTGGTCATATAGTATAGCTTGATTTATATTGAAAAAATATTATCATCTTGCCAAGTTTTTCTTTCGAGTACTGATGAGCATAGTATGTTGGTGGAATTTGGACTGCTTCGTTACGAGAAAGTAAACATTAAATTGAAATCTGCAAAAAAAATGTAAGGTAATACTACATGCATATTATATTGTTAGTTTCGAAAAACTTTTAAGTATGATATTCCTGAAAGTAATATAAGTATGAACGATATTAACACCTTGTGAAAATGTCATGTTGATGCTATTGAATATCCCAAATGAACCCAATTTCTAAGATTTCCAATAGTGCAATTACTCTAAGTTGGTTAGAGATTTGGATGGATTTAGATCTTTCTTTAATTTGCATATGTATATCCACTTAGCTAGCCATTCAACAACTGTATTTTGTTCCTTGAAGATATGAGATATAGACACGTTTGGAGATAATAATTTCATGCACCAATCTAGTAACACTATTAGAATCCGGTGAGGTTTTTTATTTAGTAACATTGCTAGTAATACTTTAGAGTTAGTTTCAATATCAAGATAATAATTTGTATTTTATAACAAATGATGAGACCATCGAGGAGAGCCTTACTTTCACTTATGATAGGAGTCTGTTTATTATAGATCATACCAATAGCCGCAGTAATTACCCTTTTAGAATTCCTAATTATGGAACCATTTGTAGCTTCACCAGATTGAGAACACGGCGCATCAGTGTTTAGTTTCAGTCTTGTACCACTGATAGGTTTCCAGTTGATAGCAATGGCCTTCCTTGGCAGACATAAATGGCTGAAACAAATTCATAAACAATGTCTACATCTTTATACCAAAAGTCTCTCTTAAGAAGATTTGAAAGATCCAACTTAAGTATTATGTTCTTGACTTGTTGGATGATTGTGTTGGCAGATACACTTATTTAATGATACTTAGCTTGGTTTCTAGATAGCTAGATAACCCAACATATTATTAGATGAAGGCTAGTACGTATAAGGACTTGTTTAGAAGGTGTCCAGAACCAACTCCTTATGACATGTGTTAAAGTTATATGTCTTCCAATTCTGAGGTTGAATAGAATGCTAAATTACTGCCACAACTTCCATAAATATTATGTTGAAAAAATAAGTGATGTAAAGACTCCGTGTTATCAAAATATTGACATTTTAAAGCCAAAGCTATCTTCTTGTGTTAAATGTTTGTGTCAACAAAGATCCAATTATTCAATAGCCTTAAAAAAGAATTGTTTTGAAGTTATGTTGCTCCGGGTTCTCTTGAATAGCATAGATTTAGAGCCTTTGATCCTTATATTGTTCCATATATATCTTGTGCTGTAGTCCCCCTTTTTAGATATAACCCACTAGATTTTGTCTTCTTAAGCTTCTTTGATAGATATTTTTTTATTCAGTCTATATCTGATGGTGTGACACCTAAAAGTAGTTTTTTTTGTATTCCATCTTCCATTATTCCAGTAAACTTTGATATTTTCTTGAACATACCAAGAGGTGTTATTGTCTTCACTAAGAGTGATAAGAGGATGGGCATTACACCATTTATCTAAACAAAATTGATAATTACGTTTACCAATTTTCTATTGGATAAATTATTCTGTGATATTTTTAACCTCAAAAAGACTTTTCCTTATTTTCGATATTTTCCTTGCTAGCTCGACTTGTATTGGATTGTATATTGAATGGTAGTTGTTGTGAATGTATTTGGACCAAAGTCTTTTGTTTTCTCTAAACTTGTACCACAACTCGTAAGAGAAGTTTAGTTGAATGTCTTTAAGACTTCTAATGTTGAGACCGTCTTCTTCATATGCTTCACTTAGATTTATCCAGTTTGTCCATGATATAGTTTTGGGATTTTCATTTGAGCTTCAGTGTTGTCTACGACACATTTCTTTTATCATAGTGAGAACAAATTTAAGAAGGATAGTATTTTACAGCTGAAAATGGGGATAACTAGTAGAACTAATTGAATGAGAGTGAGTCTGTCTTCAAACAAGAGGAGATTGTGATCCTATTCTCGAGTCTTCATCCTAATTTTGGATAGAGGTAAGCCTGGCAAGAGATATTCTTATTGATAAAATAAGTGTAGTCTTTATTTTATTGATTATATATCTTGAGATATCCTAGGATTGCAACATGAACTTATAAATGATGTTGATGTTAGAGGTATATCCATTGGAAAAGATGACTAATTCATCAGGGAATGCCAAGTAGGGGATCAATACTGAGCTTGCTGTTTTATATCTCATAGCTTCGTTGTCTTAAAGAATATATTTGAGACCTCTAATGAGGAATTCCTCAACAAGGGTAAATAGACTAAGGGAAATATGATCCCCTTGAAATAAATGATAGAGAGAGCTTGTTAAAGGCTTTAGCCATGTACAGTTTAATAATCAGGTTTCCTCAAGAAGTCTTCTTGTTACGATCATATGCAATCGCTTGAGTCAGAAGAATAATTTATTGTATATTTCTTCCTCTTTCGAATTCACTTTGTTTTTTTGAGATGAGTTTACGTAGAGGTATAAAAATCCTATCATTTAAGATTCTATACGAAATTCTATTAAAAAAGTACACAAACTTATTGGCCTAAAATCATTCTATGTTTTTGGTGAATCTTTCTTTGG
This sequence comes from Limnanthes douglasii subsp. nivea, assembly GCA_036936605.1. Classification (NCBI taxonomy): domain Eukaryota; kingdom Viridiplantae; phylum Streptophyta; class Magnoliopsida; order Brassicales; family Limnanthaceae; genus Limnanthes; species Limnanthes douglasii. The sequence goes on from JAUPFV010000001.1 coordinate 344,140,613, forward strand.
TATGATGCAGATAGGTGTAGTGTAGATTCTTTGAGGAACTTGGTCTTCATTGAAGAATGATCTGACTGTAGTATGAAGGTATTTTGTTATTAAACCCCAACATTACTAGAAAGTTTTGGTGTTAAAACCATCTACACCTGCCACACTTGAGGATTTCAAAGCTTTAACAAAGGTATATATTTCGTCATTATAATGAGTGATCATTAGGTTAGTTTTTTATTATTTGGTAATAATCTTACGTATACCATTATGAATATATGTTATCTCTTTAGAAAGAGAGTTCTCAGTTGAAGAGACTTGAAATCATGAACAACTGAGTCATCAATCTCTTAATTATCTTTAATTCAATTGTTGTTATCCAAATTTTCGAGGATTTTGATTTTTTTATTTTCTTCTTAACATAACTTCGAAGGGCATCAGTTGTCCTGTCACCATTTTTGGTCCAATTGGTATTGCATTTTTGTTCCTAGTATGACTCATATTTGGCTAGTAGTTGTAGGTGGATTGCTTGCGCTTTAGCCAGTTTTAATTTATCTTTTTTAGTCTTAGATTCAGAAACGATTTTATCATAAAATCTAACTTCTTATTCATTTTAGGTTATGGTACTGAAGATGTTACCAAAGGTTTCTTTATTCCAACTATTGAAAAATGTCTTGATTCATTTAAGTTTCTGCCAAAAGACCTAGAGTGGAGGGTCATTCATTACTTCATTCCTGTTTTTCTCAACTATATTGAGAAATATAGGCGAGGAAGCCACATATTTTGGAATTTAAGTGATGATTTGATGTGGGTTGATGAGCCTGATATAATAATACATAAATCAGAGTGTTCAGATCCTATTCTGACCATATGTTTAACTAAAGTGTTTTCAAAGTAATTTGACCATACATTATTGTATAACACCCTGTCCAGACTCTTCCATTGGTGAGAGTTAGTCCAAGTATATTTGAAGCCATAAAATCTATCATAAGTGAGATTATAATTGCTAATTATGTTTTTAAAATCATTTATGCTTCTCCAGCATAGAGAAGATTATAATAGTTTCTCAGAGGGGTTAGTGATGGAATTGAAGTCCCTCATCACCATCCATTCCATTAAAAGATTCAGTTACACTTCTAAAGTTGCTCCAAAGAGTTAGCCTTAGATCTCATATGTATTTTGCATAAACAACTGAAACCAAGATTTCTATGTTAAGAGTAGTATAAATGACATTTACATAAAGAATATATTCTTGATCTAGAATAGTTTGAACTCCAAAGTCACTTTTCTAAAAAAACCAGATCTTGTTGAAAGAGTTAGCAATAACATTTTGATAGCCCAGAAGTTGAACAGTCATGTTTAAGTGTATAATATCTATCATAGGTTCATGAATTGCAAGGAAGTATATCTTGATTTGATGATGGATTTAATCATGCGTCTAATAGCTTTTTGACCAATTCCTCTAATATTCCAACACAAAATTGAGATAGTAATTTAGAGGAGCCAGTTTGAGAACTCGGAAACCCTTTGAAGTGAATATTTTTGGTTGCATTAAGACATTTTGGTGGTTAAGCTTTGTTTCTTGGATTTTTTTGCTCAGAAATTTCTTAAAGTTTTTGATTTTTTGTATTGTGCTTGTACGAGTTGAAAGGAGGCTTCCAATATTTTGTGGGATTGGAGATGGGTTGTCGGGGTTTGGTGATTCTTGGATATTGGTTGTTCTCACCAAGATGCTTGTTACAATAGTATGCAGAGCTTTGATTATCTCGTTTTCTTGGAACTCAGCTATGAGATTTTGTATGACTAAATGATGTAGGGATTCTTTGGTTGAGGATTCACTAGAGTAGATAGACAGGTTATGGTTGGTAGATGGTAATTGAGGATCACTTGATTCTTGACCAGTGATTTAATCATCATTACTTTATATAATTTTTCTTTGATATTTTTGTCCATATTAGTTATTTTTGTTTTTTGGACAATTATGGATCTTATTTTTGGCATCCATATTCTAGTAAATTTAGAATGATTGGTATTTATTATGGACTGAATCTTATGCATTATTTTTTTGTCCAATGTGGTAACATTCTGAGCAGTAGCTAGGTTTTTCTCCATAGTTTACCTCTTATCAGAAGCCGTATATTTTGCCAAAACTGATTCAGAGTTTGTACAAAAGGATCTTTAATAAGTCCAACTCAATAAAGGTCTTGCACCAGTTGGACATGGATCGATTCTTGTGAGGGACCCAACTATCTATAGAATTACCTAGTTCTTCATCAATTGTCCTGATGGTTTCTTCATTGTACATATAGAATGGGCTATTGGGGAATGGTATATGGACAAAGTTATCGAGGATTCTTTTTCTGAATGGAAGTTGGGGCTCAATTTTAAGATGCGCATAATATGTTGGCCAACTTTCCACACATTTTTTCTTCATCTCATTCTAATGTCTTCTTGTCAATAAATTTCAATCATTAGGTGACAAGGATCTCAAAGCCTGATTAATCTTTCAATTGAAGCCTAAAATCCCAGAGAAGTTTTGAATTACAGACATTGGAGGTCTTCCTGTTGAAAACTTACCAATCAGTGTATGTTTATATATTGACTCCAATATATGTTTTTCTTCTTCCATAAACTCAAATGTTATGTAGTCTTCCTGATGCTAGATCTTGACATTTTCATGAATGAAGTCTTTAGGTGTAATTCTGGAAACATTATCGTAAGATTTTAATGATTGATTTGAGTTTTATGGTCCGATATTTGATGTAGTTTGTTTATGAGTGTTTACTCGTAGATAGGGTTGCTTGTCAAGATTGAGAATTGGGTGAAGTAAAGTGTAAGCTTGATTCAGGAATGAGAATTCTTTGTGTGAGGTATCTTGAGTTTCATTGCGTCGAGGTGATTGGTTGCTTGGCTGTTTAATTGTACTTTGATCTGAGAGAGATGAATTGGTTTTGGTGTGATTGCAGGTGATGGCGATGGTTACTGAGATAGCTTGGATGATAGCGGCTCAACGTCAAAGAGTTGGTGCAAAGGAGCTTCCGGTGGAACTTTGACCATGATGAGCAGAGGTAAATTAATTACATAGGTAGGTAAGATGGACTCAAGATTTAATTTCCTGGTGAGAAAGGAATCCATATATCATAAAATAAGTTAAAAAAATCACCCGACATATATATATATATTAGACATACACGTTTTCTTTTAGAAGATGATGATTAAAATTATTGTTTTCATAATAAAAGTTTGATTAAGAATTATACTAACGAGAGTCGTTCACTTGTTTTAAAACCGTTACTGATATTATTTTTTATTAAATCGGTCACTTTTATTATATATTTTTGTTGGTTAATATTTTGTATTTGTAATGACCGTGGTTGACCATTAATATAATTAATTTTGAATAATAATGACCAATTTTGAAATAAATATAATACCAATAACTTTTGTAATATATGTGACTAATTTCACTAGTTAATCATAATTTTTTATCATAAAAATATAAATTACATTACGAGTACTTTTATAAACAAAATTGTATTATTAAACATGAAATTATTTTTAAAAAATTATTAACACAGCCATATAATAAAAGAACAATCTTGTTGTGAGATTTCTGTTAATGCATTAAAAATAAATTTGGATGTTGTATATAGTTTGTTTCAAATTTTAAATTTCGATAACTCAACTATAAGTATATCATCTCAAGATTAAATCACTTTTAACAATAAAATTTATTTTTTAATAAATTAAAAGATGTATTTAATTTTAAATATATTAAAATTTTAAATCTATTAAATTTAATATAAAATTATATAAAACAAATAAAAATATAATAAAAAAAAATATTATATTTTTTATGACACAAATTAATACATAATCCATAATAAAAAAATTAAAATATTAATGGAGACTTCAAAGTTTTTTCGTACTCTTATTTGATGGATTAAAATGATAAATTAAGTGATATTTTGAAAATTAGTCGAGATTTAGAGAAAGAAATCAGTCAAAATTAAAAAAAAAAATAGACAAGATAGATAGATAGAGCATACCATATTTTGAACTCCCAAAACGTAAGAATAAATAATAGAATTTTATTTGGTAAAAAATTAAGTTATTTTTTTATGAGAATTTTTCTTTTTATCTATAGGTATAAACTTGGGCCAAAAATCTAACCGAGGTTTTGGTTTAAGCCTGTTGCATTATAGTATTTATGTCTTGAAACACATTTTTAATTTGTAGTCATAAGCTATAAATTATGTATTTCACATTTACAATGCCCTATAACCTGGACTAATTCTACCCTTATCAGTAGTTCTATAGTGTTTACGAGAGAATCAAGAAAGGAGTAGAATTTTGATTATTTTACCGAAACTTATTTGTCTTGAAATAATGAGATTGAATGTTATTGCCCAGTTAATGTCCTGTTTGAGCCAAACTATTGAGCAAATTACGGCAGATTCACAAGGACCTTGGGTGAGTTGGTCATATACTTGCATCGTTAGAACTCTTTCGATGCCCAAACATCAATTGAAGAAAAATATTAATTTTACCGGAGAAGTAAAAAGTACGCATATAAGTATTATTTCTCTTGTTTTTGATTTACCTAGTAGTTAGTTATCTCATAGCAGAGACTTTGAATAGTTATCATTAGAGAAAAGTTAAAATTTAAAAAATCATCGTGAATGTATACTAGTAGCCTCACAATCCTTTCAAAGTATAAAAGAAAGACTAAGTAATGGTCTTGTTAAGTTGAATGAGTAATCCGATACTTTATATATTTTTTCTCACCGAGACTTTTCTTCATTCTTAGAAATTGTCTTTTATTTTTTCTTCCTAAATTTTGTGTGAGGAAAAATTGTGCAGTTCAATTGAAAAATGAATGAATGTTTAAATAGTGAGTAACCATGATTTTCATGAGTTTTGGATGACTAAATAATGACTGAGGAATCGCTTAACACGTGTCTAAGGTGTGTAACGATTTTAATATTTTCTGCATGTGTGCTCTTTGTTGAGCTTATTTCATCATAACGATTGGATTTATTTTGATCTTGGTCTTTAATCTGCTAACCAATCTCAAACGTTGTCTTAAAAACAATAAACTGATATGATTTGTTTACTTTTTCTATAAACAGTTTTATTCTTTATTCTTTTTACTTTTTTTATAGGTTCTACTATTTTTACTCTCTAACTTTTTTGTCTTCTTGTTTTATTTATATATTGTGCTTAAAGTTGTTTTTCCTTCCTCTTTCGTAAAGCCTAATAGTTTTCATATTTAATGCCTTACAAGACATAACAAGAAACATTCAAGCTCATGTATACAAACATGGCGCATTGACGAGTAGTCAGAGTCGGAGTAGGGATGCTAAGTTTAGACCTATTTATGTTAATGAATTGATTAAATGTAGATTTTTTTTAAAAGTTTTAATTATTTGCTCTCCTCCTATGAGTTTTTCTTCCATTCTTGGAATCGATGATATTCATCTTCAAGTAATATGGTCGTTCCCAACAAATGATTATATTCTTTATGAATTTGGTAGGTCGAGCCTATTGTTGGACCTATCTAATTTGATAACTTTATTAATAATGTCATGGTCGGGACTTCAGATACTATTTTTTTGAAATCTCCCAAATGAGCCTCTATTATGTATCTGAGATGATATCAACTTATAAAGAGTTATTTTAAGACCGTTTAAAAAAATAATTTCTTTATCATAGATATGTTTATATAAAAGAGGAAGATTATGCTCCTAGAAACGATGAATGCAAAATTCCTTCTAAAGTTAATATTAAATTCCCTAAAGAGGGATAATCTCATTCGAATAATTTTCATGATGAAGTGGTTATCTTAACCTCTATTTTTGTCATACTAAAACGGCTTTCTCTGAGCAAGGATTTATAGATATTTTGTAAGGAAATATTAATATATTCCAGCCATTTTATCCCATGAATTGTAGGATGTTATTGAATGTTATTATACTTTCCGACACTTGTATGAAAAATTTAAAGTTTATGATTTTTTGGCCTTATATAAGATTTCTATTAGAAATGTGAATCCCTTACTTAATTTTACTATAAGGCTTGACTGTATTGATAATCTTCCAACCTTTAAAAAGAAAGAGCATATGCTCCCATGTATGTACTTGTGAACATGATAATTTTTTATTATGTCTTTTCTTTTGTTATAATGTTTTCTTTTGTTTTTTATTTGTTGTACATTTAATTCCATGTTGGCGATATTTTGGTTACGGTATCTTATCATAGAGTTCGTTGTATTGTCACTCTCCTCTTCATTATTATTTTATTGAAGTTGGATTGAACATATTAGCGGATGAACATGAGTAGTCATCATACTTGTAAAATTTGGAATTTATTAGTATATTCTTCCTTCATTTCTTATATCAAATGCTCAACATACACAGACAGAGAGGTTATGATATCAAAGTAATTAATGGCCCCTTAGGTGTCTCCTTTTCAAGATAGTGATCAGTTTTAACGTATGAATTCACTATTAAGATTTTTTGGTTTATTGATTACTAGTTTCTAAAAGAAAAATAACCAATATACAATCCTTCCTATATAAGCATCAATTTGGAAATGTTAATTTGTGTTGGAATGTTATTTGTGAACCTATATCGAAGTTAATAGAATATATATGATGGAGGCTGACTCAGACTTAAAAGAAGTCAACTAAATCTCAAAAGACAAGAAACAAATGTGATAACTTCGTATAAAATAAGGATGAATATTATTATTGTTGTTGTGAAAAAATAAAAAGGTGGTCAGAGGAGAATACATTTTGAACTATAGAGAATTGTAAGAGCAAAAATAATAATATTATTTGGTAAAATATGAAGCCATTCCATGAATGATTTTTGTCATTATTATATATAGATTTTGGAACAAAAATTGGTTGGATTTTGTTAAGAATATAAGAATCACATATTCCGCTTGCATATATAAGTATGCACAATTCAATCTTAATGCTAGTATGATATTGTCTGTTTTGGGACCAAAGGCCCGTACCATTTTGTTTCTGGTCAACTTACAAAAGGCCTCATACTAGTTGAGATAATGCTCTTATTTATATACAAAGACCAAAAATGCAGTATCCATATTCTCAAGAAATGGTATAAGATCTTCATGCCCAAAAAGAGAACCAAGTGAGGGAAATTATTGGATGTTGAACATGATAAATCACCAGTCATACTCAAGGTGAATGATGTGCTCTATTGATCACTAGTGTGACCTATTTTGCAGTGTCAATGGCTCTTTAAGCATTGTGAATTGATTGAAGTGTATCAATACAGTGGTAGATGCTCATCAAACGATATAACTTGGTTGGAGTGACGCTAAGGAATAAGGAAGTGTGGTATGATAGCAGTGAGTAGTTACACATGTAGTGTCTTTATGGTTTAGGTAGTCTTCAACCTGATTAGAGTGAGCGAATGGTAGTCAATTGAAATGATGGTAAAGTGGTAAGTTTTTAAGAAAAAGATTTCGTTAGTCTGCGACCAAAGTCCTACATCCCATATTGATTAAACATGGGAATGATCAATAGTATATAAGTATGAACATATCTCAACTAGCATGAGGCTTTTGCAGAGTAGACCAAAAGGAAATCTATGCAGGCTTTCGGGCCCAAAGCTAACAATATTATACTGGGGTTTGAGATCTGATTTTCCGTACATATATAGGGATATGGAATACGAGGTATCTATATTCCCAATAAATGGTATCAGGGCTGCAAGCCCAAATAAAGAACCACGTGGGGGAAATTCTCGGATGTTGAACATGATTAACCATCAACCATGTTCAAGGTGAATGATATGCTCTATAGATCACTGGTGTGACCTAGTTTAGAGTATCAATGGCTCATTAAACATTGTGATTTGATTGAAGTGTATCAAGATGGTGGTACAGGTGTGACTTGATTGGAGTGACTCTAAGAAATAAGGCTGTGTGGTCTGATAAGAATGAGTAACTACATTTGTAGAGCCTCTATAGTTTAGGTAGACTCCAACCTGATTAGAGTGGGTAGATGAAAGTCGATTGAAAGGAGGCTAAAATGGTAATTTGTTTGAGAGAAGGATTTTGTTAGGATGATACCAAATTCCCACATCCCACATCGGTTAAACATGAGAATGATCAATGGTATGTAAGTAATGAACATATCTCAACTATTAAGTTGACCAAAAGAAAATTCGTGTGAGCTTTTGGGCCCAAAGCAAACACTATCTTGCTAGTATTGAGAGATCATATTGTTCTTACCTATATACGGAGACCTAATATGTGATACCCATATTTCCAACAAATGGTATCAAAGCTCTAGAGCCATGCTCAAGGTGAATGATCTACTCTATAGATCACTAGTGTGACCTAGTCTAAAAGTGAATAGCTAGACGGATTATGAGGTACCCATATATTTAATAAATAGTATGAGAGATCCAACCCCAAGTGTAACGCGATGTGGTGAAATTCTCGTATCTCGATACCCATATTCCTAACAATGTTTTACTTAAATAAGAACATATCTCAACTAGTATGATGACTTTTGGAAGTGGACCGATAACAAAGTCGTGCGAGCCTTTCTGACCACAAACAAACAATATTATATAAGAGCGGATTCTCATATTTATATACAGATGCGGAATATGCGATACCCATATACCCAGCAAATGTTTTACTTAAGTCTTTTAATATTACAGTTTACCCTTTAGATCTTTTTATATACTTTTTGTAATAAAAATAATTGATCAATGAATTACATAAAATACGTTAATAATTTGATGTTTTCTTAATTAATTTTATTATTATAAATTTAAAATATTATTAAAAAACGAAATTCATAATTATAAATAGTTGCGCATATTTTTTTTTATAAAATTATATATACATAACAAAATAAAATTAATTGTTTGTTATTATGTTTTTTTATATAGTTATGGCCTTTATAAATTAGTCAAATTTAAAGATTAATTTTAAATAGAAAAAAAACATAACCCAAACACCCTTTAACCAAAAAAAAAGTATAAGAACATAAATTATACAAAACAAATTTCATCTAGTAGTTTGCTTCCAAGCAAAGAAATTTCTCCCAAAATTCAAAAAGTATTACATGGAAAGAAAACTTTATTTATATTTAGAAATGACGTTTGAATATAGGAAACAACAAAAAGAGAAAAGGGAGAATAATAATACTTACCATGTAGTAGAAAACAATGGTCCCCTAATGTCGTATTCGCGAAAATTTCACTTTCGAAATATGATCCACCCTAATATCTAATATTTTATGAGGATGCAAAGTATCTAATAGATTAAACTTCCATTCGGTATTTGTCACATACTGAATTCAGATAGTATAAATATATTAATCGGATTTTTTAATGAAAAGATTATTTAGTCCCATGGAAATTATCAATAGGTATTTTACATGATTTTCAATTTGAATAAATATTTTAAAATTATTTTACACTTTAAAAATTGAAAAGTCGATTTTAAAAGATAAATTCATACTTTTAAAGTTAAATTAGCTAGACTAAATTATTAATTCTAAACTTAAATCTTATACATAAAAAAGTTTAACTTTTAAAAATTCAAAACTAATATCACATGCATTAGACTTTATAAATCAAAATAAACATGAATGATATGTTTCAAATTAGATAAAAAAAATGTTATCAAACACATAAAAACTACATTTTTAAAATTGTAATCGAAAATAAAAAACACAAGTAAAAAAGTTATTATTAATTTGTGTAAAATCTAAATACATATATATATATTTTAAATTTATATAACGTTTATATAAAAAAAAGATTAAAAGATTAATAAAATAATATAGTTAATACTCCCGTTCAAAGCATAGAAAGTTTGAGGGACGAGAAAAGTCAAACAAAATATCTTTGACAGTCATAAAACAACAAATATCTTTGACATTCTGTAGAGTTGACAATATTAATAAGGTAGGGATTAAGATGCTGCTGATGCAACTCTCCATCATAGTTTCATGTCAAAATGAAAATAAAAAAATCATATTTTTGGGATGTTAATGATCTTCTCAAATTTAAAAGTATTTTAAGTTTGACCTTTCCAATGAAGTCTCAGTTTGAAAAGTGATCAATTAGTGAACTAGTTTATCACGCCACTTAAGAAGAGAAAAGGTTGAGGAAAGCATGTCCTAAGGTAGATATGGTGAGTTTTCAGTATGAAAAAAGCAAATAAAATAAAGTATAATAAGGAGTTTGATAAACCTTATTTTTAAGAACAACAAATCCTAATGAATCACCTATTACAGGTTGATATTTCTTTTGCAAAAAAACATAGAATTTTAAAATAGAGTGTGAAAAATATAAAACTTATGTGAAAACTAAAAATAATATCACACATTTTTCATATGTTTAAAAGTTAGTTTAGTTTCAGTTGCAAGAAGCAAATGGTGGGTTAATACGACTTCGAGCACTAGTTTTTTTATTATTCTAACCGGTATGGTGGGTTAATACGACTTCGAGCACTAGTGTTTTTATTATTCTATCCAGTATGATAATGAGTCAAAATCTCAGTAATGGTGAAACATTCATCTATTATTTTAATGGAATTGTGTACTTAGCCTTTTCCATTTGTGTTTTTTAATTATATTTTTGTTTAGGATATTTCTTGTATTTGAAATATTTTAGAAGAAATTTGATCTTTTTTCTATACTAGACACTTTTGGATATTCAGATATTTTTGGGAATAATCACATGAATTTCCAAAATATATATAAATATACACATATATAATAAACTAAACTGTACTGTTTAAAATTTAGGAAATCTTTCGTATAAGCGTTAGTGTTATATATCTAAGGCAATACTGTTTTATTAGGTCCATTTGATTATTGAGACTTTGAAGCTTTCAATTAAGTATCAAGAGAAAATAGAACAAAGTAAAAAAAAAGGTACTAAGCCAAATAAGTCTTTGAGGTTATACATACCGATATTTGTAGACCATTCCCAAAGGTATCATTAAACATGCATCACTATTTTATATCATTTATAGATGACTTCTCCCAGGGTGAGTATTTTTACCTTACTAATGAGAAATCAAGAGCCCGAGACAAGTTTATAGTTTATAAGACTAAAATTAAAAAACAAGTTGGTAAGAGTACTACATGTGTCAGATTTTCTCGTGACGGTGTTAAAATTGACGGGAAAAAATTGTCATGAACCATTTGTAAAGGACTTACGGAAATGTGGTATAGCTCTTCACTATACAATGCCAGGTTTTTCTAACATGAATGTCATATTTGAGTGACGCCGTCGTAAGCTTAAGGATATGGTAAGAAGTATGATTAGTCATTTGATCCTACCACTATCACTCTGGGTAAATCCATCAAATGTATTGCATACATTCTCAATATAGTTCTTACAAATATAATCATTAAGACCTCATATAAACTTTGGATTGGGTGAACCCCAACTTGAAGCATCTATATGTTTGGGGATATCCATCTTAAACGAAGACTCATAGGTCAAATTAACATAAATTGGACCTTATGACAGTTAGATATTATTTTATTAAATATTCAGAATATTTAAGGATTTTAAGTTTTATATTTTCCATTAAAAGTATATTTGAGACATGAATATGAAGGTTCTTTATGATGTTGAGTTCAAAGATGGGGGATTTAGGAATAAATATTCATATTGAAGACGAATATATAAATATTGAAGGAGGTTTCAATGAGGATACTCATATATTAGATGATTTGGTTTAAGTGGTAGTTATTTTAGTACGATTAGAATATTATGATACTTAAGATGATATTTGTTTTATACATAAACAACAAAATAAAATTGTTCAAGAATGTCTAATTCTACTTCTTAAGAAGTGTAAAGTGAAAAAATGTTTCCCCCAACAAGGTCCACTAGAGAAATAAAGAACACTATATATTTGGTTTATATAGTGTATACTCATAAACATGAAGATTCATTTGGTATAATGGTATGCAATCTTTCACATTTTCGTGTTATGAAGAGTTCAAATTTTTAGTCTGAGATTAACGTTATGAATGAAAAGTATAAGTTTATGTAATATAATACGGTTTGGGATCTTTTACCATTACGTAAAGGAAAGAAGTCGACTGGTAGTAAATGTATTTTCAAAACTAAATAGAATCAGATGAGTAATGTGAAGACATATAACGCGCGACTTGTAGCAAAAGGTAATACTCAGCGAGAACAGATTGACCTTAAAGATAAATTCTCTCTAGTTTAGCCGAAAGAATCTTTTAGGACAATTACTAGCTGCACAGTTTGCCATATAGATTCAAAACATAGATTTTAAGACTATATAAAAATGGTGACATTGACAAATCGATCTATATGATGCAATCGTAGAACTTTGGAATTAGTGATTATAAGTCAATGGTAGGAGCACTTAAGAAATCTATTTATGGGATAAAACATTCTTTTAAACATTGGTACCACATGTTCATTGAGATAATAGTATCTTTTTGTTTTGATATAAACTCGGTTGAGGATTGTGTGTGATAATGATCGAATTATCCAAATGGCGGACAAATGATTTATTGAACCAACATTTATTTTATATATACTAATGTAATAAACTGTAATAATTAAATGTATTTTACATGGTATTGAGATTTGGGTGTATTTGGGGTTGGGTTATAGAAATGGACCCATGCACCGTGTAAGCCAACTAGGCCCATTTTACTATATATAGCCTTAACAAAATTAAATGAAGCATGAGAAAAAAATTCACTACCTAACTATATTTCATATCGTCTCTCTCTAAAATAATTCCAAGCAGTTCAATTATCTCTCTAGAACTCATCCAAAATTTAGTTATTTCTTCTTTTATTACCAAATACCTCCAAAAATATGTAAAACTATTAGTGGCAACTACGGTGGAAGCCTAGTTAGGTACCCTTATAACAACATCCAAAACATAAAGCGTTAGTTTACTTTATTTTAAGAATATACTGAAGAATGGACTTTGAGATGGAGGTAGATCCTACCCGGATGACCGAATGAGTCATAATCAGAGAGGGTTTTGGTCAACTACCGCATGTAAATGACGAGAAACAGAAATGATTGCTCATGCAAAAATGGTATGACTAGTTGCGAAGGGAGATTGAGGTATTAAGATCCCAAAAAGAAGCAATAGTAACCCTGCGGGTAAGGTTCGATCGGAAGTCCGAAAATCAAAAGACAAGAAAGCTCCGATGAATAAGTTGTAATCTCAGATGATCATCATACTCCAGAAAATTACCAAAGAGTTTAATCATGGAAAAGCCATCCTCGAAGAGGGAATGGAGGACCATGTATTACTATATTTCATTAACAGTCTAGCAAATACTCTATGTCTGAGTTTGAGGAGTCTTCATCATCTCTGAATAGAGATCATCGTCATAAAAAAAGAAAGAATCATGGTGAAAAGTATTATATAAAGAAACATTTTTATTGATACGGAACTGAGAGTGAGAGAAAAGATTGAGCAAACAACGTACTTTCTCGTATAAATGAGGACCTCAAAAGATTAAAGGTAGAATAGAATCCAAAATAAGGATATAAGGTTTGGGGAACCAAAATGTTGATTATCAAGTAAATAATTTGTTTGCTACTCAGCATGAGCATGTAATTTTGCGGCAACTAGTGAGGGTCACCGATATAGTCAATGATATAATTGGAAGCAGTCTCCTCATTCTATAGAAAGTTTGTAAGGATATTTACCAAATAATTTTGACATATCCAAGCTGGAAAACTTTTATGATAGTAAGAATTCAGATAACCACCTTGAGCAATTCAAGAACTTTATCATGGATTACGATGACGATGATAAAATATTATATCGGGCTTTCTTCCAAACCTTCAAAGATAGTGTTTTAAAATGGTATAACCGAATTTTGCAAGGGTCTATCAAGCATTTTGAAATGTTCTGAACAGTTTTTTGAAGGCAGATTGTAGAAAGCAAAGAAATAAGAGGAAACTACGATACAATAATTCAGTGTTGCCAATTAATGGGGGAAGTTTGAAATATTATACCATATGATTCATAAAATTTAAGAATAACCTACATGATTGCTTTGAGCAAGTGGCCAAAGCTTCTTTCAGGCAAGGCTTCTTCTTTAGAGAATTGGCTGATAACGTGACTAGGAAAAAAGCTATGTCCTTAAGGGATTTTTTATCGCAGGTCGAGAAACAAATCAATGTGAAAGAGTTAAAGAGATTATAATTGATCGCTTTGCAGAGGTAGGTTTCACAAACTATTACCTCGGGATATCACCGACAATAAGCCTAGACAATCCCCAATGTTCGTCTGAAGGATACTAATTAGAATTTACCTCGACCTAGGGTAAATCAATACCTACAACGCTAGCGACAATAATCCTAGACAGTTCACAACGCCATGATACAAGGGATTTTATTGTACTGAAGCAAGAGATTCAAAACTTAAATGAGAATATAAAACTGAATACGTTTTTCAAAATATAGTTAGAGGATCAGTTACAAGCTCTAGTTGTTTGTCAAGCTATAGTTTGAAGGAATGCAATAAAAGCTACCCCTAAGCAGGAAAATACTATTGTTATGACTAGACCTTATACTGAGTTTGATGTGGATTCTTTTTATTTTGATCTTGGTCTTGACCGAAGCAGTATCATGTTGATTGATAAACCATAATGGTAGGAAACGTTAAGGATTTGTGTGAGTTATATGAGTCACAAACTATTTTTAGTGGGGATATGGTATCAGGACTTTTGGGTTGCTCATAAAAGAGGCATATTGTGAGTTTGACAGCTCATTCAGAAGGAAAAATGTCAGCCCATCTTTACCAAAATCTAATTTTGTTTATTGTGTTTAACGGTGATGTTTTGAGAGATATTTTTGAGCCGCATGGGGATGTTGTGATAATCTAAGCGACAATCGAGGGGACCAAAATCTGAAGGATCTTGATTCATATAGGTAGTTGGGAAATTTTTTTGTTTATGTTTACCTTTAAAAAAATGAAAAACCCTCCAATTATACTCCGACCACATTCAACGATAGTGTGGTTCACAAGTTCAAAGGTGATGCTCTGCTCAGCTGAGGACCCTTAAAAAGATAGTGAGAGTATTTTTTTATTGTCTTGGATGAGATTGTCCTCGGCAGCCAGAAGATGGCTAGAGAATATTATGTTTCCGCTTTGGATCCTAAAACACCCCAAAACACGGAAACAAAAAAAATAACAACAATTATTTGAGTATACTTCAGAATCAGACATTGTAGATAATCCCAAGGAGACTCATATTTTGGTAATACTTGATGAGGATATTGAGGTATATATATTCCAAATAGAAAAAGCGTGAGAATTAAAGTCTGTTTACCACCAGTTGTAAGTGAATAACTATTATATTTTTTATTTGAGAATTTTAATTTTTTTTTGTTGTACTAAGGATGTATTAGGCGTCCCTGCAAGTATTGTTTCCCACAAACTAGCAATACGACCCAACATATGCCCTATTATACAAAAACAAATAATTTTTTCTGCTGAAAAGTCTGAAGCCATTGTTGTAGATGTGGTTCAGTTAACAAAATTAGGGCATATCCGGGAATCTCAATATCCTTTATGGACCACCAACATGGTACTCATTAAAAATAACAGCGGGAAATGACGTATGTTAATCGAGTTCACAAATCTAAACTAAGCTTGTCCGAAGGATATGTTCTGTACCATTAGAATTGACCAACAGATAGACTCGACTTGAAGTAATAAGATTTTATCATCCATGGATGTTTTTGAAGGGTATAACCAAATACAAATGGATCTGAAGAACCAAGAAATCATCACATTCATAACAGGTAAGGCCCTATACTGTTACAAAGTAATACAATCTGGTTTGAAAAAAAATGGGGCTACTTATCAGCGTTTGGTAAATAAGGCTTTCGCTAGCGAGATATAAAAAATATTAAGGTTTATATTGATGATATGTTGGTAAAAAGTATAAGAGTTAAGGATCATTTCTTCGATTTTTAGGAAATATTTTCTAATTTGAAACCGATCAATTTAAACTTTGAACCTAAAGAAGTATACATTGGGTATACGGTTCGGGAAATTCTTGGGTTATATTATGAGTAAAAAAGAAATTCAAGCCGACCCGATATAATTTAATGCTTAAATTTCCATGGATCCTCTGAGGTCCATCAAAGAAGTAAAAATTCTAACTGGAAGCTTATCAATTTTAAACATATTTATCTAATGAACTCCAGATAAACGTGGACTATTTTTACAAGTATTGAGAAATACAAGAAATTCAATTGGACTTTAGAGTGTGATGAAGCGTTTGCAAAAATAAAGTAACACATATCCTCTTCGGAGACGTTAACCAAACCAATTGTGGGAGAAATATTAGACATCTACTTACCAATGTTAGACTATCCAGTAAGTGTTGTCATGGTTAGAAACGTTGAAGGGTATTCGCGCCCCATTTATCATATAAGTAAAAGATTATTATATGCCAAAAAATGATATTAAAAAATATATTGTAAAAACCAGATGTGTTGAGCCAAAGGACTAAATGGTCAGTGGAGTTAGGAGATCCTCGAACAACAATTAAGGCATACGTTTTATAGATTTTTTAGTTGAATTCCATTTTGAGCGACCAGAGTCTGGGCCATATATTGATAACCCCATGAATGAATGGATAGTTTGAACTTATGGGGGCTCAAGTCTTTTGGTTTATGAGAAAAAAAGGTTTATTTGGTATCAGATTCAAAGCATCAAGCAATACAGTTTGATTTTAAATCGTTAAATAATGAAGTAGAGTTTGAGGCAACACTAGCAAGGGTCAGGCTTGCACAAATTTTTGGTGCTAAAAGGGTTCGTCTAATAAGTGATTCACAAGTTCTTATTAATTATGCCTCAGGTCAATCCAGAGCAAGAACAAATCATTTGGTACAATATATAAAGGCATTGAGAGAGACAACAAATTTCTTAAAACACATTGAGTATGAGCACGTTTCCATGGCCAAATATTTGATGGTTGATTCCTTAGCTAATTTTGCGTATACTGAATGATATCTATGTATTTTAATGCAATATCACCCTTTAATAATAACAAGCTCTGAGAATAAGTTTGGTACTAAAGAAGCATTCTAAATCTCGACCACCATAAAGAAACATTAAATTTATGAGATAAAAAAATTATACGTAAAGAGACTATGCCAATTGATAAAATGTTGGCGAAAAGACTAAGGTTCACAGCACATAGTTTGACAGTCCTTAGGGATATCGTCTATAAGAAATCTCTAAGTCGACCACTCTTACGATGCCTTAAAATTGATGAATTACAAATGATATTATTTGTGTTGAACGATGGGGATGGATCTGACCATTGTGGCTATAAGACATTAACAAAAAGGGTTATGTTGGTTGGATATTATTGGCTTTCTATTATGGCAGATGGTAAAACATTGGCTTGACGGTGTGATCCATATTAACTAGTTGTGAACTTCATATCCCTGCTAGTTGTACCACTTAAGTCAATATCAGAGGCATTACGTTTTAATATATGGGGGCTCGATCTGATTAGACCTTTACTTATGGCATCTGAAGGGCGTCAAACTATTATTGTGGTTGTTGATTCTTTTTTTAAATGGGTTGAAGCAAAGCCTCTATCTAGAACTACCTCCAAATCACTTATTAAGTTTATAATTTCTAAAACATGTTTTAGATTCGGAATCCCAAGAACCATTATTGGTCTGGTTAATTTCTTTCTGAGGTTAATTTTGTAAAGTGTTTTGTAGAATTTAATGTTTAAGGTAGAGAGTAGTGAGATAATTAAGTTGTGTGCTAACTGTAAATTTTGATTACCCCCATTAATGAAAGTGCTTGGGGTATTTATACTTAATAAATGACCCATGGACCTGTCGGGTCGGATTGTGGAGTCAAGTCAAGTTTAAGGACCCATCAGCCCAAGATGTGAGGTGACCAATACCAAGCTTAGTCACACTCCATTACGTTTGTCCAGTTCGGTTTTTTATAATAGTGGTTATGTGCGAACAGCCCTCAGGATAAGAACAAGATACAGTGCCTAAAATATTCGACCTTATGAGTAGCCCCTTTAGGTCTTGCAAAGAGGCTTTGGAAGAGCTAACCTTTGAGAATCAAAATTAATTCGGTCCGATCTGTTTCTGTATCTGAAGTGCAGACTTTAACTTCTTTTGTTTAAGAATCTCAAGAGTTACTCTGTTTGAAATTTGGTGGGACTAATATTACCGTTCAGAATTTCAAGAGTCTTTTTCCAATATGGGACACGTGTCAGGCTCTGGTTTGACCACTCATCCGTATTTCTCCTAGATTCTCTTACCTACTAGGCTAGAAAGTTACCTATGTTTTAACTCTCATACTTTGTAGCCTTTACTCATTGCTTAGATCGCTCTACCTTTTCCTAGGTAACTCACACTTTTCACTGTTATATATAAATCTTCTTCACTATTTCATTGTCTTAAAAAATTACAAGCATTTCTAGTGAGAGAAAGCGCATTATATTTTCCAATTTGTGTTTGAGTCATTTATGTTCATAGCTAGAAATCCTCTAGTAAAAGGAGGTTGGTTAAACTTGTCTGAGTTAGAGAGAGCGAGAAAAGTTGCAAGAGACGAATGAATTGGTGCTGGCCTTGCTGTTTATGGTGAAGGAATCAATTAATCACAAACGAATACAGACCAAGGTTCGTTGTCCTCAAAAGCACCTAAGGTTAGAAAACTACCCTTTGTTCCAAACCTTTCTCCTCTTCAATCAGGGCCCTCTGTCCAAGAGTCTCAAAACCCTCTCCCTAAAGAGAAAGTCGTTTCTAGCGTTAGAAAACCCTCACCCTTCATTGCAATGGGTTCAGATACTAAGAAATACCCTGAGAAACATACCTCACGCCGAATCACTCGTCAATCTAGATCTAAATCAAATCCTACCTCTTCGAAACACACCAGTTCGGAGATAGTAAAAACTTTCCCATAAATAAAATTATCGGAACAACAGCCCTGGCAGAAGCCAAGCCATCAGAACAGCCTTCCATTGTAATGGAAGAAAATATAAAGGATATTTTAGATGATACCCCTTTTTAGGCGTCCGGACAAACGGAGGACACAGTTGTAGATCGAAAAGGCAAGACCCAAATGGGTCTGATTCATCTGGACTCACTTCTGAAGTGCCTACAGGGTACTTCTACCTCACCAAATTATGTCCAAGTCAGCTGAGCCCACACCCTGATGGTTTACATCATGGCTTCCATACTATCCAAGATTCCACTGTCAATGGAACAATTCAATGATGTGGCGAATTTGTGCAAAAATCATCATATCCACCTCTACCATTACAACATGGGGAATTACTACAAGGTAGTAAACGATCTCTTGGAGTCAGAAAAGCCGTGGAGGACACAGTTCTTGTTCATCAGTGGGGGCTTGGAGAATAGGAAAGAAATCAAGGTTGACTATAACCCAAGCCAGCTGACCAATCACTGGAAGAGAATCAGTAAGTTTTATTCATGCCTTCTTTAATCTTTCAAATACTATGTAGTTAATTCGAACTAATTTGTATTTTTTTCTAGTTTTTCCGAAGGAGTTCTTGGAATATGTAGAGGCAGGTCAAGACACCTGTGCCAAGCTAAACGTTTGGGCCTCCTTAGAGAAATGGGACAATGCTTTTCACAACTGTTTCACGTCGGGGAACTTTGTGAAGTCTCATTTGTGGAACACCACAGGGAGAAGATATCTCTCATGGGAAGAACTGACCACCCCTCCTCCGGTATATGTTCTCCCGAGGAAGGTTGAGGTTAAAGATGATAAGATTTTCCTTCATTCCAAGGCCAAATCCTTAGTAATCTGAACAAGATGAAGAACAAGAGAAAAAAGAAAACCACAACAAACCTACTTCAAACAACCACCGAAGGGACCGGTTTAGGGAACCAATGAGACATCAATACTGCTTTGCTTGAAGCAGTAGAAGTTACTATTAAGGAGGCTGGTGGGTCGGAAAAGCCACCAAAAATTTTGAAGAAGGATAAGAAACGCAAAGCAAGCAGTGATGAAAAAGCTGCAAAGAAGAAAAAAGTCGCTCTGGGATCAAAGGTAATTTTGTACCCTTCTGAAGTCCCTCATCTAGCTCATGCCGATCCTACCTTACAAGAGGAAATTCCACCCAATCTTTATTCTGAACAGGGCATTGCTGATGGAGAGGTAAATCTCGACGCTTTTCAGAACATTAATATATATTTTAATGATTTGGAAAAAGATGATTTCACGGGGCCATACCGTCCTCCCAACTCATCCAATGTTGTGACCCAAAAGCGAGCAACATACCTTGAGTCGTGCCATCTTGGGTTACATTCATCAAGTGGTTGATCTGAAGAGACAAGTGAGGGATCAAACTGTTATTATAAACTCATCGACTTTAGAGAAACAGAGCTTGACACGTGATCTTTCTGCCGCTCAGCAAAGCATAGAGTCATTGGAGAAGGAAAATGAGGATTTAGCTGCCAAACTGCTCAAGTGAGAAGAGGCCAACAAAAATATTCAAACCAAGTACTCCGACTTGGAGACTTCTTCTTCAAAAGAGAACACAACTTTGAAGGAGCAACTAAAAACTAAGGACAAGAGTATCCAGACTTTATCCGATGACAAAGTCAATTTGGAGAAAACTATCCAAGAGAAGACCGAAGAGAATGCTTCCTTAGTATGCAAACAAGCTCAAGAAATATTTTCAGGGATAGAGAAGTATGCTAGTGGAATAGCGGACTCCTTGGAGAAGAGGGATGATGTAATTAAATCTGATATGGTCTTATTGTTCCACAAGACCTTTCCTAGGAGGACTCTTGGTCATTTGTGGAATTTGTGAACTATGATGACCTCCCTTTTCACACAATGACTGATGGTGACAAGCATAACTAATCCAGTGGGATAGATTCCGAAGACAATGAAGAGGTTGGTGAGAGTTCAAGTGTTGAACTCAAAAGTCCAAAAAACGATGGTGGTGAAGAAAAAACCGAAGGGAAAAAACACCAAGGTTTCATTGTATTGTTATATATATTTTTTTAAAAAACCAAAGTCCTTGGATGGACAAATTTTTTTGTTGCATTATCCATTTAATCCTTGTTCTGTAAAACTCAAAGTCCTTGAATGGTAAAGGCATCTTGTGAATATATCGGTTTAAGTCCAATCAGATTTTAATATCATATTTTCCTTTATTTAAATTTTGTTTAACTCTTTATGGCCAATGTTTAGATAACCTTCAATATTCCAGAAGTGTTAAATAATGATATTAAACATTCTTCATCACATGTGTTTAATGAATGTGACCAAGTGTTTAATATATCCGATCAACTCAAAGACATTTGAGAGCCTAGGTGTTTAATAAGAATTTAATATTCGACCACCTAATAATGTGGCTAAATCAAAAACATAATTGTAGAATACTTTTGAAGAAGACATAAGATATTATTAAAAAAGCCGGACACCTCATTAAAACCTCCCCGCGCCACCAGGGTAGGAAAGAGTATGCCTCATAATATTTACATTGATATTTAAAAATTAAATATTTACAAAAGACTTCTATTCTAAGTATAACCTGAGATGTTCAACGTTCAATGAATGTTTTAGTGCTCTCCCTTCCTTGTCTTGGAGTCTGTATGTTCCTGGTTTAACTTTCTCACAGACCACATAGGGGGCTTCCCAGTTCGGAGCCAGCTTACAGGAACTCTCTTCTTTTAAATTTGGAGTATTTTCATGCTTAACTAATATTGGAGTTTGGTAATAAATAATAACTCGATTAACTGGACAAAGCAACACCATAATTTTATAACTAGAATAGAGCTTTATAATAGATCTTTTATCTTGGACATGGTTGGTCTATAATAGTTTAGTTGGTGTATTGATTTTGATTTTAACCGTCACAAAAAAAAAATAGAAGAAAGAGTAATAAACCAAACTCACAAGATAATATGTAAGGGGGTGAAGCTATTTCTCTATAGAATTTTTTATTTCCTCAATTGTTCAAACTTTCTAAAACACCAGTGACTTGCTTTTACCAAATTACCCTTATTTTATTTTCTTATATTAAAAAACACATCATTAACCTAACTTTAATCCAAAATATAGGATTCTACCTCTAAAATTAACCCTAAAACAAAAAAAAATCAAATTTATTGAAGATTAATCATGGAAGAGGAAAAAACCAAACAAAATATTTAACACCGGAAACATCATCCATGTTCATGTAACTTAAAAATCCATGTTAAAAAAATTAAGTGTAATTTTATCTCGGAATCAGTTGTTTTTACAAGAACAACTAAAATGCACATGATTCCGAGGTAACACCTCGGAATTAAGTGCATTTAAAAAAAGTACAGTTGATTCCAAGACACTACCTCGGAATCAAGTATTGTTTTATCAAAAAAATATGCACCTAATTCCGAGATGCTATCTCCAGTTTTTAGACAGTACCTCGGACTAAAAAAGTTTTTAAACAAATCTCGAGTTTCCACAATATTTAAATATACATAAAGTTCCTATTTTTTGTTGTTTTCTGATTTTCTTTTTGATAAATACATAATCTCCTGTATCAATATGAATGGAAAGGATTAGAAATCGTGAAATATATATAATACATAATTCTTGAAGTAAATCTATATATCATACCACTTAGATCCCCCAGACTGAAGATATCAAATTCATAAACATAAAAAAAAAATCGGAGAGTGATGAAAATTAGATTCATCCAATTATGGAGTGGTTCCATAACAAAAATCTCAGCTCCAAAAATACAGCCATCGTTTTGAAGGTCTCAAGATCAAGTAAGTCTAAAACCCCACTTTTTTACTCTTTGTTAAAAAATATCCAGTCTAGATATGGGGTTACGGTTATGAGAAGACAATTGTTTACCAGAAGATGAAGAAGAAAATAGTAAATTCGGATTTTCCTTTATGAAGGAAATAATAAGATGGTTTTTTGTTTCAATTATGGGGTAATAAATACGATGGAAAAGGGTAAATTCCGATTTCTTTTTTTAATTATGAAGGAAATAATAAATACGACGGGAAAATAGGCTTCACCCTATCTAACGTGTTTTGAATTGTGTTTTGAATTGTGAAGAAATCTAAATCCACTACATCCACACACATTCTTTTATATGTATAAGAATGTTACATAAAAACTTACCAAAACGTAACTCACAAAACTCTCTTTTCAATATCTATATCTCACTTTTTTTTTATCTTCTAAAAAACACTCTCAAAGTTTTTTATTTTTTCCTGGCCATATCAAAATATCCTCCTCTATTTATAGACCGACTAAAATTATTAATTAATAAAAAATTTAATTAATAAAAAATATAATTAATATAAAAGACGGTAGAAAAGTCTAAATTAAAATATAATACCAAATTGATAGTCAATCTAATTAATATATTACCTAACCTATTTCCGAAATTTATCATAGTTAGAGATTTATTCTTACTCATCTATCATAAATTTTCAAAATAGTCAATTTTTCAATGGTCTAATCAATAAATGGTTAAAAGCAAGTCTTCCTAAATAAGGATGATTTTGAAAGAAATAAGAGAAGACTATTAATAAAGTTTTTATTAATAGTAAAAGACTTAGAGCTATATTTTTTTGTTCTTTAGAACACAGACAATTCAATTTGGCTATATTTTTTGCCTATTACTTTTGTCTATTATTAGACATTTTGAAACCGCAAACCAAATTCTAACACATTTTTTTATCTTCTAAAAAAGACTTAGAGCTATATTTTTTTTTCTTTAAAAAAATATACAGTTTTTTATTTTTTTCTGGCTATATCAAAATATCCTCCTCTATTTATGGGATGACTAAGATTATTAATTGATATAAAATTAAATTAATAAAAAATATAATTAATATAAAAGACCATAGAATAGAAAAGTCTAAATTAACTATAATACCAAATTGATAGTCAATCCAATTAATATATCACCTAACCTATTTCCGATATTTATCCTATTAGTTAGAGATTTATTCTTACTCTTCTATCATAATTTTTCAAAATAGTCAATTTGTCAATGGTCTAATCAATAAATGATTAAAAGCAAGCCTTACTAAATAAGGATGACTTTGAAAGAAATAAGAGTTGAGGGAGTCGTCTAAACTAAAAGGAAAGAAAGGAAACTAAAACCTATGGTCATTATTGATCTCTTTTTCATAGGCAATGAAAACAATACATATTTTCTTGCCTATATAAACCCACTAACTAGCTAGATCACTTAAAAGGCAGCAAGAACATCTTATCAAACCAAAATAAATATATTATATTATTAAACATAATCTCAAAGTTTGTGAAATGATTGGTCAGTTTTCGAAAACCCTAAAATGATGTGAAGATTTGTTTACCCTTTGTATTTGTTAAGGTGACGACCAAAGTTCCACATTCCATATCGGTTTAACACGAAAATGATCAATGATATATAAGTAAGAACATATCTCAAATAGAAAATAAAATTTTATTGGTTAAAAAATACGAAAGTTATTAGTAGGTAAAATAATAAAAAGAACAATATTTTTAAGAGATAAATAATAATTTTGCAAAGACACGCATTGGTTTTAAAAATGAGCTCTGATGTTATATTTATAAGGAATGAATTTGGATATGAGGTGTTGCGGACCTCTAACCTTAATTCTCTTATTATTAAGATTTTGTTGTTATATGATTTTAAGCCTTATAAGTCATGTTATTGACTAAAATGTTTTGTTTGCTTATACATTTGAATTACAACGTACTTTAACCTTTTTAAAACCTAATTACACCTAAAGCCTTGTTTTATATGCTATAAATTAGTGATTTAAACTCTTACAATTTATGAATTTATCAATAGTCTTGTAGTCATTGCAAGAAAATCGAAACAAAATTATAGTCTTGAGATACGTTTCATTGGTTGAAACATGTTTTGTCCATGTTTAATATTGTTTGCTGAAGCTTGCGTGACTTGCGATCTTGAAGTAAACAAGTGGTTGATCTGAAAATCTCTTCTTTTAAATTTGGAGTAAAATCTGCTCCTCATCAAACCTTGGTAATGCGTTGTACTTAAATATGCTTTAACGCTTCTTTCTTCAATTAAATCCAACTAATTCCTGAGTGCTAGATCATTAGCCTATTCATAATAGTTTTAGACTTTGTGAGATGGCAAAGTAGCTTCTATGGAAGTAATTGCATCCATCCCATACACAAGAGAAAAAGGAGATTATTGTGTGGCAACCCGAGGTGTAGTTCAGTAGGCCTACAATACTTCTTGTAAATAACTTAGCCACTTTCCCGCACCTCCCTCCAGATTCTTCTTCAATCCAAACAAGGTTGTTCGATTTTAAACTTCAACTTTCCCATCTTCTTGAGGGTGGAAGGGAAAAGAAAAATAATGTTGAATTCCTCTGAATGTGCAGAATATTTCCATGTCTGTATTATCAAATTGCGGCCCATTATCTGTGGTAATAGTTCGGGGAACCCCAAACCTGCAGCATATGTTAGACGAAATAAATTTAATGATTGCCTTTGAAGTGGTTCCAACTAAAGGAGCTGCCTATATCTACTTAGAGCAATAGTCAATAGCAACTATAATTGTTCTACATCCACCGAGATGCCATGGGAAGAGGCCCAACTAGATCCAACCCCCATCTGTCGAAGAGTATCGGTTCAGATATAGTTTCCATAGGAACTGCTGACACATGAATTTTATTTCCATATATTTGGCAAGGATCAAACTTTGTTACCATCTCTTTAGCATCTTCCATTATGGTTGGCAAGTAGTACCCTGCTAATAAGACTTTCATAGTTAGGGCTCTATAGCCACAGTACGCAGAACCTTCTCCATTATGTAGTTCAAATAACACAAATTAGAATTTTTCAAATCCTAAGCAACACAACAGAGGTATGCTAAAAGATTTCTTGTAAAGAACTTCCCTTAATATTAAGAAACCACAAGCCTTATACTTGATTTTCTTAGCCATGGCTTGATCTGGAGGCACTATCCCATCAGAGATAAACTTGAGAAGATCATACCTCCAGTCTTTAGGTTGAATAACAAGTATAGTCATACTTTTCTTTTCTTTCTTTATCTTAGCCTATCTGTACGGATGGACATTCTTGCACAAGAATTCATGGGTAAGATTTAGAATAAGCTATAGTTGCTAAAGAGTCTGCCACAGTATTCTCCGATCTAAAGATGTGTTCGTAGCAGATATTCTTAAATCCTAGAGAAATTTCTTTCAAAATGAGCAAGTATTTGATCAATTGTTCTTTCTTTGCCTCAGATTGTCCTTGAACATGGTGAGTTAGCAATTGAGAATCACGCATTAATCGGACTCTATTTGCCCCATATACGAGAGCCAAATTAAGACCAGCTATTGCTACTTCATATTCAGATTCATTATTACAAGATCACAAGGCAAAACATATGGCCTCACACATATTGTCACCATAGGGAGAAGTTAAACAAATTCCAGCCCCACAACCCATAGTACTTGATCTACCATCAGTTCGAACTATCCATTCTTTCTTAGACCGATTTTCTGACATCTGTCCGGAGGACCTATCAGCATGAAATTCTACCAAGAAATCAGCCACTGACTGGGCTTTAATCGCTGTCAGGGGCGCAAAATCAATATTATAATCACCTAGCTTCACTGACCACTTGGTCATTCTGCTTGACACATTAACTGTTTAAAGAACACTTTTTAAGGGAAAAGCTGTTCGAACAACAATGAAATGAGCTTGGAAGTAAGGTCTCATCTTTTTTGCTGCAATTACTAAAGCCAATGCCAATTTTTC
Organism: Limnanthes douglasii subsp. nivea; assembly: GCA_036936605.1. NCBI lineage: Eukaryota > Viridiplantae > Streptophyta > Magnoliopsida > Brassicales > Limnanthaceae > Limnanthes > Limnanthes douglasii. Next base: position 344,167,415 of record JAUPFV010000001.1, read on the forward strand.
CAACTTCAAATATCGTCTTTCAACATCCAACAAACTTTTGCTGATGTAATACATCGGGCGAGGGTAATTGTCCAATTCTCTTACTAGCACAGCACTTATTGCATACTCTGATACAACTACATATACGTAGAGCTTTTCCCTCCGAACAAGTTTGAAGAGAGTTTTAGGTGAAGACAAATGCTGCTTGATTTTAATAAACGCTTGATCATACTGTGGATACCAATTAAAGTCTTTGGCATGCCTCAAGACTTGGAAAAATAGAACGCACTTGTTAGATAATCTTGAAATAAAACTGTTCAGCGCAGCCAACCGTCATGTCAGTCTTTGAAATTCTTTGATATGCCGAGGAGGGTCCATAGCTAGCAAGGCATTAAGTTGATCCGGATCAGGCTGAATTCATTTCTCACTTATTATGTAGCCCAAGAACTTTCCAGATCGGACCCCAAATACACACTTTCCAGTGTTTAATTTTAAATTTACAGCCTCTAAGTTAGAGAAAGTTTCGAGAAGGTCAGATATATGTGCATCTTCCTCCACACTTTTAACCATCATATCATAAATGTAAAGTTCCATGTTTATGCCGATCTGATTAGAAAATGCTTCATTCACCAATCTTTGGTAAGTATCCGAACGGCATCACCTTATAATAATGAAGACTTCTGTTTGTAATAAAAGTAGTGTGGTCTTGATCCTTCGGATCTCATTGTATCTGGTTGTATCCTGAAAATGCATCCATGAATGATAAAAACCTATTTCCAGAAGTCGAATCCACCAACTGATCTATCCGGGGAACATGATATAGATCTTTGGGGCATGCCCTATTAAGATCAGTAAAACCAATGCACATGCATCAATTGCCATTCTTTTTCTTGACCAGAACAGGGTTGGCAGTCTACAAAGGGTACTGAGATTCTTTAATGTGACCCATCTTGGTCAAACGATCAACTTCCTGAACAATCACATCTGCTTTTTCTTTAGAGAAATCTTCTCCTTTGTACAACTGGCGCAACATCAGTTCAGATGGATAACTTATAAGAAATAACATCAGTTGGCACTCCAGTGACATCACTATTACACCATGCGAAGATATGTTGATTATTCATAAAAAAAGAACAATAACTGGTCTTTCAAATCTGGTGACAACTTGGTAACAATTTTAACATTCTTGCCCTCGTCGAGGTGGGTTTCAACCTCTTCAATAGATATTATGATACTGGGAGCCTCCCTAGGATCATCAATTTCATTCTCATCAGCAGAAGGCTCCAATAACTGTTAATCTTTGCTAACTTTAACTGCCTCTAAAGTCTTAGGGGCAAGAGTTGTTGCATAACGTTTCCTGGCTATCTTCTGGCTGCTCTGGACAACACCTATTTTTCCCTGGACAACATACTTCAAACATTGTTGTACTGTAGATACCACAACATGCATTCTAGAGAGCCAAGATCTCCTAAATATTGCATTGTAAGATATTGGGCAATCCAACACAACAAACAGTACTCTTACCATGTTCTTAAAGGGTCTTTTATCCAACAACACTTCCTCTTTGAACTCCCCAATTACATCTGCAGAACTTCATCTGAGGCCTACGATGGTTATGTTCGAACATTGTATAACTGAAGGGTTTCTCATTTGCTTGTAGGAGCTTAAAAACATGATGTTTACCAAACTGCCTGTATTAGTCAGAATCCGGCGTATATCGTTTCCTCCTATTGATGCCCCTATTACCACCGCATCTTCATGATGTCCTGTAATGTTTCTCAGGTCATTTTCATCGAAAACTATAAAGGGAGATGGGGATTGATACTAGTGGGTGGACATTCCTCCATCCATCTAGGTGGCCAGACTGTGGACATACCTCTTCCTTAATGAAGTAGAAGACGCAATCACAATATCCTCTCCAAAATAATTAGTGACTCAAAAACGTTAATCAGGCCGAAGACCGTTTTTGTATTGTCTATTATTACCCACCTGATTTAGACTCGGATCTCGATCAAGATACTCAGAGTCTATATCAAACCTTTTAGTAATTACCATTGCACCTTCTTATGTGGATGTTCCATGATTGTTCGAAGGACCAGTTCGGGGAGTATTATCTTTTACATTGTTCGGTCTGCTTCCCCCTCGTTTTTTATATAGGCCCCCAACTTACCCTTTTCAGTGAGGTTCTGGAACTTCTACTATAAGGATATATAATTATGAGTATCATGGCCTTTGTCATTGTAGTATTGGCAGAAACAGGTGCTCCGATTTTCTCTGAGGGATTGTAATGCTACTGGTTTTCTAAAATGCACTTTGTTTTTAGTTTTATCGTAGATTGTAGCGACACTCTCCCCCTATTCAGCAAACCACTCAGGTTGAACCCAGGCCCCCATTTTGTTTCTGGCATGTTGGCTCTGAGTCTGGTTAGACTAATTTTGTCTTGATCGGTTAGATCCATGTCGAGTCTCTTTTGCCTTGTAACCGGATTGATTGGTAGTTGGATGAGTTGTTGTAGTTGGGAACCTAACCTGGCGGTGTACTCTGGTTTTCCTGGTCTCCTCAGCGTTGATTTGCTTCCCCACATGATTCAACAAACCACCCTAGGTCATAGCCTTCTTCCGTGTCACTGAATCGGCTAAATTACCTGGATTTAAACCTTGTCTCACGGAAGCAATTGCAACTTGTTCAAAGAAATCTGCTAGCCTATTTTTTGTATTTACGAACCAGTTGATGTACTCTTTTAAAGACTCATTTGGCTCCTAAGAATAGTGGATAATGGTGTCCCTATTACCCTTGAGTTCCTTACTTCCAACAAATTGGCTCCGGAAGGCAACCCAAAACGTATAAAATTCTTATGCACCTCTGAGAGAGACTGTTGTACCATTTGAGAGCACTTCATGTGAAAGTTTGGGAGAAGTCCCTACACAATAGTTTATCGTCGTCGTCATCGTCGTCAAAATTTATCATGAAGTTCTTAAACTGCTCCAGATAGTTGTCCAGATCTTGGCTCCCATCATATTTCTCCATCTTGGATCTGTCAAACCTCTTAGGAAGATGTCCAGAGAGTATATTCGCAGACAAAGGTGATTGCCTCCAATTCTTGCTACGGCTAAAAATAGTAGCTTCATTATGGGTAGCGAAAATACCTGGTTGGGACTGAAAAGCAAACAGATCAATCAAAAACTGATCAGTATGCTGGTTGGCTGACCCCTTACCCTTGTCATAGTGCTTCTTAAGCCTGTCATGCCTATCTCTTTTCCTTGAATGTCTTTTAGTTAGCCTCATTTTCGTTTTTTACCTTCCCTCATTATTGCTTGAAGACAATGATTCTTCAAGCCCTGCCTAATTGGATGAGCTGCTGGAGGACTCAGATGCAGAACTCTCCACAGGTTTAGATCAGTGTGTCTTCTTGGACTTGAGCTGGGTTTTCAAGGACTGCTCGTTTTCTCCAGGATTGTCAGTGTGATGAAGTACTGACGTACCATATATTTCTTTAACTCTTTTTTCTGCTTGTTTTATTGCTCTCAGCACCTCTATTTCAGCTCTCAACTGGTTGAACCCTTTCTGATAGTATACTCATTGTTCTCCCTTGAAACTTCCACCTCAAGAGGTGGAACATTATGCTCATTCGGATCCATCCAAACTACTTTGTTTCTGGTTTTGAATTGTGAAATTCCGGCACCGTCGTGCTCCCACTGTGGTCACCAATTTGGTGTCGTTAACTTCTATATGAGGGTAATTTTGTATAGTGTTTTGGAGAATTTAATGTTTAAGGTAGAGAGTAGTGAGATAATTAAGTTGTGTGCTAACTTGTAAATGCATGAATCCCTTTTTTCATTAGTAACCAGCATAACCATGATCGATGTAGAAGTAACCAGCATAACCATGATCGATGGCTTGAAAAAACATTTTGGAAGGGACAACTGGAAAATGGCCAAGTTATTTACAAGAAATGTTATAAGATTACTATACTACACCATAAACAACAATGCATGAATCCTTTTTTCATTAGTTTATGGGATGGACACAATGCCATTAGTTGAGTCTACCTTTCTATTTTCCAAATTGTAAATTATTTGGAAGAGAAGATGACATGGTAGTTGAGATGATCTAGATCTAATTGAAGAAAATAGAACAAAATCGTATCTAAGATCTCTTCACTAACAGACCTTGACCAAAAGCTGGTATGCATCCTGGGTCCAAATGAATTATTCAAAGTATAGGATAGAGGTTTGAAAAAGGTCTTTCTACACACTAACAATGAAATTCTATGGAAGCTAGTACCAAATTAGGAAGGGTCATATTCGGTTACTGAAAGAATTAAGCATGGAACTTATCGACTGACAGGTTGTGAGGATAACCCTATTCCATACCCATAAAATACTGAGCACTTAAGACTTTATCTAGAATAATTATAAATAAAGCCTTGTATCTTTTTTTTTAAAAAATTCTCATGTAAATATCTGATGAACATACTCTATCATACCTTGGTGGCCCGATGAGGTTTTAATGTGGTATCTGAAGCACTTAAGTTTATGACTTATTTTTCCTTTTATGATTCTTGTCTTATTTTTTGTGATTCGAATATTTTTGGTATCACAATTAAAAGGTTCCCACATTAGTTATTCAAGTGTAAATGTTCCAACACTAGTTGGTTAGAATTAAAAGGTTCCAACACTAGTTGGTTAGAATTAAAAGGTTCCAACACTAGTTGGTTAGAATCAAAAGGTTCCAACACTAGTTGGACAAGTGTAAAGGTTCCAAGACTAGTTGGTCACAATTAAAAGGTTCCAACACAAGTCAGTCAACTTGATCGAATTCAAAGAAATAATGGTAGGTATTGAAGTATTGGTTTGATGTATAGTTGGGGATTGATTACCTTCAGCAACATAAATGCGGTCCTTAGGTGACTATTCTAGAATGATACTTGGAGATGTTGGAACAAGTTTGTCAAGTTCCTTTTTGTTCTCCTTTTGATCGGAAGATTGGTGGACCTTTATTACCATCGAGGAAGTAGTTTTCTTTACGAGAGACCTATTTTCAGTATCCGAACCCATCGATATGAAGCTTGATTAGTGTTTTCAATTACTTTTACCTTGCGACCGTGTCGGCCTCGAAGAATAATTTTTTGAAGCAAATGATTGAGCAGTAGAAGATGGGGGATCAACAAAAATTAAGTCTCTATTTTAGAAGGATGTGTATCTATAGTCGAAAGTTTGAAAAATAATTGTTGGCCCTTTGGTTTTTAGAAGCCTAACAAATTTTCTATCTTTTTTCTTTGTCTCAACTTTGTCCGATAAGCACAATTAATAGGTCAAAACTTATCTAGTTGTGAACATACGAATCCAAACGAATCACTGCAAAAATATTTTTTGGTGGTTACCAGGCTAAGAATTGCAGATTGTGGTGTCGGCATAAATACAGAGTTTCTTTCTTTATATGTAGATATTGCTAAAATTGTGAAATAAACCTAAGAGGGGAGTGTATTTATAGAGAAGTATAGAAAAGCCAAATAACTCTTACTCACAAGTCCAACATTTATAAGTCTTGGAAGTTGAAGAGTCTCCAATGCTTGTTTTTTCTAAAGAAGTGCCATCATTTCAAAACATCATCATGCTTGACCATTCAGAAGGAAGGTCGTGGACCTGATATTTTTATGACACGTGTACAATAGTAAGGTCTGGGATAGCCATTTTTTGAGCACGTATATAAGTATATTCGAACGAATTCATGAATCAACCTAAGATTATCTCTCCACGGCATGCTCGAATCATCCAGAACTGGAATTTTTTTTTATAGTTTAAACTGAAGAGGCTCCGAGCTCAAATCTGAAAAAATTTACACACATAAGTCCCCCTGAAAAATCTTGAAGATGACTAAGGGTGCTACTGTTTAAGACTAAATTATCCAAAGGGCAGGTCGGAAAAATAGGTTATTGAACCAAAATTTATATTATATATACTCTTGTAATGACGTGTAATAATTAGAGGTGTTTTACTTGATAATGGGCTTTTGGTGTATTTTGGCTTGAGTTACCGAAATTGGCCCATGGACCATATAGCTCAATGGGCCTATTTTACTATATATAAACTTAATGGCATTAAATGAAGTCTGAGATATCATTCACTACCTAACTATCTATTAGAGCGTCCATAATTAAAATAATTCCAAGAAACTCAATTATCTCTCTACAATTCATCCAAAACTTAATTATTTCTTCTTTTATTACCAAAATACCTTCCATAATTTTTTGACATTATCAATGTGTATCAAAGATTTAGTGCGAGTAAGTTCATATTTTTAGTACTGTATATTGTCAGCCACAAATGATAAGGAACTATTACATACTACAAAAATATTTTTGTCAAAGAAGTTTGATATGAAATACGTTGTTGATGCGCATTTTAGAATAAGAGTCCAATAATCATGTTCAGTAGAATCCTATATTGTCATAAAGGCATGTATAGAAAATATATCGCAATGATACAAAATGAAAAATATTAAGACATTTTTTTATCCCTATTGAAAAAGAGACAAATTATGTTTAAGTCAATTTCCAAATTCAAAATTGAAGCTTCAGAAAATGAAAAAAAAATCATATGCTTCGGGAGGCCGGAGCCTGATGTATGCTCAAGTTTTTTCAAGGCTAGGCATTGCCTTTGTTGTCGGTTTGTGGAAATATATGTAAGTAATCCGAAAATAGACCACTATAAATCAACCAAAAGGGTTATGTGATATTTGAACAAACAAAAAGATACATGTTGACATATATGGAGTCAACTCGTTATTATGGGTCTAATTTTGGTAGGTTGCATAAACACAATTACAAGAAAAACAAATCGTATTAGCATATCAAAGGTATTTTATTTGTGAAAATTATATTTTATTTCTTCTTCTCGTTCTTCTTATCATTTCATAAAATTTTACAAGTGTTACAACAATTAATAATATAATATTTATTATATATATATATATTAGATTTTTCTTAGATTAGTGACGATAATGCTTAAACTATTGACTGAACTTTATTATAGTATATATTATTATATAATACACATCAACTAAATGTTTCACTAAAATAAATTAAATATAAATTTATTTTATTTTCTTTAATATCTTCCCTCAAATTGATGTTGGTAAGTCAGTCACTAGTGAAAATATCAATAATTTGGGAATTAGAAGAGACGTGAGGAGGTGATATCACCTGAGTTTTGAAGGTATCTTAAAGCGAATGACAGTTAACTTCAATGTTTTTGGTTCGTTTATGAAAAAACAAGATTGATGGAAATTTATATAATACTAGTATTATCAGCATGAAGAGGAGTAGAAGTTGTCTCAAGAAATCCAAGATCCTCAAGAAGAACTTGTAGCCATACAGTTTCAGAACAAGTACTATATATCATACGATATTCGGCCTTAATAAAGAACTTGGAAACATGATCTTGTTTCTGACACCTCCAAGAAATTAGAGCATCACCTAAAAACATACACCAACCCATAGTAGATTAAATTAAATCTACACATCCAGCCTAATCAACATCATTATAGGCAACAAGTTGAAGAGATGAGCCAGTAGAAATATAAAAACCCATGAGTATGTAAAACTTGAAGATAACGAATGATGCATCAAATGAAGTAAGATGGATATGTCGATGAGAGAACATATACTTACTATACTAATGAAGATCATAGGATATATCACGACGCGTAGTTGTTAAGTAGAGAAAGGTCACAACCAATGGTCGTAAATAGTATAATCATCTAAAAGGTTCCTTTCATCTTTCCTATATTTGAAATTTACCTCCATAGGAGTATCAAAAGATCATTGTGCTTAAAACCATCCAAAATTATAAGATCTTGAATATATTTATGCTAGTTCACAAAAATACCATTGGTCCAACAATGAACTTCTGACCCTAAAAAGTATGTAAGCTGGCCATGATCTTTCGTATGGAAAGTTGCATGTAACTATTGCTATAATCAATATCACTTATGATGATATCATCCACACAAACCAAGATAAGGACTATACCCGATGTAGACGTGTGAAAAAATAAAGAAGAATATTTACTTTGTCTAAAACTGAAAGAAACAAATGTACGAAGAAATTTCTCAAACCAAACTTAGGATGCTTGTTTGAGCTCATACAAAGAACACCTTAGCGTATCGAAATAATGAGAAGAAGAAGTAGTCATATTAGAGGGAAGTTTCATGCAAACCTCTTTCTAAAGATTTCCATGAATAAAAGCATTATTCACATCCATTAGATGCAACTGCTACGATTGTGAAGCGATAATCGCTAAGATGGTTCAAACTATGGTCATTTTCAAAGTAGAGCAAATAGCCACATTCTTGTTTTTACCAAGGACTACAAGACAAGCTTATTACCGGTTTAAATAGCCATAAGAACAAAGTCTTATCAAGAAAACTCACTTACTCCCAATTGGTTTTACTATAAGAGGAAAATGAACAATCGCCCAATTTTTCAAGTGCTTGAATTTATACTTGCATTTCATTTTAACAACACTCACATTCGATATCTTGTTAATAGCTAAAGCGAATTGAAATAGCAGATAAAGTAGTTACAATATACACATGGAAAGAAAAACCATACTCATAAAGAAGTCGATAAGGAAGAGTAAATCGATGAAGATTTGTGGAAGCAGGAGCAGGATCTGGTGTCGAGTCAAGATTAGAAGGGGTGAGAGATGATAATAAAGAATTGGGTGATTGTTCATTGTCCTCTTATAGTAAAACCAATTGGGAGTAAGTGGGTTTTCTTTGTAAGACTTTGTTCTGATGGCTATTTAAACAGGTAATAAGCTTGTCTTGTAGTCCTTGGTAAAAAAAAGAATGTGGCTATTTGCTCTACTTTGAAAATGACCATAGTTTGAACCATAATAAAGAATGTAGATATCCCGAAAGATATCAGGTTTAAACTATCAGGTAATAAAACCTTTGTTTTAGATGTCTATGCCATATCTAGTTTGTAAAATTAACAATATTAGATGCAAACATAAGTAGATGAGAACTAGGAATAGTAGTGGAATGAGACATATAAAATAGAAGAAGTTTCCCCACTTTAGGACCCTTAACTATCATCTTTCCTTGTACCTTATCCTGCACAAAATAACCAGAATGATACAAATGGACATGACAGTTTTTATCAAGAAATTGACCAATATAAAGAAGATTTATAAAGAGGTCGGGAGACACAAAAACATTAGTGAAAGCGGAAGCAAGATCACCAACAACATTAATAGGCATAGAGCTACCATCAACAGTGTTAATTTTCAGATTTCCATCATAATTTCTAACATAAAAAGAGGAACAACAGTATCGATCATATTTTTTTAGGCTCAAGAGTCAAATTACCATTGTGTAAAAACGTTTTAGGATTATCTAGAGAGAACACAAGCAGGAAAAAAACCAGAAATGATCATTTGTCGTATCATTTCAGAAGTGAGTGTGTTTGGATTTGTTGTTGGAGAATAAATGTGAATAATCGGCGAGATAGTAGGCAATGCACTCAAACGAATAACACTAGTGGAGGCATGATAGGCAGTACCATGTCGTCGTTCAGGTTGAATGGGACAAGAAGATATGATATGCCTGTATTTCTTGCACTACTTACAGACATTTTTGAGATGATCCCGAGAAATATAACCAAATAAAGTACAATTATAGCACTGGACAACACATATGTCTATATTTTTATTTCTCTCTTGTGCTGCATAAAATACTTAGAATAGATGTACCAATAGTAGTTTGATGTTTGACCGATTTCTGAGTTCTCATTCTCCTCAGGAAGAAGTTCACCAAACATGCATTCATAGATGGTACCGGCATATATAATATCCTAAATAATAAACCCAAAGGTTTTAAAAACTAAAAAAATTCTTCAGTTGAGAGACTTTATTGAGGATAATTAGCCATATCATACTTCAATTGTAATCTCCTAATAGAGTTTCCTTGCTTTTAAATTATCTTGAGATAATTCTGCATACCAACAATGATTTTATAAGATTTCAAAGTGAAAACAAGATGAGGCTCAAGTGAACTGAGAATATAAGCCATAATTCTAGCATCTTTAATTTCTCACATAGATAAAACATTAGTATCTAGAGGTATTGGATCACTCCCATCAACATGACTCCACTATTATTTTCCTTTCACATATAGTTGAAATTAAAATTTCCAAGAAACATACATTTTCCCCGTAAATTTAATAAGAAACAAGTTAAATTTATCTGGTGCAATGATGCAGTCAAGAAGAAGAGAAATATTGCACAAAAAAATTTGAAATCAAAAATCCATAAATTTTCTAAATAAATAATTTCACTAGCCAAAATCCCCAATAATTTCCAAAATAAAGAAAAACAAATCTTCCCACCAAACTACTCAAGAAAAAAAAACTTACCAAACCAAATACTCAACGAGAAAATAATTCTCAAAAATTAAATTCGCTATGATACCATATCAAATGTATTTTATTTATGTTTTTTTATCATATTTCCTGTCCTTGTTCTCTTTTTATAATAGTTTGCAACTGTTACACCAATTAATATTACAATATCTATTATATATTAGATTTTTCTAAGAGTATTGACTGTAATGGTGAGATTATCGACTATTATTGATTATAGTAGATATTATTCTACAGTACAGTTAACTAAATATTTGACTATTATAAATTAGATATTAATATAATTAATTGTTTTTACAATGCAAACACTAGTTGCATCCTCTATTATAGAAGATGAATTTTTTGCATGTTTTGAAGTGTCTAACCATGCACCGTGGTTATGGAATTTATCATAAGACTATGCATTGTCATACGAATTGAAACTTCACTGAGATTATATTGAGACAAAAAAAAATTAGTCTAATATTTAAATAGTAATAAAAGTTTAAATAAATCCAAGCATATAGATATTAAGTTCATATCTTTTAAAAAGAGAGTAAAAACTTGTTAAATCGTCATGGAGCACATCGGGACAAAATCTATGGTGGAAGATATTCTTACTAAAGCATTGGTAGTTATAGTTTAAAAAAATTATTATGATGTGTGTTTTCTGTTAAAAGTATCACTGATTTTAGTGGCAATTTGTAATAGGTTCTGGCATGTAAGTTTTTGTGGCAAACTTATATAATAAGTATGGTCATTTAAGATTTTATTTATTCCTCATTAGGTAGATGTATGCTCATTTCAGATTTATTGACTTATATTTCTCATTAAGTAGATCTCAACTTAAGTTAGGGCCACAAAAGAGTATTCATGTGCAATTACGTTTCATATTATTCTTATAGTACACACCATAATAGATTGATGTAATTGGTTGTTAATGATGATGTGTATAATTTTCCGTTCATTTATTAGTAGTCAAGGGTTAGTCAACTGACTCCCTCGGGTAAGAAATGAGGGTCCGACCAACTGACTCCCTCAGTAAAAAAAGAAGGATTAACCAACCAAATTCTATAATCTATTATTAGTGGTTAATGAATTTTTTATCTTTTTCAATAGACAAAAAACATTAGAAAAAACTTTTCTGATTTAGTTGTTATAACTTATAGAATCTGGAAGATAATAAAATCTCCAAATTATAAGTTTGTTTCGAGTTACTAATTTTCCTTGGATTTTATGGCTTGCAATCCATGATATATTTTCAACCTGAGACAAAAGTATAAGTTACAGATTAAATTTCTCTCTAAACTGTGTTTTGTGCAACTCATATTCTGAATTCATCAATAATATCATCTATAAATATTGTTTCACTTAGAATATCTAGGTCTCAGTCAGGCTGGAGTTAGGGTTCACACTAAGCATCTCTAATTAGCCTTACTTGATTAGAGAGGCGTCGAACTAGCCTTCCTCTCGAAATCACCATATTTGATATTCTTGCTTTGGCGCGGTAATATACAACGTTTGCAGGAATCGAATACAAGAATTTTTGGTCCCCCCATGCCCTTGGCTCAAAGGTATTGCATTATATTCTTTATGACATTTAATTCAGATTCTTTGATACATTGTTGTCTAGTCAATGTAATCTTTACTTGAATTCTAACTTACTATTTACAGTCATCTCTCCCTCATGTTGTGGTTGTCTCTAGTGATTGCTGGACATGATGGATATTAGAAATATTGATTATACGTGGATGATCTGAAAAGGAGTTCAGATCATCAGAGTTGGTGAAGCAACATATAAGGTTTGGGATAAACAGGACTTCGTTACTGCAAGCTACAAAGCGGGTCACGACGAAGTAGGATATCCAACCTACTGGAAATCTTGACGTAATGTTCCATGTGATTAGGCTCATGATGATCGTGAAAAACTAACTTATAGTAGCCTTTATAAATATGTTGCAGGACTTCACCACGTCTGGGCTAGAGGTGATCACGGAAAAGGCAGATAAAATTATGAGTTTTTGAGAAAGACACTTCTTGAAGGGATGTTATAAAATTTAGTTTCTAGTGATTTCTTGTCTAAAGCTAGAATTCGGGTCGTATACAAATCGGAAAATGTTATTTTGTCATTAGGTGGTACTTTTGTGAGAATTGTATAGTGTTATAACAATATGGTGAAACTATAAACTCATGAAGCTTTATTAATGATGTGATTTTTTATTTACTTTTGCTCTATTAATGATTATTCATTATGGCACGGTAGACTTGCTCATATAAGACATAACACGATAAATAGAAGTGCTAAATCAAGACTTATAAAATGCGATATAGGTTCATATGAAAACTATAAGTTGTATGCAGAATAAAATGATTATGAAGCATTACAAATTCGTAGAAAGAATTATGAAACTGATAGAATTTAAACAATATTTTAGGTATTCAAATATTCAAAAATTGTGGGGGTTATACTATAAGTCAATCCCATTATATTGAGAATATACTTAATAAGTTCCAGTGTCTGAAATTCAAAGAAGCACAAACACCATTTTATCATAGTTTAAAACTTTTAAAAAATGAAAGAAGAGTAATGGCTCAATTAGAATATGTTACTGCAATAAGAAGTTTCATGCATGTATCGTTATGAACTAAGGAAAATATATCTTTTGCGGTGAGTAAATTAAGCCAATTTACAAGCAATAAAAGTACGAAACATTGGAATGTAATTGGAAGGGTCTTGGGGTACTTGAAAAAGACAAAACAAAACACATATCTTTTTAATATTCTAACTTTCTCGTGGTACTTGATGGATACAAGGATGTAAATTGGATCGCTAGTCTAGTCGATAACAAATCAACTAAGGGATGAGTGTTCACATTTATGCATGGTGTTTTTTCTTGGGGATCAAAGAGACAAACATGTATATTTTACTCAACTATGGATTCCTAGTTTATTGCGTCGGCCGCAGCGGGTAAAGAGACTAAATGATTAAAAGATATCTTCTTGGAGATATCATCCACTTCTAAGTGAAATATGAGAATACAAATACATTGAGATAGTCAAGAAAAATTAGATAGAGCATAAAATATAATATACAATATGGCATCTCACCATATATAAGTCTAAGACACGACTATTTTAGTCAATTAATTCAAAGTGAAATTATATCGGTTTTACATGTATGTTTTAGTGAGAACTTAGTCGTTCTTTTTTTATCAAACCATTAGCTTGAGAGTTGGCAAGCTTTAAATATAAATGGATGCGACTAAGACTTTCAAAATGATATTTGGCAAATAATGATAACATAATTCGACTATAGAGAACCTAAACATTGAATTTGCAATTGATAACAACAAGTTGTTTGAAAAAGGTTCGACATATAAATAAACTAGAGTTTCATCCGCGATAAGCGTAAGATATGTTAACGTTATCATGGAGGGATAAGTTCAGAGGAAATTTAAATACAATTCGTTCTAAGTGTGAAATTTATTTCTAGACGTAATAGAAATACTATAAGACCTATGTGAATCTAAGAGTGGTGTCCCCTCTTATGGGAGAATGAGTTCCTCTCGAGTTATGATTATTGAAATAGATAGAGTACATGGTATAGATAGTGCTAAACTGTAATGTGGACAATTTGTTTGATAAAACAATTGTGTGTCTCAAATCGTCAGTTAGGTCAAACGAGAGGCTCATTCAAAGTTACAAAAACCAATGCTTTATGAATTAACTTTCTTATCTTTGCACTATGGTAAAATTAAAATTGAAAAACTATTTTTCTTTATGCGCAAAAGTTATCTCAAAAAAAATATAATATAGTACATTTAATCAGGTGGAGAATTGTTAGAAATCTTGGTTAAATGCGGATGATCTGAATAAGAGTTCAGATCACTGAAGTTGGTGAAACAACAAATGAGGATTTTGGACTGATCTGAGGACTTCACAACGAAAAATTATAGGGTTGGTCATGACAAATTCAGCTAGCCAACCTACTAGAGATCGTGGTGCATAAGGCTAATCTCGACAAACTAACTTGCACTAGTCTATGAAAATATGTCGCACAACTTCGCCACGACCATGCTAGAGCTCAACAAAGCGAAGTCAAGTTTTTCACGATCAAAATAAAGTTGGTCGCGAACAACTCTAAAATAAAAGTTACATTTCAAAGGTAATTATTCCAACTTGTACTTTACCGCATCAAAAGTAGGGCTGGACGCGACAAAGTCTAAAAAGTTATGTTTTTATTAAATTTTAAGTTTCCGAAAAGATACCTCATGAAAGGATGTGACGTTACCAATATATTTATGAATGATAACAACTCTTTTTGTAAGTGTTTAATTATTTTTAAAAATAGATAAGCCTTTCGAAAACAAATCATACCTTTGTTAATTTTTCAAAAATCTCTTTAACGTATCTCTCTCCCAAATATTCAAACCCTTTCCAAATCTAAATATAATAATCTAGTTGGTTGTAATGTGCTTTACAATACTTATTATATCCAAAAACAATTCTAAATAATTTATATGAGCACCTTTTATTAACATTATATGATATGGTGCAATTATTTATAAATTTTGCATTTTGATAGCTCAATAATAACTTCGTTATTTTGAGATTAATTTGTTAATTTATTTTTTTATCTTTTTAAAACATGGTGGAAAATGGTATGTATTATTGTATTTTTAAATTATTCAATTTTTTACGTATGTGCTATTTTTTGTGCTTTACTTTGGACGCTTTTATGTGTGAAAAAGGTTTTTTATTTATATTTCTGATGTAATTTTGTTTACAAAATATCTTTAAATTTTTAACTATCATAGTTCAAGATTCTCTTTTTAATTAGATTGACAATTCTCAACCAATGTTTGTGGCCAGTACAAGCATCTCAGATAACATTATATTTTCTCAAAAACTCTTTAAGGGTACAACCTTACCAACAAAGACAGAAGGTCATCTTAAAAATCGACCTCGTGAAACGTCTTGGCAATGCCCGTTGACACCTCATTCTCGATATCCTTGTTGCCATGGAGTTTCCAAATGAGATGATCACTTGGATTATCCAATGTATCATTATTCCATATTACAGTATTAACATTAACGGTGAACCCTTTCGGAAAAACCATGGCTTAGGCCTTAGACAAGGAGACTCCCCCTCTCATTTCCTCTTCGTTCTTGTTTTTCAAATCTTAACTTGCATTCTTAAGGAGAAAACAAATTACATGAATTTGAAATTTCACTGCAAGTGTCAGCTCAATTAACCTCAGTTTTGTTGATGACTTAATGATTTTATGTCATTGAGATATTAACTCCCTTTAACTTATCAAAGAAGGTCTTAATGATTTATTCTTGCTATCGGGTCTCCAAGTCCGTCCCGAAAAAAGTCATATTTTCTGCCTGAAATCAATCCCACCCTAAACAAAAGATCTCATCAACATTTTAGGGTTTAAGTTTGGTTTTCTTCCAGTAATATATCCAAGAGTCCTATTTCTCACTCGCTGACTTTCACACGCTGATTTTTTACCCCTCATTCATAATATTACCTCACGTATTATCTCATAGACTTCCAAACATCTGATTTACGCTGGTCATCTTCAACTCATCAAATCTTCTCAATTTTTGCTAGCCAAGTTTAATTGTCTTCCATTTTCATTATTTCTTGAGGTTTTTTAAATAACTCTCCAAGTACCTCTATTGCTTCCTCTGGTCCAGCCAAGAGATAAATATCTCGGAGGCTAATGTGGTCTGGTCCACTATCACATTGCCCATGCTGAAATGCGGCCTTGGGATGCTTGATACAAAAACTTAGAATCAGCCAGCCGTCATTAAACTTTTGTGGTAGTTAATTAGTAAGACTAACTCCATTTTGTCCGATTCATTAAAATTGAGCAATTTAAAAACAATAACTTCTGCACTTTAGATCTTGACTCCTCCTTCTCATAGACCTGGAGGAAAAGTTTATGTCTTAGGTGTCTAACTAGTAAATTATTCATGATGGTGACCGATAATGGGGAGAACACCTTCGTATGGTAAGACCCGTGGCTTCTCTCTTCTTCTGTTGTTATCAATTACAGGAAAAACATCATCCACGACTCAAAGCTGTGCAATAATCTAATAGTTTCAGGCTTAATCAATGATGGAATCTCGAACTGGCCAGCTCAAATTAGATCAACAAGGGCTAGAAACTGCAATAACCTACAAGAGATCCATAATCCCATTTCCTCTTCTTCCTCTCAGTGTCCTCTTTAACGACGTTCAATTTTCCATTTCTAATAAAGGATCCTGCAATTCACTATCAAAGACACCTACAATGTCATTCGTTTATCCATCATCTGTCTTGAATGAGTGGGGTTTGTATGGCATAAATTTAATATTATTCGCCACTCCTTCATCATTTGACTTGTTATCCAAGTCAAACTGACCACCCACGACAAATTTTTGACTCGGGGTTTTAATATCCATCGACTTGCATCTTATGTAATTCTGGCTTTGAATCTGTTAATCATATCCTCTATGATTGTTGTTTATCTTAAAGAACTTGAGGTTTCATAAGTTCTAAGATTGGGTTCTCATTAAGTAACAATAATAATTGGTCTTTTAGCTTCAAGAGGCTTCCAACTGCCACTCTCCAGCTTACTCCACCTATGATGCGATTATTTACCATATCTTAAGGGAGAGGAATGATATAAATATTGGTAACCGTTTTACCCTCTCCTTTGTGGTATCGCATCACATACTTTCTAACATTCGGCTAAGGTTTCTCTAACTTAAAATTGTTTTTTTTCCGTCTTTGCATATTATTGTCACCCCTCTATTGATGGTTTATTGTTTTCACTCACATGTTTTCCGATTTCATTGTGTTGTCTTATTTTTACCAAGTTCGGGTCTATTTACTATCATACCTAGGGATGGAACTTTTCCAAATCTGCGGGTATCCGACCCAAGCCGACCCGATGGGATGGATTATAGGTTTTAAAATTTTCCCATGGATGGGTCGTGGGTTTGAAAATTTATTACCCGTCAGGTTTAGGATGGGTTATAGGTTTAAAATTTCCCTAGGAGAAAACCCAAACCTAGTACACATGACATATTCTAATTTATAATGAATAGATGATATATAATTATTTTATGAATTCAAAAATGATATTATAATATAATATAAGTTTTTTTATTCTTTATAATTTATATATTCTTTATTATTTTTTATAGTTCTATCATTATTTATACTTTATTATATTTAGAATATTTTAAAATTATTTAAAATTAGTATATATTTAAGAAAATAAAAATTTAAATTGAATAAAAAATTTCAAAAAAACTTACAATTTTTTAATAAATTTATACAATAAAAAACTATAATTTATTAAAAATTTAAATAAATATAGATTATAAATATTCAATATATTTTACAAAAATTTTATTATTTTTTGGATTTGTTTCTAAATTTAAGAGTTTATATTCAGTTTATTATTATTATTATATTATTGGTTTTTTTTATTTTTATTTTCGATTGTTAATTAAGAGAAAATAATTTATAGATAAACAAATCATCAATGGGTGCCTCGGGTGGGTATCCAAACCCGACAGATTTAGGCGTTAGAAACAAAATATCTTACCCAAACAGGTACCTGAACCCGACGGATTTTAAAAGGAACTAACGGGATGGGTCACAGGTTAAGCAATACCCAGACCCAATCTGACTTGTTGGCATCCCAAATCATACTATTTTATTTCACAACTCTTATGTCACTCATCATAGTATGCACCATGTATACGTAAGAACCATATTTATTTATTTGATTTATTTTTTAGCAAAAAAATTAAATTATTTTAATATTTTATTTAAATATAAATTCATTGATTTATTCATATGGTTATTTTTTAAAGTTTATATTAAATTATATAAGAAAAACAACTCATAATTTCGTAAAACGTCACTATTATTTTGATATATAAAAGTAAAACCTCTAAATATTATATAAAATAATAAGAAATGTCACCAATGTATGCGATACTAATTTTTACTGTGATTTAGTACTTTAAGTTTCACTATTACCCATTTGATACATAACTCAATCTAAATATCCAATTTCCTAATAATATCTCAAACACTTTGGTTTTTTCACTAGACACGTAACCACTTTCATTCTTTCAAACCAAAGCTCGGAATTATTTTTTGAAAGTACCATCAGTTTTGTATTGTTTGAAGCTCATAAATATATTTTTGAAAGTACTATCAGTTTTTTATTTTAAGACAAACAAAATTAAATTCGTTGATGATAAAAAAAAAATCACCACAAAATATACGAGACCAAACATAATAAATCATGTCAGACCATACATGATTAAATCATGTGAGGTCAGACATAGTAAATTATGTGAGACCATGTATTGTTCTTTTAGATGTACGAAACTAGATATATTGATGATTTTTAAGAAAAAAATAGCCAGACTTAGTAATCATTGTTCCACATCTTTATCATAAAGTAGTACATGTCTCGTCTCGCATGATTTTATAATGTATGGTCTCTCAACTTTATCATGTCTGGTCTCGTATGATTTATTAATGCATGGTATCTCAATTTTATCATACAGAGTCTCACATAATTTAGTAATGTCTAATCTTTCAACTTCATCATGCTTAGTATCGCATGATTAAATAATGTCTTATCTCTCAATTTTATCATTCATGGTCTCGCGTAATTTAACAATGGTTGGTCTCTCAAGTTTATAATGTCTGGTATGACATGATTTATTATGTATGATCTCTTATGATCTACTATTTCTGGTCTCACATGTTTTTTATGTATGGTCTCGCATGTTTTATGGAAAAAAATCGAAAATAAAATAAAATATATCATCAATCGATCTAGTTTTGTTCGTCTTAAATAAACTGATGGTACTTTCAGATTTATTTTTCCGAGCTAAGGTTTGAAAGATACGATAAAAAAACAAGATTTGGTTCAAAAAAAGAAGAATAGGGTTACCAATGGGCCAAGCTAGAAAAAAAAACCACATTTTGATAGATCTCTCGCCTTAACACCACCATTTCCAACAAAATCGAAACCAAATCGACGGCTCTGCACGTAACAAACAACTCTACAACATTAATCTATGAAAATGAAGCATAAAATCATGCCAAAATCATGCTTTTAAAAACAGAATCGAAAAGCCTAATTTTGTACCGCTTAAAACAAATTAAAGTGGAAGACTTGTATGGTTTATCTTAATGTTGTTTGGTAGGTAATGAAAAAATTGACTAGATATCCTTAAGTAATTCACTCTAAAATAATTTATATTTTCAAAAAAAAATAATTCATTATTATTATTATGTTTTCTAGTTATAATTTTGGTT
The DNA here is from genome assembly GCA_036936605.1 of Limnanthes douglasii subsp. nivea. Classification (NCBI taxonomy): domain Eukaryota; kingdom Viridiplantae; phylum Streptophyta; class Magnoliopsida; order Brassicales; family Limnanthaceae; genus Limnanthes; species Limnanthes douglasii. The sequence continues at coordinate 344,187,148 of JAUPFV010000001.1, forward strand.
AAAAATAATCTTTCAAATATACCATTTATCATGCTTATTTTTTTTATTAAACGTATACATAGTGTTTTCTTTTGAAATTAAGTGTGTGATTTATGTTTTATAAAATTAAACAAATCCTAATATTTTAAAAATATATTTTTAATCTTGATAAATTCAATACATAAGGATTAAAATTGCTAAACCGAATACATGATAATTAAAATACAACAAAAATTATAAAACACAGTTAATACTACCAACGACTCTTTCTCTCACTAGAACAGAGCTTTCCAAACTTTACAGATTCACGTTCCAACCGTCTATTGTCGTCGTCATGACTATCACCCAACCTTTTTATGACCCTTTCTAACCCATTCTATCTCCGTCGTGACCACCAGCGGCAAGTACGGCTGCTGGTGGTGCCTCCTCTACTTAGTTCATGTCCTTTGCTACAGGTTGTCTTCTTTGTTGTTGCTGACTCGAGACAGCAGACATTGTTCCATTCTGGCCGTTTACTCTCCGTTAGAGTCCATTCTGGTCGTTTCCTTTCCGTTAGAGTAGTTTTCGGCTTTTTCGGGCTTTGCAAGGGAGTGTACCACTTTGAAAATACCTTGGTTGTTCTCCGTCATGTTTTTGCTCAAGTCTACTTGTTACTTCCTTATTCTTTGTGTTTCGCAGGTCCTGGATCTTCAAGTGGTATCTTTGTGATTTCTATACTCCCTTCTTCTTTGTGTTTCGCAGGTCCTGGATCTTCAAGTGGTATCTTCGTGATTTCTACGGATCTCACCGGCCCTGATAATCCTAGACTCATGGGAGATAGAAGTTTCGAGATGTTTATTCTCTATGATCTCTTCGAGTCAGTCGGCATCCTTCTGCCCTCGCCGTCTAGTGGCTTCGAACATATCTCTCGATCTGATCCGTCAGGTCATGAGAGTGCCTCTTCATGTATTCATCGTCCTTCGCTTCATACTACCTTCCGCCTCGAGATCGACCATCCCCATGCCCCCGTCGAGAGAGTCGGCGCCGATCTCTCCTCGTCGTCCTCTGACTTTCATCGTGGATCTCGTGGAGTCTCTGTTGGTGACCGAAACCATAGATCTATCTGCCGTATCAGAAGTCTCTGGTTTTACATCAACAGATCCGATGTCGTCCATGGGTTCGCCGATATCGACGGCTTCGTTGGTAAACGAAGAGGTGTGGCCAATGTTTTATTTCCGTCGACGGATTTGACCATAGTCTCTTCCTCTAATTGGGTTGCTCTATTCTGTATGGGTAGAACCGTTCAAGCAAGTTTACAGGGTTGCTTTCCCCGTATGGGTAGAACCGTTCAAGCGAGTTTACAGGGTTGCTTTCCCTGTATGGGTAGATCCGTACAAGCCTGCTTTTTCAGTATAGTTATTATCAATTTAACTTATTATTCTCATGGGTTGGACAGGTTTTCAAATTTTACAGGGCCCACTTGCTTAATTAATCGTCTCTTTATTAATCGTCTCAAAAAAGGAGCTGGAAAGTGGGGAGGAGGTAGATTCGCCATCAAAAGAACACCACCCTGCAGAGCCTACGGCCAAGGGCAGAAAGGAGTTGTCCTCCGACACGACCATCGTCTAGAGCACTGTAAGAATCTCTTTTATGAATATTACTTCTTGGAACGTTAGGGGATTAAACGATCCCGTTAGACAAAAAGACGTTACTGATTTCATAATTAGTAACAGTATTTCCCTTTTAATTCTTGTTGAAACTAAAGTAGCTTGGAATAGAGTAGACTCCATTGTGAGAAATATGGCTCCTTTCTGGCATGTCCTCACTAACCACGACTCCCACCACCTAGGAAGAATTTGGATTATCTGGAATCCTAGTGTCATAACCATCTCTAGAGAATCCCAATCCTCGCAGTACATTCACTGTATTGCCAAGTGTCATAATAATAACTCTTCCTTTAGATTCTCGGCAATTTATGCTTTTAATGACGCCATTGATAGAATTCCCCTTTGGAATGACTTAGCTACCATTTCCTCGGCTAATTCTAGTAGTCCTTGGGTTGTTCTTGGAGACTTCAACGCTATTCGTCACCCAAATGAGCGTGTGGGTTCCTCCGAAAATTGGTCAACAGCTATTGAGGACTTTAACAATTGCTGCTTCAATTGTGATCTCAGTGACCTTAGATCCACTGGTTTTCAATTCACCTGGTTTAATAAACAACCCAATAACCCTATTTTGTCTAAGCTTGATAGAGTCCTAGTTAATCCTAGTTGGGATGATAAGTTCCCTATGTCATTTGCGCATTTCGGATACCTTAGATCCTCTGACCACACCACTGTCTTGCTTAACCTTGGCTTTCCTCGACCCAAGCGCAAAAAACCTTTCAAATTTTTTAATATGTGGCAATCTCACCCGCATTTCATTGAGATCGTCAAATCCAGCTGGAATAGCCCAGTTACTTCCACTGGGATGAAACTGGTCTCTGAAAAGCTGAGACGCCTCCAGTCTGACCTTATTGGCCTTAATCGAAAGGAATTTAGTGACATTGGTTCCCGTGTTATTAAAGCTAAGGATAAACTTTTTCAAGCCCAATCCAATCTTGCTAGAGACCCTCTCTGTCCCTCTTTGGTCTCTGAAGAATGTGAAGCCTCCGTTTCATATATCTTTCTTAGTAGAGCTGAGGAATCGTTTCTTAAGCAAAAATCCAGAGAGAATTGGATCAAATTGGGAGACAAAAACTCCAAATTCTTCCATAACAGCATTAAGGCCCGCCTTTTCCGGAATAAAATCATCTCTATATGTAATGAGAATGGAGTAACAGTCTCTAACCCAGCTAGTGTCTCAAATGTTTTTGTGAAATTCTTTGAAAACTCTCTTGGTGTCAGGCACCCTGTGGGTTACCCTGGCCTTGAGACGATTTCTTCTCTCCTTACCTCTAAAGTTACCAGTTCGGACTCTGATTCTATGACTCGCGAGATAACTCGTGATGAAATAAAATCGGCTTTATTCTGCATTGATAGTAATAAAGCTTCGGGGCCCGATGGTTTCAATTCTTGTTTCTTCAAGTCAAATTGGAGTATTGTGGGAAATGACATCTGTAATGGTGTCCTTGATTTCTTTCAGTCTAATTCTCTGGCAGCCTCCTGGAGTTCCACATCTATTGCTCTCATCCCTAAAATTAATGCTCCTTCAAATCCTTCTGATTTCCGTCCTTTAGCACTTTGTAATGTTAGCTACAAGATCATATCCAAAATCTTAGCCAACCGTATTAAGGATACTCTTCCTTACTTGATTGATAACTCTCAATCGGCTTTTGTCAAGGGGAGAAATATTTCTGATAATATCCTCCTCTCCCAAGAGCTTTTGAAGGGTTATCACACCTTTACAAAGGACAAAAAAATCGTGCTCAAAATTGATTTAATGAAAGCTTTTGACAATGTCAACTGGCATCTCATCCTTGACATTCTTGTTGCAATGCACTTCCCTGTTAAAATGATCACCTGGATCATAGCTTGTATTTCTTCCCCTACCTACTCCATTAACATTAATGGGGATCCCCATGGCAACATCAAAGGCCGAAAAGGCCTCCGGCAAGGCGACCCTCTCTCCCCTTTCCTCTTTGTCCTTGTCATGCAGGTTCTATCCTGCATCCTGAAGGAGAAAAGTACTAATAGCAACTTTCGGTTTCATTGGAAATGTCAAAAACTTAAAATCATCAATCTTTGTTTTGCTGATGATCTTATGATCTTTTGCCATGGAGATGCGAACTCCCTCAAGCTTATTAAAGACGGTCTCGAGGAGTTCTATACTCTCTCTGGTCTAAAAGTGAACCTCTCCAAAAGCCACATTAAGCATCTCTCTTATGCTGATCCTCTACGTATTGAACTCAGCAATATCCTGAACTTCTCGGAAGGATCCCTTCCTGTTAAATATTTAGGGGTTCCCCTCATCACTAGCCGTCTTACTCATTCAGATTGTCGCCCTCTCATTCATAAAATTACATCTAGAATTGATTCGTGGACATCTAAGCATCTCTCTTATGCTGGTAGGCTTCAACTCATTAAGTCTATTGGTCCTCCATTTTCATCCTCCCCTCGAGAATTTTAAATGAACTGACTCAATATCTTCGACGATTTCTTTGGTCTGGTTCGGATTTGAAAGTCCATGGTGCTAAAGTGGCTTGGAAAAAAGTAACTTTGCCCACTGTGGAGGGCGGCCTTGGGATTTTGGACCTCAAAATCTGGAATCAGGCGGCCGTCCTCAAACATCTATGGTCAATAGTAAGTAACAACTCTCAGTCTATCTGGAGCTGTTGGATAAAAATTGAAAAGATAAAAAACAATATCTTTTGGAATCTCCCGATGGGTTCTTCGATATCTTGGATTTGGCGGAAAATTCTTCGCCTTCGCCCCTTGGCTTGTAATTTATGCAGGATAGCAATTGGAAACGGTGAGGACACCTCCTTCTGGTACGATGCCTGGCTCATTCCTACGTCCCTCGCCTCCCATTATGGAGAAAGCATCATCAAGGACTCCAGACTTGGGCGGAAACTAAAAGTAGCGGATATAATTCACAATGGAAGTTGGAGCTGGCCGACGAACTCCAGAACTGCGAATCCTAGAAGCCGAGCTTGTCTACAGGAGATCCAATCGCTCATCTGCACTCTCCCTCCTCCCAACATATCATCAGTGGATATCCCTTTTTGGAATGCCAAAGAAGGATGTCCTAAATTCTCCATCAATAACACGTACCATGCTATTCGAATGACCCATCCTAAAGTAGGATGGGCAGGGTTAGTCTGGAACAAATTCAATATCCCTCGACACTCTTTCACTCTCTGGTTAGCAATTTTGGGCAACCTTGTCACCAAAGACAAGCTAATCAGCTGGGATTACAACATCCCAGCTCATTGTCTGCTTTGCAACTCTGACTTCGAAACTACTCCTCATCTCCTCTATGACTGTACTTTTGCTCAGAGCCTTTGGGCAAATGCTAGTATTAGATTAGGCTTTCCCATGAGCGCCTCCTGTTGGCAATCTTGGGTCAGTGAAGCATCAAATTGGTCTCCATCTCGAAACCTCTCCATTTGGCAATCATGCTTCGCTGCGATAATCTACCATGTTTGGAAGGAGAGGAATCAAAGAACTTTTGGTTCCCCTCCGGCCTCCGCCTCTTTGGTCTCCCATCGAATTTTCTCGGATCTTCGGGTTAGATTCCAGGGAACCAAGACAGGTTGGACTTTCTAAAAATTATTATTGATAACTCTATGTGTTGCATGGACCATTGTAGAGGACGGCTAGAGTCCTGATTTCCTTACGGATGCTGATTGTGGATGCTGATGCAGATATCTAGCTGTTGGAGCTAATCAATGGTCTAAATGTCAAGGACGAGATCTTATTATCTATTGTCTTGAGTGTTCAGTTTATGTTTTACCCTACTATGTCAAATGACTAATTTTAGTCATGTGTAAAACGAACTTGGAGGGGTATACCCCATACCCATTGTATGAACCTTTTAATTTCAATTTAATGTTTTATTAACACCAAAAAAATAATAATATAGAAAACTATGACCGGATTCCCAATATACCTAATCATCCTATTTACTTTTTAATCTGCCATTCTATTTTATTTGAAATATATGTTCTTGAATAAAAAAGAAAGATAAGCCAGATACTCTTTTACTTCAAAAATATACGAATAGAAATAACGAAATAAAGGAAAAGGAAATAACAATACTTTGCCTATAATAAAAAAAGTGGTCCCCTATATCCACTATTGTGTCACATTCGATCAGAGAAAATCTCGTTTTCACATGCGAAATTTGATCCACTCTAAATACAAATCAGTTGATATATTAAACTTGCATTCGGCTACTTGTTATGTACGGAATTCGGATTGTGCCCGTACATTAAATGAATTTTTTCTGTTTTCCAATTAAAAAATATTATATTAAACACGTCACAAATTATTGATAATTTCTTTTTGTATAATTTTTTATTTTAATAAATATTTCAAAATTATGTTACCTCGCAGAATTTGAAATCTGAACTTTAAAATAAAAATCCAAACTATTTTTTATTATAGATCTAAATATTAAATATTAATTTTAAATCCTTAAGTTATAAAAATTTATAATTATATTTTCAAAAAAAATATATAAAAACTACATGTTTTAATTATACGCGAAGAAATAATAAGAAACCTAACAAAAATATAAAAATTATATTGTTTAAGCTGTTGACAAAGACATAAAACATTAAATACTATGAATTTAGAGTTTGGGTCGCGCATGTAAAAATATATATATATATATATATATATATATATATATATATATAAAATTTATAATGAAAAGTAAATAGATTATTACAATATAGTTAATATCTCTTCCAAACCAATGATCGTATAATGATAATTATTAAGTTTGTACAACACAAAATAAAAACACGAAAACTAATGGATTTTTATAAATATATGAATAATTTGCATAGAGAAATGAACATATAGGTGGTCGTACGTAACATGACAATCAATATCGATATTTTTGGTTCGCTTTTTAGAAATTAAATTTCGTACGATCAAAATAATATTTTAATGATCTCAATACTGTAGAGTAAATTGACAAGTAGAAATATCAATATCAACAAGCAACCGGCGTAATCAAATAATTTTATAGGTAGTCAAGCCTATGGAAAAATACTTAGGTTCTATATAAAATAATAAAATAAAAATTTATATCTTGATGTTCCATACAATACGTGAGTCACTAGAAAATAAATACAAACTCTAGCGGTCGACTTGCAGCTTGTAGGATCACCAACGTAATCTGCATCAGAGTAAACATGCAAATCTATGAAAGACGTTGAATAAACCAAACGATTATGAAATTGAATACCCTAGATATACCAAATAATATGAGGATTGTCCTCCACATGAACTATAGTTTATGGAATGATATATAGACTAACCATATAAACAATATATGCAACATCACATTAATGTAAACAAAACTTCATTCAATGGTATGATGGAGACTGTCATTTATTAAGAGTGTCATCCGACGAAGAATATCGAGCATTGATGTTAAGAAGAGTATCAAAAGTTATGTTGCCAGTGAGTCGAGCACGCTCAAACATATTAGTTATATACTTTGATTGATATAAGAGATAACCTTTTGGGGAATAACAAACCTCAATTCTTAATAAATTATTCAATACCAATAGAATATAAACCACGTTAAAAAAAATAAAACGATGACTTCAAAGGAATCGTATCTGGTTGAGGAGCAACCACAAGAACCTTGTTAGCGTCAAGGGGAAAAGAGACCTAAATATTTAGGATCCGATTAGATAGATCCTCAAAGTATTTTCTTCTATTTGGTATAATAAAGGTGGGAAGAAATCCCCCGTAAACGTTTGGTAGTGGTTTCTTTAAAAGAAAACCCTAAATCTTATACGGAAGCAATAACATCCCGACATTCAGCATTTTTGCAACATGCTATAAATGATCAAATGGACTCAATAATATCAAATAAAACTTTGAAGTTGGTAGATTTACCTTCGTGAACAATGGTTGTAAGTGAGTCTTTATGAAGAAATACCACACAAAAATGGTATTATTGAAGCCTTTAGAGCAAGATTGGTAGCCAAAGATTTTTTTTTAAAAGGAATATATTATATTGACAGCTTTTCTTTGGTTGCAAAAACCATCAGCATTAGGATTTTCTTTACAATTGTATCTGTATAAAATTTGAAGATTCACCAAATTGATGTCAAAATGGATTTTCTATATAGATGTTGATGATGAGGTTTATATGGAATAATCTGAGGGTTTTTTACATCACATGAATGATTCTAAGGTATATAGGCTTGTTAAGACATTATATTGGCTTAAGCAATCACCTATGAACTGGCATTAAAAGTTTCCTCATGTTATTATATCTGATGAGATTAGTCATAATATGTCAAACAAATGTTTATACACTAAATTTTGTGGCGATATAGTAGCCATTGTATCTCTATATGTAGATGATTTGCTTAGTAATTATATAAAATGGATTAATTGAACGAGGAGATTTTTATCTTATACTATTAATATGCAAGATCTTTATTATATAAACACTATATTATGAATTAAAATATTCAAAATAGTGGGGTTTATGCCCTAACTCAGTCCCATAATTGAGAAGGTACATAATAAGTTCTAACATCTGAAATTCAAAGAAACACAAACAACATTTGATCATATTTTGAAACTTTTGAAAATAAATAAAAAACAATAGTGGCTCAATTAGAATATTCTAGTGAAATAGAAAGTTTAATGTATGCATCTTTATGAAGTAGGAAAAATATACATTTTCCAGTGAGTAATTTAAGTTAATTATAAGCAATTGCAGTACAAAATTGGAATGAAATTGGTGGGAAAGACAAAAAACATGTGTTTTTAATATTCTAACCTTCTTGGGGTACTTGAAAGATACACGGATGCAAATTAGGCACTAGTCTAGCCCATAAGTGATGAGTCCGGATTATGTCACCACATTGTATGGCAACCGGAAAAAGTCAATTCGGACAATGTCCACCTTGCCGGACAGGGGCAGTTCGGACACCATCATCCATTGAACTATCAGAACAGAACTAAAGTACTTAAAACCTAATCACTTTTTGACTAAGCTGCCTATTTACTTACTTAGAACTAATGGGTCTTTAAACTCGACCCGAATCCATTAAACACGACCCGAAAGCCCATGTGGCCCAAATGTGAGGGTATAAATACCCAACCACCAACATTAAATGAGGGGAATGAAAATTAAATACAACCAGGCAGCTCAATTCTCCCTCTATATTTTACCCAAACATTAAATACTCTCAAAATTCCACAAAACTCTAGAAAAAAGTTACAAACTTACCCAGAGACAAAAATAAACCATACCAAATTGGTGACCATAGTAGGAGTTACGACAGTGCCTGAATCTAGCATTCAAAACCATCAGAAAAATCAGTCCGAATGAATCCGGACGTACCGGAAGTACCACCAGCTTTGCTTGAAGTGGTGGGGGAAAATGATGAATATACCATTGAAGAGCATGATAGATTAAAGGGAGAAATAGAAGCTCTGAGGGCAGAGAAGGCGAAGATCGACATAAAAGAGAAGTCAAAGGCATCAGTTGCTCATCATACTGACAACCCTAGAGAGCATGAGCCTTCGCAGACTCATGTGAGTACGAAGAAGACTCATGCTAGCTCCAAAAAGTCTCACCGGTCCAAGCCGGTGGAGAGTTCTGATTCGGACTCAGAATCTTCCACTAGCTCCTCGGGCGAAGATGGAATTGAAGAATCCTTGTCCTCCAGCAGTGATGATGGCCGATCTAAAAAGAAACAAAAGTTGGTTAAGAAGTATTCAAGAAAAAGTGATATGCATGGAAAGTTAAAGAGGCATATAGGCAAAGGATCATCTCATAGCCGGAGACACATCGACCGGATGTTGGTAGATCATTTTGCCTTCCATGATGAGCCAGGTATATTTGCAACTCCTAACGAGGATACCGTTTTCAGTCGTGGCCGGAATTGGAGACAATCTCTATTGTCTTCCAAGATCCTGTCCGGGAACCTCCCCAAGAGGTTCGATAACACGAAGAGGGAAAAATACGATGGCAGTAAAGACCCGGACAATCACTTGGAACAATTCAAAAATTTCATGATGAATTTCGATGATGACGATAAGTTGCTTTGTAGAGCATTCTCCCAGTCTCTTACGGGGAGTGACCTGAAGTGGTATAACAGCCTACCACATGGGTGCATCAGAAATTTCGATACCTTTTGGGTGGCCTTCCGGAGGAAGTTTGTTGGAAGTAATGAGGTGAAGGGCAATGGAGATACAATTATCCATTGTGCCCAAGAACCGAATGAATCTCTGAAGGAATATATAAGTCGCTTTGTAAATACCAAAAATGGGTTGGCTGATTGCTTCGAGCAAGTAGCAATAGCTTCTCTGAGGCAGGGCTTAAACCCTGGATATTTGGCTGATTCAGTGACCAGAAAAAAGGCCATGACGTAGGGAGGTAAACTGAATTAGGTTGGAAAGCAAATTAACGTGGATGAAACAAAGAAAAATAGGGTGCACATGCAGGTGAGGTCTGCCCCGGTTGCACCAAACCCCAACCAGAACTAGTCCGGGAATAAGGCAAGGGAGGTCGGGCAGGGTCATAACAGAGCTAAAGCTTAGTCTCAGCCAGTTGCGCCTGCCCAGAGTCAGCAATCTAGAAATAAGAGAGGGCCTTGGGTTCAACCGGAGTGGTTTGCTGAGTTAAAAGAAAGTGTAGCCACCATTTATGACAAAACGAAGGAAGAAGTACACTATAGAAGACCGGCTGCACTACAATCTCCTAGGGAGCATCGTAACAATTCCTTCTGTCAGTACCATAATGATACTGGCCATACCACTGATGATTGTATTGCTTTAAAGCAAGAAGTCCAGAATTTGATTGAAAGAGGAAAGTTGGGAGCATATGTTAAAAGAAGAGGAGGAAATAGGCCTGATAATTCTCATCGGCCTGGTCCAAACAATGCAAGAACATCCGCTCCGGAGGGAGCTATGGTGATAATCGAGAGATTCGATGTAGAGTCAGAGTACTTAGACCCTGATCTAACTCGAAACAGAGTGGGTGCCATTGAGGAACGTTGTAAAACAGTGTCAAGGCTTATTAACCTTTTTGAGTCACTCACATTTTTCGGAGGGGATACCATGACAGCACCCACTGCTTCTTCGAGGAAGAGGCATGTTCATACTTTACCTACCCAACTCGAGGGAGGCATGACTTCCTATCAATCGCAGATTCCATTTCCCTTCATTGTGTTCGATGAGGATGACTTGAGGGATATAGCAGGTCCTCATGAAGATGTTGTTGTCAGAGGAGCATCCATTGGGGCAATGACGTAAGGAGAATTTTGGTGGATACTGGGAGTTCAGCCAATATCCTCTTTTTAACTTCCTACAAAAAGATGAAAAATCCCGCGGCAATTCAGCGTTCAAACAGGTCAATTGTGGGTTTTACTGGAAGCTCAGCAGATGTGATCGGGGAGTCCGAGAAGGAAGTTTTGTTGGGCAAAGGCCCTTTTAAGAAGATGGTTAGAATACTGTTTGTCGTGGTGGATTGTCCCACTTGTTATAATGCTATTCTAGGGAGGTCTTGGCCCTCTAGGATGCATGCAGTGGCCTCAACAGTCCACCAATGTTTGAAATATACTGTGCAAGGACAAGTGAGAGTTGTTCGGAGTAGCCAAAAGATTGCAAGAGAGTGTTATGCAACAACACTGGCTCCTCGGACGTTAGGAGCAGTTCATATCAATGAAGAATAGCAGTTTGAGGGGCTTTCTGGGGGTGAGGGTGAAATTGATGACCCCAGAGAGACCCTTGGAGTTTTAATACCAGTTGAGGAAGTCGAAACACATTCTTTGGAAGAAGGAAAAAATGTTAAGATAGGGTCCAAAATGACATCCGAACTAAATGGCAAGATATTGAAGTTCTTAAAAGACCATCAGCATGTTTTTGCTTGGTGCAATGCTGATGTTACCGGGGTACCAGCAGATATTATATCCCATCACCTGTCCATCCGAAGAGACATAACACCTGTGGTACAAAATAGGAGATCTTTTTCCAAGGAAAAGGCCAATCTCATAGTTCAAGAAGTCGAGAGGCTTACCAAAATGGGGCACATAAAGGAGTCACAATATCCTTTATGGACAACCAATCCGGTCTTGGTGAAAAAGAAAAATGGCAAGTGGCGCATGTGTATCGATTTCACAGATCTCAACAGAGCTTGTCCAAAAGATTTGTACCCGGTTCCCGGATTGATCAGTTGGTGGATTCTACATCTGGGAATAAGCTACTATCATTAATGGATGCTTTCTCCGGGTATAACCAGATTCAGGTAGATCCGAAGGATCAGGAGCATACTACGTTTGGCACTGATAGGGGCCTTCATTGTTACAAGGTGATGCCATTTGGGTTAAACAATGCTGAGGCTACCTATCAGAGGTTAGTAAACAAAGCCTTTGTTGATCAAATTGGAAGAAATATGGAAGTGTACATCGATGACATGATGGTTAAAAGTGTGGACGAAGAGCTACACTTGGCAGATCTCCAAGAAACTTTTACTAACTTAGTAAAAGTGAATTTGAAACTGAATCCAGAAAAGTGTGTGTTCAAAGTTCAGTCCGGAAAATTCCTAGGGTATATAATAAGTGAGCAAGGGATACAGCCCGATCCGGACCAGCTTAATGCTTTATTTCAAATGGAGCCACCTCAGACTGTTAAAGAAGTACAAAGATTGACCGGGAGGTTGGCTGCGTTAAATCGATTCATTTCAAGGTCTTCGGACAGGTGTGCCCCGTTCTTTCAAACTTTAAAAGGTGCAAAGGGATTCGACTGGACTTCGCAATGTGATGAGGCTTTTAATGATATTAAAAAACACATGTCCTCCCCCAAGACTTTATATAAACCTTTTGACGAAGAGACTCTTTTCATATACTTGGCAGTTTCCAATTGTGACATAAGTACTATGCGATGTGGTGCAGGGGTATGCTTGACCTCTCCGTATGGTGACAAAATTTATCAAGCTATATGTTTTGCTTTTAGGGCTTCTAATAATGAGTCAGAATATTAAGTTGCCATAGCTGGTTTAAAGTTAGCTCTTATTTGTGGAGCCAAAAGGGTCAAGCTGATGAGTGATTCGTAGCTTCTTATCCATCATGCACAAGGTTAATCTGAAGCCAAAAAGGAGCAACTAATAAAATACTTACTTCTTCTCAAAGATATGGCACTTAAGTTCAAGAGTATTGTTTATGAGCACATACCCCGAACAGAAAATGAATTAGCAGACTCCTTGGCAACCATAGCCTATACTGAATCATACCCTTGGATCCATGTGCTGGAGTGCCCTTCTATTCAACTCAATATGGGTAAGGACGAAGAAAGCTTCGATATACAAATGAAACAGCCCCAAGATTGGAGGTTTCCTCTCCTTCAATATCTCTCCGATGGCATCTTGCCTCCGGATAAGTCAATAACAAGAAAAGTTAAGTACAAGGCTCGTGGTTTTATCATACTAAGAGATGTTCTTTATAAGAAGTCTTACAGTAAACCCCTCTTACGATGTTTGGGGGTTGATGAATCTCAAATAGGGCTCTCCTAATTACATGATGCTGAGGGATCAGCTCACTGTGGATTCAGGGCTCTAACAAGGAGAGTATTATTGGCTAATTATTATTGGCCCTCTATAATGCAAGATGCTAAGGAGCTGGTGAGGAGGTGTGACCCATGCCAGAGATATAGCAATGAAATTCATATCCCATCCATCCCTTTAGAGTCAATTTCTGAGCCTATACCTTTTGCTCGATGGGGGTTGGATTTTGTGGGACCTCTACCTATGGCATCCGGAGGACGCAGGATAATAATTGTTGTTATTGATTATTTTTCGAAGTGGATCGAAGCAGCCCCATTGGCAGGTACAACATCAAAAGCTGTCATAAAATTCATTCTATCCAATATCTGTTGCAGATTTGGAATTCCACAGAAGATAACAACAGACAATGGGCCACACTTCGACAACAAGGAAATGGAGAGTTTTTGTGCCTCTAGAGGTATACAACATTGTTTCTCTTCACATTTCCACCCACAAGCAAATGGTCAGGTTGAAGTGGCTAACAGAACTATATTGTCCAGTTTGAAGAAAAATTTAGAAGGGGCAGCTGGAAAATGGGGTAGTTATTTACAAGAGGTTTTGTGGGCCTACCGGACTACAGCTGGGGCAGCAACACAAGAGTCACCTTTTGCCTTAGTCTATAGGATGGATGCCATAGCTCCTATAGAAGCAACTCTTCCTTCATTTCGAGTTCACAATTTTTCCGAACACGCTAACGAGATGGCAATCAGAGGCCAGTTAAATTTAATAGAAGAAAGAAGAGTTAAGGCTCACCTTAGAGTTGCACACTATCAGGGTTTGATGAAAAGAAGGTTTGCTTCCAAAGTTAAAAGAAGAGATTTTCAGCCGGTGGATAAGGTGTTAAGGAAAGTCTTCTTACACACTAAAGAGAAGTTACTCGGAAAATTAGCCCCAACTTGGGAAGGATCCTATATGGTCATCGAAAGGCTTAAACCTGGGACATACTGGCTAGAAGACAAGGATGTAAGGGTTTTGAATCACCCTTGGAATATCGAGCACCTCCGGATGTACCTGGAGTAGAAACTATGTAAATATTTACTTGTTTAAAAGTCCATGCAAATATTTGGGGGCATACTCTTTCCTACCCTGGTGGCGCGGGGGGGTTTTAATGAGGTGTCTGGACTCTTTTATAAAATTTGATACCTTCTTACAATTTCGGAGTGTTCTTACTTTGTTTCTTGTCAAATTTTTGTTTAAACACCGGCCGGATTTAATTAAAGGTGTGATGACTACTTAAACATTTGTCATCGGAGAATTTAAACACTCTCACTTTAAGATGTTTATGAAATAACTAAGGGCTGTTTAAACATTAGCCACCAAAACTGAAAAACTATGAAAAAATGCAAGAATTGTGAAAAATAAACATACTCATTAAAACGACCGAAGTGCCTTGGCCATCTAAGGACTTTAAATTGTCAATCAAAGCAAAAAGATCTATCCGGTCAAACACCGGACATAGTTACAAAAATGCCTTGGCCTTCCAAGGACTTTAGTTCAATCAAAACAAAAGGTAAAAAATAATTGATATTCTAAGACTAAGCCTTTGAAGACGGCTCAGCCTCACTCGTTTTCTTCTTTTTGAGGTCATCATTCTCCTCACCTGGACTCTCCCCGGTGTTCTCTTCTTCATCGGATGAGGATGCACTAGAGAAATCAAACCTGTCACCCTCAGCCATTGTATGGAAGGGAAGGTTTGGGTACTCTACAAAAGTCCATAAGTCTCCCAGATTCCTCTTCGGAAAATTCTCGTGAAAAAGAAAGACCATGTCCGACTTCACCTTGGCATACATCTCTTCCTGACTGTCTATCACATTGTTGGCATAAGCATCAATCTTGGCTTGGATTTTTACATCTTGCTCCCTTAGCAGATCAGCTTTTTCCTCAATAGCCTTGGACACCGATTCCTCGAGTGCGGTCTTGTCCTTGGTCAAAGTATGAATAACTTGGTCCTTGGCCTTCATCTCCTCTTTTGAAGAGGAGAGATCTTTCTCCAACCCGGACTGCTTTTTCCCGGAGGCCTTTGATAGTATCTTCTAGGGCAGCTACCTTTATGACCCAACCCTCCTGGTTCTTTTTTAACTCCTCATTTTCTCTCTTCAAAACATCAGCGTTTTGGTTGGCAACAAGGAGGTCTTCAGACAATCTCTCCTTGTCAGAATTAAGGGCAGTAATGATTGCTGACTGACCTCGCACTTGTTTCTCCAGAACCAGCACTGGCTGAACATTACTCAATATAGAGTGAGTTATAACATCTCTTTCACTTGAAATGGTGAAAAATTTACCATTGAAGGTAACGGTGTTCGAAGTGCTTGGAGGGAGGTAGGGCCCAACAAAGTCATCTCTGGGGAGGTTTTCAAAGTAGTCACCAAGTCCCTCAAGACCTGTAATGTCGGCACCGTCAATACTGATGTCTCCTCCTCCAACCTCATCGGTTTGAAAGTCACCAGGGATCTCTTCTGCTGTTGTTAGATCAGTAGGGTCAGCAGGAGGGAGGGGCTCTGGAGGCAGGAGAGAAAGTTCATCACCCGGGAGGTCTTTTTCTTCTTGGCCTTCCTATCCTTGCTTTCTGCTCCCCGTTTCCTGTCTCTCTTAGGAACCCTTGGAGGTTTTGGAGATCCTGCCTCTTCCCTAGCACTTTCTTGCTCCACCACTTCTAGAAGAGCAGCATCGATCTGACTTGGAACTGGCCCCTCTTGGTTTGTTGGAGCAGTTTCCTCCGCTTCGGTGGGGTTAGCTTCAACCACACTCTTCTTGGCCTTTCCTTTTTTTGCCTTTCATCTTACTTGGGGCCTTGTCCCGACCAGGAAAATATAGTGACCTGTCCAGTGCGTGGGTTCTTTTAAGGACTACATCCAGAGGGGGTGGAATGGTAAGTTCCTCCCAAGTTAAATCCCTCCGGTCAGTAGTGTTCCAGAGGTGAGACCTTGCAAGATTGCCTCCAGTAAAGGCGTTGTGGAAGCGATTATCCCACTTTTCAGCAGCCCAAGTGTTTATCTTGGTGCAAGTAATCTGCCCGGCCTTTAAGTAATCATTGAAGTCTTTAGGCAGCACTATCAAGAAATAAAAAAAGAGAGAAAAGAGACTAAACAAGTTAGTTAAACAAATTTGATAAAAACAGAAATGAGAATGTAAGGTGGGAACTATCACTTCGCCACCTGCTGGTGAGGAGACTCGGGTTGACTCCAGCTTTGATCATCCTCCTATTCTCCCAAGCACCACTCACGAACAAGAAGTGAGTCCTCCAATTTCTCTCCGACTCGAGCAGGTCATCCACTGCTTTATAGTTATCACCCATGTTGAAGTGATAGAAGGGGATATGAGGGTTTCTACAGAGGCTGGCCACAGCAGCGAATTCCTCCATTGGAAGAGGAATTCCGGAGAGCCTGGAAGCCATGATACAGGCCATGAGAGTGTACCAGGCATTAGGGCTCGGTTGACTTGCGCAGAGCTTGATGAGGTGGAAATATTTGACTATCTCCGGATCTAAGGGAAACCTTAGTCCCCAGTTAAAAAGTTCAGTGAAAATGACTACCTCACTAAGCTTGCAGTCCATCGGGGTTTCAGGGTCTATTGGATCCTTATTTTTATATTCTCCAGAATCCCCCACTTCGTTCGCATTCGACCCAGTTCGGCTGTGTAGATGATGTCATAATTAATTTTTTGCAAAGCAAGTAAATACTTAACACTAACCTTGTGGAAACAAGGTCCAACGTTTCCCTTAAGGATCTCCGACGAATCCGGATGCCTTAGGCATAGCTTTTCTTTGCCTTTATCCTTCTTGGCAGCACCAACATCACTCGTTTGTCTGGAGACTTCGGACTCAAATGAAGCCTCTTCAATAGAATCCTCCATTACTTCCTCCATTAACGAGGAGAGGTTTTCAGTTGCTTTTGGGTGAGGGGAGTCAAGAGTTGGTTCAGTCTGACCTCCGGACTGTTGGGCTTCAATGCTTTCCTGAACTTTGACCTCCGGTTGGGGCTCAGATGCGGTGGTTTCTTTTCGGAGGCTTGGGCTAGATGCCTCCGGTCCGGACACCTTGTCCTTAGGAATTTTCATGGGTGCCTCTGACCCTTTGTCACTGTCCTTGGCCCCTGATTTGGAAGGTGTACCTTTCTATGCCTGCCCTTTTACCAGGCGACCTCTTTTCCTATCAACTAGTTTATTAGGACAGACATCTGCATCTGATCCGATGGCAATAAATGGGGAAGGCTTCTTGAAACTGGAAACTGGTAACTGCTTGCCCTTGTTCAACAGTGGGCTCCGATTCCTGAACCGACGAGCCTGAACCAATTGGCGAAAGATTGGTTTGAAATAATCTCCTCGGTTTAACGCTCCTGGTTGAAGAAGAACCCTGGTCAGGCTCTGTGTTAGGAATTTCTGGTTTGTCGATAGGAGAAGTAGGAAGGCCTGCAGCAATGCGCCTCTCTCGTTCGACTTTTTGAGCCTTTTCTAACTCTGATAGATTAAGCCACCCGCCTTTGATTAAAGCGTTCCTAGCTGTGAACATAAACTCACAACCAAAAATAAGTATTTGTGTTTGAGAGAGAAAGCTCTGAAATTTGGCAAAGTAAGTATGAAGATGATGGTAAAACAATGAAGTATGAAGATGATGGTAAAACAATGAAGAAATGATTAATTTATAGTAAATACACAAAAAGGTGCTTTGATACCTAGGAGAATTCGAAAGGAACGACGCTGATGTCATCTTCATTAAATGAAGAGGTTACTTTTTGGAGAAGGTGGGAGCGAAATTCTAGGTGAAAACGGCTAAAGTAACGAATCAGAGAGATACATGTGTCCCACGAACTCTAACAAGAAACTGTTTTGTTTTCAAGAACTTTTTTCAGTCTGGATAAAGCTATAACACAGTTTGAAAGACCTGTCCGGATGTAACTGTCACCACCAACAGGCTGTTTTTTAGGTCTTGCCAAAGGTTTTTGAACACCACCTAAAAAAGGGGCTACTGATGAGTCCGGATTCTGTCACCACATTGTATGGGAACCGGACAGGGTCAACTCGGACAATGTCCACCTTGCCGGACAGGGGCAGTTCGGACACCATCATCCATTGAACTATCCGAACATAACTAAAGTAGTTAAAACCTAATCACTTTTTGACTAAGCTGCCTATTTACTTACTTAGAACTAATGGGTCTTTAAACTCGACCCGAATCCATTAAACACGACCCGAAAGCCCATGTGGCCCAAATATGAGGGTATAAATACCCAACCACCAACAATAAATGAGGGGAATGAAAATTAAATACAACCAGGGAGCTCAATTCTCTCTCTACATTCTACCCAAACATTAAATACTCTCAAAATTCCACAAAACTCTAGACAAAAGTTACAAAATTACCCCCCAGACAAAAATAAACCATACCAATAAGTATTTTCATGTGGTGATGTTTCTCGGAGAATCAAAGAAATAAACGTGTATATCCCACTCAACTATAGATTCTGAGTTTATAGCATCAATTGCAACGGGTAAAAAGGCTGAATGGTGAAGAAATTTCTTATTGGAGATACCATCAACCTCTAAGAGAAATATAAGAATACAAATAAATTGTGTTAGTCAATAAAATATTAGGTTGAGAATACAATGGAATATACAATGGAACATCTAGACATATAAGTCTGAGATACGACTATGTTAGAAGATTAATTCAAAGTGGAGTAATATCGATCTCATACATACATTATAGCGAGAGCTTAAGGGTTCTGTTTACCAAACCATTAACTCGAATTGGTAAATTCTACATTAAGAGGGATGAAACTATGACTTCTAATATAACATTTTACAAATAATGACAAAAAAAATCGACTATAGAGAACCTAAACATCGAATTTGCAATGGGTATCCACGAGTTATTTGTAAAAGATTCAACATATAGATAAACTAGGGTTTCATCCACAATAATGTGAGATATGTTGGTCGTTATCGTGGAGGGATAAGTTCAAAGATAATTTAAATACAATTTGGTTTAAGTATAAATTATGTTCCTAAAGATAATGAAAACATTGTAAGAATTGTACCTATGAGAATTTAAGGGTGGTCCTGCCTCTCAAGAGAGAATAAGTTCCTCTCAAGTTATGATTATTGAAATGCATAAAGTACATTTCCAAGATAGTACTAAAGTATAATGTGGACAAATATTCCTCTCCGATAAATTTTATTTTTATACTTTTATAAGTTGCTTTTTTAACTCTATTTTCCAACACCGAACCTACTCTGATAATGATTATATGTTTTTTATGTTGCGGTGTTCACATGAGGATCGTAGGGTTATTCTTTTATATGCATTTTATTTTTATTTTTTTTGTTTTGTATCTCGTTATGTTTTATATAATCTTAAATTTTACCAAATTATTTTATTATTTAAAAAAAACATTATATCTCTAGGGGACACCCGTTAGTTTTCTCATTTATACTAAACTCTTAATTTATCATTCATTACACATACAAAGAAAACCTTAGTTTTTTTAAACTCTAATTTCTAGTACCATCTAAATATTTAATTGTTTTTTATTAATGTGAAGCCCTCCGTCGAGGAAAGAAAACTTCACCTTTTTCTTTACCATTCCTTTTTAAAAGTATAATTTAGATCTTTAATTCTTTTTTTGCATTTGATTCAAGCATGTTGCATTCAAAATTGATTCCTTGTTTCTTTGTGTTTATATTTACATTTATTTTTTTGAAAAATATTATTATGAAAAAATATAAATTATTATCATACAAGATTAATATTTATTTTTAAAGAACTAATATATTTAATGTTAAACTAAAACATATATTACCCACGAAAGATTCATATCATTTTTTAATATTTTTTTTTAGATCAAATAATGTTTTTGGATCAAAATTAAATTTAAACCTTTCACCTATCAATTAATTTTAATGAAAAGACTCATATTTCCATTTTTAATATTTAATGTTAAATTTCATTTCATAAGTTAAATCTCAATTTAAACTTATAATAAACTTCCATTATTTTTATCACATTTCCTTAAATTTTATAGATCAACAATTTTTTTACTACCACCTCATCTATGTTTTAATATTTTCGAAGATACTTGTTTTAAATTTTAATTAATATAATCAATAAAAAAATTAAAAAAATATAAGATTACCTAATAATTTAAATTTAAAATAAACAATGTGATTATTAATATTTTATAAATTTTATTTCATAACCCTTATAAATGTTATATTTTAATGATTGGGTTATATTATACAATATTATATATGTGATGCGGTTCTAACATTTATAAGGTTTTTACACGTTAGTAATTTACTAATACGTGTATTTTTAATTTCATCTTCCTTATGTAACAACTAAATATGATATTTTTTTCCTGTCTTTTTCTTTCCCCTAGAGTAAAATAAAATATTATACATCTTATTCATATTTTGGTTCATTTTAGGATTACGGCTATCTTTTTGTTGATTTTATTTCATTTAAATTTATGTTTTGCTAGATAATATCTAGGTTTTTTTATTGGTTTTGTTGTTAATTGAATTTGTTGTTTCTGGTACCCAATTTATGGATTTAAGGTTTATTTAATCTCTTAATGGAGTAATCAAGATTGGAGGAAAGATTTAAGAAGTTTAGGAGTATACGGATTGATACGTAGTATTTGTTTTTCCATATCTATAGATAGTATACATCAATTTTGAAAGATCAAAATAAAAACTCTACGTAACAGATTGAACAATTCATAAAACAAATAAAAAAATATATTATATAGTCTATGGATCTTATAAAGACAATGGAAGGAATCGTCTTTTACCAAAGAAAACCCAACAAGTAATCTCAATTGCATCAATATGTTACTTTAAATACAAAATATATCTTTGTGCATATATATTTCGTGCTTTTAGACCAATTAACATAGAAAAAAAGTTCATGTTGGATAGAGAGGGGAGACCAAGGATTTGAGAAAATCTTTGTTGTCAAGTGAACCGCTTGCGTTATTGCTTATCAAGCATAACAATTTCAGATGTCCAATGAATGGTATGTTTCTTAATATTACTTGAATTTATATTTTTTTTTACTTTTTATGGGAGTAACATTCTTTTACAAGTAAAAGTTCACAGTTTTTCATTTTTTTTATATATTAGTAATTTAAGGTTCTTTTAGGTATAGAATATGAGTATGATTAAAATTACTATATAATATTTTTAAAGGGGATTTGGTAGTATCCATTAATTTCCTTACCAACTTTACAAATGAAATCCTTATATCAACGGTTTATCATCCTGGATTTAGGTTTTATGGAACTCTCTAACCAGCTCCCTAGATCCCAAGACAACTTTTAAAATTTATGTATGTCAATTTCCCTTCTTATTGTAACTTCATTACAAGTTTATTAAAACAGTTGAGTTTATTGTGTTTTTGACGATCTTTTATTTGAGTGTTGTAGATTCTTGGAAATAAGTACGCGAGTAAACTGCTTGGCCTTTTCTCTTATATAAACTTGGTAAATTATAATATAAAATATGTTAATATATTTAAAATGATATTTAAAATGATATTTAAAATGATATTTAAAGTGATATTTAAAATATGTTATATGATGTTGATTCCTATTTTTGTTAGATATAAATAATCTTTTTGTTTTCTTTAAAAATTGCAAACATTATTGTTAACTCAAGAACTTCAATAATATTTTACATGTATCTTCAGAAAACTTCAGTAGTACAGCTTTTCTTCCACGAGATAGGTATATAATTTCTTTTATGAGAAATTAAATATATATATATATATATATATATATATATATATATATATAATATGTTGATTTTTTTATATAATTGTTTTAGATTGTTTAATGCTTTATAAGCCCCCTTTCAAGATTCATATTTCATCATTTTCTACAATTAATCACATTTGTTAATTTGGTATGATTTGTTTTTTTATGCAAAATGGTTAATCTAAATATTGACAAAGATAATCTTGCCTCTCGAAGTAAAAAATCATCTAAATTGATAGAGTGATAATAGCCACAGTCTAACATTTCATCTAGAAAAACAGAAAACGAAAAAAATAAATCTATTTGACTTTATTTTTTATGTTTAAAAATATATTTAATATATTTAATTTCTATTTTTTAAAAATTATGGTATTCTTGATCATGAGAATACGAATTATATATATATTTTGGAGAACAAAATATTGAATGTGAATATTGCGGTGCTTTATTTTAGCTTAATGAATCTCTTAAAGGAAAATCAAATACAAATACAAATACATACATACATACATATATATATATATATATTGTATATATATATTGTATATATATTGTATATATATCAGTTTGAAAGGTGTTGTTAAGTGTTAAAATGAAACTTAAACAATAGAATCTACTTCAACTTTTTTGAATAATTTATTAAATCCAAATAATAATGAGAGTAGTAAAAAAATTGAAAAAATATAAGAGCATATACTTCCATGTTTGCTAAGAGAATATAAGAGAATGTCTAAAATTTTATCAATTATATACTTATGATACTTAAAACGAGTTAAGTAATAAAAATGCTAAGATTAGTCAAACCTGAACATGAAATTGTTAACAACCTCGTAAGAATACTTAATGAAACTAATAATTTAGTCAAACTATTTTGTAGTTTGAAAAATAGAGTTAATGAAAACTTAATTACTTCGTTAAAAATAAGATTAGGAAGTTCAAGAATAACAGATAATAAACAATATTACCAACCTTCTTCAAGTCAAATTGGTGGTTTGATAGCTGGAGATATCGAAGAGTCTGATTCTCAAAAAGATATCATAATAGAACATAAATCTAATATTTTATAAAGAATCACAAAATTAAATCCTAAATTTATGTCACAACAATATCAATTTCTTTTTCCTCAAGGTGAAGACGATTACAGACCTAATTTGAAATGGAGTAGAGTTCAGAGGCCAAAAACCACAACGATGGAGAATATCATATTTATATTCATATCAAATTCAAGATAGAAAAATTGAATGGTTTTATTTCTCAATAGGTGGTTGATTGCTCCAACAATATTTAGTAGATGCATATGAAACTATTAAAGAAGATCGATTAAATATTATTAAAAAATCAAAAAAAACTTTTAGAACCGAGATCTATAAGGGAATACATGATGTAGTATCAAAAAGGGAAACAAATGCTAACGATACTTGAAAAAGAATAATTTTACCTTCTTCTCACACCGGAAGTGTTTGGTATATGATAAAATATTTATCAAAACGCAATGCAAATTTGCCGATATTTTGGCAATCCATATATGTTCTTCACATTTACATACAATACAAAATGGCCATAAATTATAAAAGAACTCTCTATAGATCCTGAATATAAAGCTCAAGATAGACATGATATTGTCACAAGAGTAATTAAGATGAAACTCGTTAGTAAAATATCATACATCAAATCATGAAAACCTTTTGGAGAATTTGTAACAGGTACGTAATTTATTACCTAAAGTTTTATATTTTTAAAATATAGTTATTTCTATAACTCAAAATATATTTTTCTTTATTATTTATACATTTACAGATATTTATACAATTGAATTCCAAAAGAGAGGTGTTCATCATTGTCATATGTTAGCTTGGTTAGACTCGAAATATGCATGTACTCTTCCAAAAGATAACGACTCTATTATTTCAGCAGAAATTCCAAATAAAAACATTGATCCAATTGCATATAAACTGGTAAGTCAGTTTAAGATTTATGGTCATTGTGGAATTATGAATACATATTCTCCATACATGGAAAATAGTAAATGTATTAAACAATTTCCAAAACATTTTAAAACTGAAATAGTCATTGAAACACATAGTTATGTCATTTATAAACATCATGACATCCCATCAAATTACATTAATAAAAATGAATTAAAGATTGGTAATAGATTCGTTGTTCTTTACAATAAAGAACTGTTGGTATGATATAAAGCTCATATTAACGTTGAATCATGTTGTCAATCTATGCTCATTAAATATATATTCAAATATTAACAAAGATCAAATAGAGCTCAAGATGTTTTTGAAGAAGATAAAACTAATAAAATTCTTGCGCATTTTAATTATCGATATTTATGTCTGTATGAATTTGTTCGGAGAATATTTCAGTTTCATATACATTCGAGGCATCCTTTTGCTGAAAGATTATTTGTTCATTTGACTTTGTAACAAAATATTATATTTGATTATAATGTAACTCTTCAATCGTTTGTTAACAGGTCATATGTTGAAAATTCAATGTTAATAAGGTAGTTTGACGCAAATAAAATATAAACAAACTCTTACGCTATTATATGCCCAATTTCCTATAAAATTTATTTGGGATACTATTTAATAATGTTATTAAATTTAAAAAAAGGGAGCTACTAGTTTTGAAGACATAACCGTTAGTTGAATTGTACAACCTAGTTCTCAAGATGCATGCAGAACACTAGGTTTGTTAGATTATGATAAAAAAATGGGAGTATGATTTATAAGAAACTACAAACACAGCTACATGCTCTGAAGTGAGATATTTATTTGTCACTATAACTTTTTTTTGAGATGTTGCAAATCCTAATATTTTATTTGAAAACAATTGGAAAACTTTGTGCGATGATACATTACATAATCTAAAAAAATATTTAGAATGATAATTTATATTATATCATAAAAAGAGCTTAAACTTATGTTTTATACGACCTAAAACATTATTTAATGCATTAAATAGTTGTTTAAAAGATCATTGTTTACCTTAACCAGATCATCAAACTATAGAAGGTCTAAGAATAAATAATTAAGATAATAATTAAAATTATGATGTAATTGAATTCAAAACAAAATATGAAATTTTGGCTTCCAAATTGAATTATGAGCAAAAAGAAATTTATGACTCAGTTATCTTTACAATCATAACTAGAAAACAGCGACTAATTTTTGTATACAGACATGGTGGTATACAAATTAATTTTTATGAAACGATATTATTAGTAAACTTCGATCAGAAGAAAGAATCGTTTTTGTGGTTGCTTCATCAGGACTTGCTTCCCTACTTCTTCCTGGAGGTAAAACTTTATATTCTAGATTTAAAATTCCTTTAAGTATAACAAAATATTCTACATGTGAAATAAAAAAAGCACACATCCTACAAGGTTAATTCAAGAAGCATAATTGATTATATAGGATGAAGAACCTATGAATCATAATTTGTTTTAGGCTCTTAATAGATCATTACGTGATATTATACCAAAAATATATGAAGAAGGAAATGATAATTTATTTGAAGAAAAAATTATTTTATTATAAGGTGAATTTAGACAAATTTTACAAGTAATAGCAAGAGGAACGAGAAAAAGATCGCCAATGCCTCTTTAAGTTGTTCGTTTCTATGAATTTTTTTTAAAATACAATGACTTCAACGATGATGAAAAACAAGAACTGTTGATTGGATATTAAAAATTGGAGAATGTTATATTTTCGATTTAACTATACCAAATAATGATGAATGTTCATGGATTGCAATTCGACAAGATTTAATTATTGAATCATCTGATAATCCTATTCACTCTATTCTTAGATTGACATGTACTCATTTTCAGAATAATTTTAAGAAAAATGAAAATAATTATTCCAAAAAACTACAGTGTCACAGATAAATGAATTTATATTAAATTTAGTGTCGGATAAAAGTCACACTTATTTAAGCTCATATTTCATATGTAAAACATGTGGAAATTCATAAAGTTTTGAAATTTTGTATCCGATTGAAAATCTTATTAAATTAGAATTTAATGGTACCGCCAAACACGAGTTAACACTACAGATTGGTATGCATATAATGTTGTAAATAAATTTGAATTCATCTTCAGGATTATGTAATGATACAAGATTGGTAATAACACAAATGAAAAATAAAGTTATTGCAGCAAAAAATATAACCGGCCGTAACATTGGTGATACCGTTTTTACACCTTGGATTGATCTTTTATCAACATAAAACAAATCGTCATTTATATTTAAACGACAAAAATTTCGTAATAGACTATGTTATGCATTGATTGTGAATAAAAGTCAATGACAATATTTGAACAAAGTTGGTATATATATTCCTCAACTAGTATTCACTCATGGCCAATTATATGTTACGTTATCTAGAGTAACCTCTAGAAAAAGGCTTAATATTGTTGTGAACAATGATGAAGACATTCCAAATTCATATACAAAAATATATCATGTACCGAGAAGTGCTTGACATTTTTTGTTTAAATATGTTGAATTATACACATATTTCTACACCTGACATAATACTTACAAGTCTTATGATTTGGTAAATTTATATTATTTTGAGCGATTTGTTTTGTGTTATACAAATATTAGTATAATTGAAATTTATTTATTTATTTTTTAATACTATAAATATAAATGAATGGTTAATTGTTTTTATAATTACGAAAAAACTGAGATTATATTACTAAAGCAAATAATCAATAAGCTAAAAAAAAGATGCATACAACGACCTTCATAGACACATTCTTGGCCATTATTTTGCCTATTGTTGGAGCTTTTCTTAAATTTGGCTCTTAAGTACCTCTTATTCATATTGAGATTAACATTTTGACGTTAAACCATGATATGATATATTGCAGGTGGTGTTCTGGATTTGTCTTATTTTTATATTTTTTGGCTACCTTCTTGGAATTATCTATGTTATCTGTATCCTCACTAAGTATTATATCCTCTAAATCTATGTAAGACTATCTAATTTTTAATTTTTTCTAAAACAATAGCTAACTTTTTGTATTATTTATCTTAACTTTATAAATCCGTTAATGAGTCAACTTTCTTAAAAGAGTTTATACAATTTAACCAAGGTTAATTTTGTGTTCAATGTATGTTTTGAGAGGAATAGATCATTTGACGATATGACTTTCAGTGAGCTTTCTCTTGCGATCCGACGAGATTACGATGATCATGGATTTTTTTTTGGAGGAAAATTCGGGTGCGATACGCCAGCTTCATCTGCGCGGACATGTTTGACCCTTATCATATCTTGATGAAGGCCCGAAAGGCTTTTAAGTGCTCTATTGTATAATTTAGAAGCCAACCATATGGTACAGTTGTTGCTTATAATCATGCTTCAAAAGAGATTTTATATTATGATTAGGTAAAGTTTTATTTGGACTCTTCTTTTTGCTATGAGTACGAGTCAAATAGTCTATAATCCAAGTAAAATCTTGAAATTAAAATTAGCGTAACATAATGGAGCTTGAAACTGATGGTTTTTTTGCTTTATTTCATTTGTTTAGACTGTATTGTAGTATGCAGTGTGTATCATAAATTTATGATTAACCTAACGTCCATATGCTTAAAGTAGTTGTGTTAATGTTTATTATAATCTATATATTTAAAAATCCTATAATATTTATGGTCACAATATAGAGTAATCTTAGGCTCTCAAGTTACCGATTTCGTGCTATATTGGGTCCTAATTAATGATAATTCAATAAAAAGTGTTAATATTTATTATTATTCACGTGTTTGTACGAGCTTTGTACCAAGAGATATTGCATTTTGTGAATGGGGAGTCGAACATAGTTAAGAACTTTTTACTGCAGACACTTTAATTTCAAAATTTGGAGAAAAATATTGATAAATTAAACGCTAGTGAAGGTGCAATGCATGCTTCATATTTTAAAAAAAAACCGTTTCTTGACATAATTTTTATGAGGTTGTACTCATTCAACCAAGTCACTAGACTATTTATTTGTTTTCGAAACACGTCCAAGATTATACACAATGTAAAATCTATAACAAGGCTTGCTCCCAAATAGAATGTTTGTGCCACACTCGAGTATTTTGACACTCTTGATAGAGGAACTTGATTTTTTTTTTTGCATATTGCGAACAAAATACTTAGTCTTAACTGTACTGAATCAGCTACAAGCGAAGAAGATGGTATATACAATGATGATCTTATAACACTAAAGCCATTTAAATCTAAGATATGTCTATTCATATTGAAGTCCAGAGGCGGATCTAGGATTAGAATTTAGGGTGTGCCAAAAATATCATAGAGCTAAAAAACGTCCGAGTAATATATAGTCAAAATACATCAATACACTATTACAACTAAAAATGAAAATTTATTTCTAGTCTAAACGTAATTGCATTCTTCTCTTACTCAAGCATTGAAAGTGTTTGATAATATCTCGATCATCGATTGTAGCAAACACTTCTTTCTCCAAAAATGTCACTAAGAAATCATTAAGCCATGGATTGGACATTCGATTTCTCAACTCATTCTTCACATATTTCATACTATAAAATACTCGCTCAACACTTGCGGTGGTCACCGGTAATGACAAATCTAGCTTTAAAAGTGTGTACACAGATCCAAATGTTTTGTGCTTTTTTTGTACGCACAAGAGTCTTACATAGATCCGAGATACTCTTCAAATTGGAAAAAATTATCGTTCATCTTCACACACTCAATATAAGTCTCAAGTTGGCTATACAAATCTTTATCACTAACATCCACAAAGTCATTTGGGTATAATCTTGCCAACCTCACAAGTGAGTTAGTGTCAAAACCTTGAAATGAAGAACAAGGATTCAAGCATGCCACAAAATTCAACAACTCAACATTTTCGGGTGTAAATCGATCATTCAACTCTTGCATTACAAAATTTATGACATGTAAAACAATCATTCTTGAAATGATTGTGATTTGTCAAAAACGTAGCAAGTCTTTTGGATTTATTACCTTGCACATACATTGACTCCATGTCGGGCACATCAACTTCAAGATTACCATAAAAACCCACAAATTTGTCATAAAATGGTTCCCATCCACTATCCCTCATTTGTTGAAGCCTTTTCTTATGTACTTTAACACGTTGCATAACGGTCACAATATCTTGATCACCTTT
The DNA here is from genome assembly GCA_036936605.1 of Limnanthes douglasii subsp. nivea. Classification (NCBI taxonomy): domain Eukaryota; kingdom Viridiplantae; phylum Streptophyta; class Magnoliopsida; order Brassicales; family Limnanthaceae; genus Limnanthes; species Limnanthes douglasii. The sequence continues at coordinate 344,216,257 of JAUPFV010000001.1, forward strand.
TTATGAATAATTGATGAAGGAATTAAAGAAGGTTCTTCGGATGCTTCCTCGGTTGGAGAAGGGATCTGAGATGCTTCAATTGTTAATTCATTTCTAATAGAATAGCTACTAGACTCCGAAAATCGAGGGGTGTGCGTAAAGAACTTGAACAACATCGTTTTAATTCAATTAGATAAATTAATTAAACAATTCTAACAATTCTAAATCAATTTAACAAATTAATTACATTTAATACACTTAATTTCTCAAATTGATTTTCAAAACATGTGAAATTCTCTTTATAAAAAAATTTCATGATTCCTGTTAAGTCAATTAGATAAATGAGTTAAACAATTCTAACAATTCTAAATCAATTTAACAAATTAATTATATTTAAATAGTTAATTTCTCAAATTTCAAACTAGTTTTGAGTTTTTTTTTATTATTATACCATTCAGTGACTTGTTTCAAATTGATTTTCAAAACATGTGAAATTCTCTTTGAAAATCAAAGGATTTTTCATGATTCTTGTTAAGTCAATTAGATAAATCAAGTAAACAATTCTAAATCAATTTAACGAATTAATTATATTTAAATCATTAATTTTTCAAATTTCAAACTAGCTTTTAGTTTTTATTATTTTACCATTCACTTATTTGTTCAAATTGATTTTTAAAACCTGTGAAAATCTCTTCGAAAATCAAAGGATTTTTCATGATTCTTGTTAAGTCAATTAGATAAATAAATTAAACAATTCTAACAATTCTAATCAATTTAACAAATTAATTATATTTGTTTCAAATTGATTTTCAAAACCTGTGAAATTCTCTTTATAAATCAAAGGATTTTTCTTGATCAAAAGATTCCACTGATTCTCAAATTGATTCCTTAACATACTTTGTAGGAAATACTAAAAACACATTAACATACCCGATTCTCAAATTAATTTCTCAACATACTTTGTAGAAAATACTAATAGCACATTGACATACATAAAGTAGAGTTAAAACTAAATACTCTTACCACTATACTATACTTATTTTTAGAATTTGGGGTGGTGACATGGCCACCCTTTAGATCCGCCTATCTTAACTAATTTTTTTTGTTATAAATTTAATTATGTTTCAAATATAAATTAGAACCAATAACATTATTATTTTGATAGGAGGAACGAGTTGAATTTTATATTTTTTATTACTAAAATTAATATTTTTTATTAAATTTTATATTATCTCGCATCAACGTGCGGATAAGTTATCTAATAATTATGAAAATAATTTCAACTCATTTAATGCATAAAACAAGCAAATGGTTAATAATATTTATTTATTTAAAAGTTTAGAGATCACATCGTGTGCTCTATAAAACAGGCCTACGCTGGTTATGTTTTGTCAAAGTTCTGACTCCAACCAAATCCAGGACAGGACCACTAAGTCTCGATCGGTGCCAGATTGCAACGGGCAAAAAAAACATGATAAATTATTTAATGAAAGAATTTCAGTCGCAATCCGGTCACGTTTTTTCTTTTAACTACATTATCACAGAAGATATATATAAATTATTTCTCACATATCTTGTTACCAGGTGAGGATCCAACTATTGTTTTCATAATAAAAGTTTGAAGCAAATTAAGAGTCATTTTTATTAATATTATAATATATGATGAAATTATCTACAAAATTTGGATTTTGCTAGCTCGAGCATAAAATTATTATTTTAAAACAAATACGTTCCATTTTAGATTTTAAAAAAGTTTGATATTGTTTTGGGACTATTTGCAACGGATTTTTAAATTATCAAATTATATTACGTATATTATTTTTATAATTTTATTTCTAGTGTTTTTATTTTTAAAAAAAGATTTTCAAACATGTGTGTCTGATTTGAGACCTATTACGTTATGTAATATCGTTTACAAAATCATCTATAAATTTTGTATTAGCATAATTATAGATTCATTCTTTTATGTGGTTGACAATATCCAATCACACTTGTGACCACTATAAGAACTCTTTTGGGGTACCACTTTTACAATAAAGGAAGAAATTCGTTTTAAAATCAATCTCATGAAAGTTTTTGACAATGTTCGTTCGCACCTCATTCTCGATATCTTTGATACCATGGACTTTCCTGATCATATGATCATTTGGATTATCTAATGTATCGTCACTCCCTCTTACAATATTAACATTAATGATTGGCATTTTCAAAAACTTTCACGAGTTAGGCTTCAAGCAAGGGGACCTTCTCACCATTTCACTTCGTTCTCGTTATGTGCAATGATTTAAATTTTAAATTCGACTAGAAGTGACATAAGTTCAAAATAATTAAGCTTGATTTTGCTTACGACTTAATGATTTTTTGTCAGTGTGACATTAACTCAATTTAGCTTATCAAAGAAAGTATTAATGATTTTTTCTCGCTCTCTGGTCTCCAATTCAATCTCAATAAAAGCCATATTTTTATGTCCGGAATCAACCCAACCCTAAAAAATGATCTCATCAACGTTTAGGGTTTAAGGTCGGTTCTATTTCAGTAAAATATCTGAGAGTCCTCATTCTGAGTGGCCGAATTTCACACACTAATTTTCGACCCTTAATTCATAATATTACCTCGTGTATTGGCTCATGGACTTCAAAACATCTATCATATGATGGTCCCCTTCAACTTATCAAATCTGTTTTTTGGCTGGTTTGGATTATATGTCTTCCATTTTCATTCTACCTTCGAGGTTTCTTAAAGAAATTTTCTAATAACTTTGTCGCTTCCTTCGATCAGGACATGAGATGAATATCTCAAAGCTAAGGTGGCATGGTCCACTGTCACATTGCTCATGATGGAGGACGGTCTTGGAAGTCTTAATATAAAAATATAGAACCAGACGGTCATCCTAAAAATTTGTTGGTCCTTAATTAGTAATAATTTTGACTCTATCTGGTGCGATTGGATTAAACCCGAGAGATTTATAAAAAAAATAAATTCTTGGCTTTAGATCTTGGCCCCACTTCTTCTTGGACCTGAAGGAAAAATTTGTGTTTTAGGCCTCTGCTAGTAAATTATTCAGGATGTTGATTAGAAATGAAGAGAACATTTTCTTCTATTACGATCATTGGCTTCTCTCTTCTTATCTTGTTATCCATTACGAACAATACATAATCTATGATCCATGATTAAGGAAGAATCTAATAGTTTCATACATACTCAATGATGGATCTGGAACTGGTCAGCTCAAAGTAGATCGACAAGTGAAAGAAACCGCAACAACCTACATGCAATCCATAATCTCATATTTTCATTTCTTCCCGCCAGCATACTCCTCAAAGACGTCCATTTCTGGATTTCTAAGAGAAGACCCCCTAATTTACTATCAGTGACATCTACACTACCATTTGTACGTCATCTCTTATATCAGATGGGCGGGGTTAGTAGGACATAAATTTAATATTCTGTGTGACTCCTTCATCATTTGTCTTGCTATCTAAAGCTCACATATCACCCCTCGATAAACTTCTGAGTTAGGGTTTTAATACCCCCAACTTGAGTCTTATGAACGTCCAACTCAGAATCTATCAATCATGTCATCTATGATTATAATTTCTCTTAGAGTATTTTGGGTTTTTCAAGTTCTAAGCTTGGATACTCATTAAGTAATAATAACAATTGGGTCTCTTGGTTTCAAAAGACCCAATGTTCTCTTTATTGCCACCTATGATGTGTCTGCCTTGACGTGGTTGGTTAGCATATCTAGAAGGACACGAATGATAAAAAATTTGGTAACTTTTCTACCCTCTCCGTTTTCGATATTGTATCGTATGTTTTATGACCTATCCAATCCCTATAATCTCTAACTTAATTTTTTTTTCTCTGTCTTTGCAAATTGCAGTTACCCTTGTCTTGATGGTCTGCTGCTTTTGTTTATTTGTTTTCAAAATTCGTTGTTTTGTAATGTTTTGACCTTGTTGGTTACTTGGTCTTTCGATTTTTTTCTTGTTTTCAGTTTTGGCAAGTTCGGATGTATTTATCATCGTACTATTTTCTTTCTTCTTATACCACTCATCAGAGCATTTCCATGTATTCGTAAATTTTATTTTTATATTTTTAATAAAAAAAATTAAATTATTTGAATAAATTCAATATTTTAGTTAAATTTAAATTCATATCAATTTTTATCTTGTTCAAATTTATTTTTAATTTAATTTAAATTATATAAAAAATACAACTGGAAATTATTTTTTGTAAGACATCACTAATATTTTGATATATGAAAATAAAAGTTACTGTACAAACTGTAAAATAATGTTTGGAAAACTAAAATTGATACACTATAACATGGGTTATAAAAAATAGCATCATAATAAAAAAAATATTATACACTACCAGTAAGTTTTGCAAAAAAAATAACTTAGATATTAACAAAAAGAATTACTTTATTATTATTGTTATATTTTATAATTATAATATTAATTAAAAACAAAATAAAATATTATATGTATATTGTTCACCGTATAGTGATTTTTATGTTTAGTTTTTATTAGATAAATATTTTATATTTTATTTTAAGTATTAGACACATTATTTATATTTAGTCAAAATTACCATGTGATTTTATGGTTGTTGTTTGGGTTAAATAGCTTTCGATATTTTGAAATTTTTTTTATTTTCAATCATAATAAATTTAATATATGAAAATTAAAATATATAAATTCATAACCTGACGTCTAAAATATAACTTTGCTAACCATAAAAACATGTTTATAAAAAATATATAAAACTATCAAAAATCTTTAATATATATAAATATTATATTTATTTTCAATCTACTATCTTTACTTAGTTTAAAATATATAGTCTTAGAGCATCCCCAACAAACTAGTTATACGAGACTAGTTAGTAAATTTAGAGATTATGTGTTAATCTTTTCTTTCCAACCGATAGTGTATAAGGCTCTCCATATTTAGTAATGTAATTTTCGTTCGGTTTTTTATCTAGTGGAAGTTATATAATTTGTATAAAGTCTCTTTATTTTTCTCATCCACTTAAACAATAAATACCTAACTTAATTATAACTATCTTGTTGTATTATTTGGTAATCTAAATAAATTAGAGTACCAAAATACTATCTAGATTATCAAAATTATAAAGTATCTGTTGGGGATGCTCTCAATTCTTAAATATAAAATAAAGATAACCAACTCTCTCCTCTCTCTAGAAACCCTAATTAGGGTTTGAACTCTTTATTTTCAACACAGTCGCCCCTTCTTTATATGTACTAAATCTTTTCACTTATCCAGCCCATTTTCTATTTATTTTTCATTTTCATTTTGTTTCAGAGTTTGGCTTTGATAGCTCTTCGTTTCCTCTGGATAGCTTTTCAAGACGGAAGATCTTTTCCCTCGCCTTTACCCTTTTCGTTAATCATAGTTACCCGATTCTGCACTTTCGGCTCCCTCACTTCCCCAGATCTACACTTTTGGCTCCCTCACTTCCCCATCTTAACTTTTTTTTATTCGTGACTCTCGATGTCAGTAGTGTATTTTGGGTTTCTCATCTCCTACCTTCGATTGGATTCTCATGTCTCAATCTTCTCTTCCGGCTAATAGTATAAACTGTTTTGGTGGTTATACGATTCAGTCACTTATACTCTTCTCCCTAGTGTAAGTAGTATGATATACTGTTTTATACTTTATCTTTTTCAGTGAGATATTCCTCTCTTTTGGGATCTATTGTGTATTTCGACTATATAATAGTTGTTTGTATTGTAATAATGGATTGCTTTTATACGTATTCGAACTTTTTTGTATTGAGGTAGTTTTAGAGAAATAAGCTGGTAGTTTTAGGCTCTATAGATTTCTGGGGAACGCCTAGTAAATTTAGGGGAATACCTCGACGATTGTGTATACTTTTATAATTTATTTAATGTTTTCTAAAACAAAAAAAACTCTTTATCTCACCAAAATAAAATGATCTTTTACTAACAATATATAAGAATAAAAAATTATAAAAGATAGGAAAAGAGAAAAAGGAGAATAACAATACTATGCATATACGGTAAAAAAATGGTCCCCTATATCCACTGTTATGTGGGATTCGATCAGAGAAAATCTCATTTTCACATGAGAAATTTGATCCACCCTAATATATTACTCCATCTGTCTTAAAATATTTGTCGTTTAAGGGTTTTGCACATTAATTAAGAAACACAATTTTCAAAGTAAAATCATAGCAATAAATACTGCATTACCCTTTTCTCTTTCTTATAAAATTAAAAATAACACTACAACTATTAATGTGAAGAAGGGTAAAGATGGAAAGTGATGGAGTTTACTTTATTGGTATTACAAAACGACAATTATTTTGGGACAAATCTTATTGTCTAGAACGTCATATATTTTGGGACTCAGGGAGTAAGAGAATACAAATTAGATTATAGATTAGAGTTTCATTCGGCTATTTTTCATGTACATATACATATATAAATATGTAAATGATTTTTTTTATCCTTTTCCAAATTGTATTTTGGGCTATATAGCAAACAAGAAACAAATCTAAGATTAAATATGTGTTGGTCTCTTTTAAATCTACCATGAATTACATAAAGTAGAAGATGTAGTTTCTAGACAACGCTTCCATACTTAGCAATAAACACTTATCATAGACTTTTAATGCTTGATACGAAATGAGATGCATTAATCACATAAAAAATACAAAAAAAAAACTATTTTACCATATCTTGACACCTCCCTCCAAAACAGAGTTAAGTTGAACACATATGGTTCTTCATTGGAGAATAGAAACGCAAGTGGTGAATTTCTCATCGGAGATTCAGATGGAAATTCATCTATGGTCTTGAAAATGTATATGAAAAACTCACTCCGATCCAATCTGAAGCATATGCCCTGCTAGATGGTCTGATAGTCTGCAAGAACAAAGGATTCGTCAATGTATATTTTGAGATTGGCTCTCAAATACTAGTAAACCTCTTATGAAACAGTGAATACCTTCCATCTCTACACTCTATCCTAAAAAACTGCATAATCCTTATTTGTGCTTCAATGGTTATCTATGAAATAAATAGAGTTCATAATAAAGCTGGCGATTGGCTAGCCAAATGGACTTTAAAATGCAAAAGGAAGATAGAAATCAATGCTGCAAATGTCCCTAATTATCTGAAAGTCATTATCCACCTTGAAAAATCTGGAATTGGCTACCTAAGAAACTAAAATTAACTTTGTTTTTATTTTAACTAACATGTCTATGAGATCTTTTGGCAGAAGCGAAAATCCTGAAAAACATATGCCCAAAAGTCATATATTCTATATATTGCAAACGCTCTCTAATTCAAATAGTTCTACCAAACTAACATGTAAATGGATGCCTTCTCCTCGGCTCCGTTCTATCTCTTGACTACGACAAACTCTCTCAACCCGGCTGAAAGTATAAATCCTAAATGATTTCTTCTACTCAACTCAATTTCGAATCGTAGTTCTTGCTGGATAATTTTTTTTTAATTTTCATAATGAATACCAAATTGATGCTCAAAAATCTTAGACATCTTTATATTCGAATTAATATGTCGTTCTTGTTTTGAAGCACGGTCAACCTTGATTGAAACGGTGATAAAATGCCCATGAGGGAAGTACTTAGTCGAAGGTCTTCTCCTTAGCTGGAATCCATTAAAACTCACATCATCTTCGCGCGATTTTAATCTCTTGGAGAAATTTTTTCATTATCTCTCTTTTGGAAACATGTCTATCCCACCTTATAACTTGGGATGATTTTAACTCATCTATTATTGGGCTTGTAGTCACTTTATTACTTAATAAAATCGGGTTTAATTATAAAATACCTAATAAATTATTGATAATTATTTTATATAATTTTATTTTGTTAAATATTTTAAAATTATGTTACTAAGATTTAAAATATGAACGGTAAAACATAATCCAAACTTATAAATTCTAAAATAATTAAAGTAATTTTTTAATTCTATTTTAATATTAAATTTTAATTTTAAAGGCCAATTTTAAATGTTTAAATCTAAATCACAAATACAAAACATAAATAAAAATATGTATTAAAATATAAAATTATATTTTAAAACTAAAATAGATAAAACTTACATGTTTTGATTTGTTCGTGAAAAAATAAAAAATAAAGATCAACAAAAACATAAAAACAACATGCTTTAATATATAGGTGAAGATATAGAACATAATATACTATGAATTTATTATTAGTTTGTGTCAAATATGTATATATAATATGAAAATGATATAGATTAAAACATTAATAAAATAATATAGTTATTTTATTCAAACTCACATTGCTACAATAATAAACATTAAAAGTGTGTAAGATAAAAAAAAATGAAAGCACGAAGGCTAATGTTATTGTATAAATAAAAAAGTTATTTGCATAGAGAAATGAAGAAACGATAATGTTATAGTGTTGATTTGTAGGTAGTAGCGAGTAACATGATAATTAATCTCGATAGGTTCGGTTCGTTCTTTAGATACTGAATTTCATATAATCAAAATAATAATTTTATGATGTTAATTCACTAGAGTACGATGAAAAAGAGAAATGTCCATATCAACAAACAACCAGCGTAATCAAATAATTTTATAGGTACTCAAGGTTATGGCGTAATACTTTTGTTCTATAGAAGATCGAAAAACGATAACTTCTTTTTTACTATTCTATACAATAAGTGAGTCACAGAAAAAAAATACAAACTCTAGTAGTCGACTTGCTTGCAGCCCGTAGGATCATCAGCCCAATCCGCATCATAGTAAACATGCAGATCTAGCAAAGATGTGAAAGAAACCAAACGATTATGAAATTCAATGCCCCAAATATACCAAATAATACGAAGAGCGTCCTCCAAATAAACTGCAGTACGTGCAATGACATACTGACTACCGACATAAACAATATAAACAATACGACATAAACAAAACTTCATTCAATGGTATGATAAAGACTGTAATTTACTAAGGGAGCGTCATCTGATGAAGAGTATCAAGCATTAGTCTTAAAAAGAGTACAAATAGTTATATTATAAATGAGTCAAGCATGTTCAAACAAATATGTTATATACTTTGATTGAGATAAGAGATAAAATTCTAGAGAATAATAAACCTCAATTCTTACAAAACAATGTAACATACTCAATTGTTTTATACCACAACAATATCACGGTTCAAACTTCAACTATTAAATATCATTATAATCATCACTAGTAATTATCATTTTATCAACACAAAGATAATAAAATATGAATCAACATTCATGATGACTAGGTAGGAAGCTAAGTAAGATGATTACCACATACTTCTCAAATCTAACATATGGCACTTGTTTAAGAACGTAAGAAGCTTTACAAACTTTACAATATTAGGATGATGAAAAACCTTATGAGGGGGCATCATATAATACTTTTTCATAAAGATCAGCATTCAAGACCATAATCCTAACATCCATCTAAGTTATTAGCAATTCAAAAATCAAAGCTACTACAATTAGAGTGTCGATAGTCGTTATTTTTATAATATGGGAAAACGTTTTTGTAATCTATTATAATACTCATGGAAATAACCATTAGCAAAAAATCAGGTCCTGTATCATTTGAATGATCCATCAGATTTGGTTTTAATATATTAGACCCAACTATGAACAATGATATGTGTTCGGGATGAAAGTCGAACCAAATCTTATGTATGAGTTTGGTGTAGAGTAATAAGTCCTTCAACAATAGTAGTTTGCGGAAGAGGATCATAAATTTCCTATTTATACGACATAAATCATAATAAATTTGAATAAAAGCGAAGAAAAGAGGTAAATTTTTTTAGAATAATAAGACTATTAAAATTCAGAGACTTTAACATACTTACAAATACGAGTGGACTCATACTTGTGAAAATCATTCGTACTCATTTGACAACTAAATATTTATACTAACAAAGGCACGAGAGATGGATCCATTGTGAAACAAATTATTACAAGAGCTTCATTAACACTAATATCAATATAATCAATACAAAAAAAGTTTAACCCTATCATATGATCTGACTAGCATGAACAAAAATGAGAGAATATGCTTTAAAATACAATATAACGCGAGACATACAATTTTTAACTAACTAGATAAAAGCAGTAATATTATTTTTGACCAATACCATAATCCAAAAAGATACATAAAATGGATTGAAGGTGATTTTTTTATGTGTACCATGTACGTGGAGAACAAAACAAGTACAATCGAAGATGTACAACAAGAATGAATGATATTTTGATCATATAAGTAGTAGTAATTACTTATTTTCCCGAAAATACATCGGGAACCTTAGTTAACAATAATAATAAATGATTTGTTTCAGCGTGATAACATCATTTTGTTGAAACATATATGTACACAAGGTTTAACGGATATTCTTAGACAAAAAATAAAATTAGCTGATAAAATTTGATCGAAGTGTCTTCACTCTCCAAATCATAAAAAATGTTTGATGACAATTGACTGGTGGGTTTTCATAAAAGTTAAAAAATAACTGAATATGATAAAAAAAATCAGACTTATAACTTATAAGATAATCCAAGTATAACGAGTGAATTAATACATAAATCAAATATAATATATGGATAATCCATTGGTGGATATGGGATATGGTTCATACGTATCATAATGCACAATATCAAATGATGTATTTAAAACAAAACGAAAATTATAAAAAGGAAAGGCTGAAGTGTCTCACAAGTTTACAACTCGTATAATAAAAAATATCATGATTGTGAAAATAACCTAAAACTTATATAAACACCAAAAACTTTAAATAAGACATAAAAATATGACCCAAATAAGAATTCAAAGATAAAAATCAAAAGATATACGACTAAGGAAAAAAGGGTAAATCTACACTGGAGACTTCAACATCTGATACTTTGAGCTCGGGCAATACATATATATATTTTTACCGACAACATGTACCAGTCACCTTCTAAGATCACAAATATTGAACATAAAAATAGTGTTAGGATAGCGACCAAAGTCCTACATCCCACATCGGTTAAACATGGGAAGGATCAGCGGTATATAAGTAATAACATACCTCAACTAGTATGAGGCCTCTTGGTAGTGGACCAAATGCAAAGCCGTGAGGGCCTTCGGGTGCCAAAGCGGACAATATCATACTAGTGTTGAGATCAGTTGTGCAATACTCAATGACATAAAAAAGAGATTAAAATTAATAAATATAAAAATATCAATATTATGAGACGTATGATGAGGAGCATATGATTTTAAGAACCATATAATAGGTCATTTACCTAAATTATATAAAAAAACTGACCTTTATAAGATGCCACTAACATGGAACATAATTTCAAAGAAATGAAATATTAAAACTTCTCAAACATATATAGGTCGAAAGAAGACTCATCGACTACATTGTTGTTGACCTGAGGTAAGCGATACGTTCATAGAACAGTATGTGGGGGTAGCCATTGTTGTTCTTATTGTTTGCAATTAATTTTCAATTTTATAAATAGATCCTTCCAATAACCATTCTCTTTATAGATTGTATATTCATCATGAAATATATTATAAGCTAGTACGTTATGGTTGCTAGAGAGAGGCTACTCGGAAGATGGCAAAGAAATAAGAAAATGTAAATCTGACGAACCCTTTATTGGACTCATACTTTTGTCAATCATCTTATGCTAACAGTTCATACTAATATAATGAACATACGTGAAATGAGAGTGATTTCGAATTGTCTCATATAAACTATTAAAGTCATTCAAAAGAACTATAAAAAAACGGTTCGAGATGTCAATCTTCTCTACGATAAATATCTAGTTCAAATTTTTACATCTTTGCATACTCTATAGAATCCAACTGGTCCCAAATATATAAAGTTTTGAATAAAAAATAAAAAAAAAATATTTTTGAAAACTAATAAAAATATATAACAAATAATTATAACCAATAAAATTTAAAATAAAATATTTTTAATTATTTTGTTATTAATATAAATATAAAAATAAAATGAGTAGTTGTTTACAAAATTTCTCATAAACATAAAACAACGGATCATATTTTATAGTAAAATATGAAAAATATATCATACAGTCTAAAAGCCATAAATTGAAAGTTATACATAACATAAAATATCAATTACAAAATTAAAAATTAATTTAAATTACAAGTCTAATTTTAATTTAATCCACATCATAATTTATACCAAAACCATAAACCTTTAAGTATAGATTGAGGATGAATTAGAAAAAAACTAAAACTTAAATATATATATATATATATATATATATATATATATATATATATATATATATATATATATATATATATATATATATATAAAGTTCATTAATTCTTGTATATATATAATTATATAGAAAAAAGAATATTAAACAAAAATAATTAAAATAGGTATATTTGTATACATGTATTAAAAATGTAATTTGATATCAACACTGATAATTTATTTTTTTTATTCTCTATACATAAAAAATAAAAATAACAATAAATAAGACCTTTAAATATTATATATAATTTTTTATATTTTATGCATTAGTGAGAGAGATTTCAACCATAAAATAGCCAAAGTGATAATTAATTTTACTTTTAAAAGAAAAAAAGTTAGATAAATATTTAAAAGTTGATCATATATATATATATATAAAACATATTCTTGAAAAAAACATGACGTAAAAAAATAAGATAATAGTTTTGGAATATAACAACAAGATAAAAGTCGAAAAACATAAATCTCGTAGAAGAGTAAGTAAAGTAAGCAAAAATAGCCCCTAAAGGGTAGCCGAGTTGGTTGAGTATGGCATTCTTATGACTAAAAGGTCATGAGTTCGAGTCCTTCTACATACGCTTTCTCGGCTGAGCCTGTCACCTTGTGTGGTTTACCTTCTGGCGTTGGTTTGCAGGCTATCGCGTCAGACTGAGGGTTTACCCTGTGCGCACTCATTGCACTCTGAGTAGCGGCTGCGGGTTCCCTCCGAAAAAAAAAAGTAAGCAAAAATATATCTGGTGTATTAGTCCACTGCTGCAACCCCAATGGATGGTGGTAATTTCAAACAATAAAGGTAAGTTAAGATCAAACCTATAGATTTTATCGGTTATACAACCTTAGTGTCAAGAAATCTGAATCGTAAGTCTAGGAACATAAGTTGTGAAACCGTTGAAGCTAGGACGATAATGAAGTCAAAATTCTTGAGTTCTTCTCCCTCCAAACGTGGTATATTACCATACCAAAACTCGAAGAACATAGGTGGTAGATGCAAGAGATAGGTCAGTTTGCAGCCTCCCTGGTCCAAAATAACCAAACATGGTTGTTTAACGCAAACCCATACTTTATTTCAATTGCATCTTAGATAGACTGAGTAAATACATACTTATAAAGGATATGATTGATGAATTCAACACATATACAACACATAAAATAGTCCGGATACGAGTTCAGTATCCAACTTATAAGCTTGTCTCAATGTGATTGATTGTGTTCAATAGCAAACCAAAGAATAAATGAGTAACGATGTATATTGTATCTATTGAATACTAACTAGTCTGTCCGACTTAAGAAACGACGTATATATGAAATTATAATTGTCTTTGATTTTTTCATATTCTCACTCTTCATGGTCTAACAGTGGACGTTGTTATGGTTGATACTTGAAAATTAAAGCGAGATGATAAGGTTGTTTACTTCCCGAAGGTTATGCCGGTTTGTAGAACTTGTAGATCTAAAATGGGTGGATTTATTTAATTTTTCCATTCAAAATTATGTCGCCCCTTGAGATTGTTATTTAATTTAAAATAAAAAATATTACTTTATTCATAGTAAGTTACCAGATAGGTAGAGAGCAACTATATGTCATAGCAAAATGATGTAGACTTATCATTATCGTTGTTAGCCTATATATTTTCCTAGCCAAAGGCCTAACACTTGAAATTTTTATCAATGCCCAGGAAGGAGAGGAGCCAAGATTTAAAATCCAAAATTTATTTTGTTTTAATCTTACCATTCAATCCGACCAAATATATTTTATTTAAGTATTAACAATTGACCATTTATGTTTGAGGACAATCATCTGATTTCAAGTATTTAGATCTAGAACACCAATATCACCCTCATACATGCATAGTGTAAGATTGGACCAATCCACTTTGACCCCCAAACCTTTCATCTTATGGCCATATAATAGGAAGCGTTCTAGATATTGAGACAACGCATGGAGAACCCTACTAGAAAAAATGAAAATGAAAGAGTTATACGTATCAAAAGTATTGTCTTTCTCAAAAAAGGTATATCTTATTTATCTGTCTGGTTCACCTTTTATACTACTTTGTAGCAGTTACAACAATTAATACTAGAATATTTATTTTCCCAAAGTTGACATGGACTATTGACTATAATTGATTATCATATATATTATACTACAATATATATTAACTCAATCTTTGACTAAATAAATATACTACAATATATATTATACTAAATATATATTATACTAAATAAATTAGATATTAATCTAATGTATTTCCTGTAACACCCTCCCTCAAATTGATGCTGGTAAGTCAACCAGTAACAATTTACCAATAAGAAATTGATGCCGCTGACGAGTCATAGCTTTGGTAAAAATATCAGCCACTTGGAGATCAGAAGAGATGTGAGGAAGAGATATCACCCGTTTTTCCAATGTATCTCGAATGGAATGACAATCAAATTCAATATGTTTGGTGCGCTCATGAAAAACATGATTGGTGGCAATCTGAATGGCACTAGTGTTATCAGCATGAAGAGGGGTAGAAGTTGTTTGAGGAAATCCAACCTCCTCAAGAAGACCGCGTAGCCATACAATTTTGGAACAAGCACTAGACATGCCACGATATTCAGCTTCGGTAGAGGATTTAGAAACACGATCTTGTTTTTTACACCTCCAAGAAATTAGAGCGTCGCCTAAAAACATACACCAACCTGTAGTATATCAACGTGTATGTGGACATCCAGCCCAATCAGCATCACTATAGGAAACAAGTTGAAGAGATGAGCCAGCTGGAAAGAACAAACCACGTGTAGACGAGCCTTGAAGATAACGAATGATGCGTCGAAATGCAGCAAGGTGTAGATGCCGAGGAGAGAACATAAACTGGCTGACTTGATGAACAACATATGATATATCAGGGCGCGTAGTTGTCAAGTAGATAATACTCCCAACCAAGCGCCGATAAAGAGTAGGATCATCCAAAAGGTTCCCTTCATTTTTCCTAAATTTGACATTTACCTCAATGGGAGTATCAACTGAAGAAGCATCCTCCAGACCAGCCAAAGTGATAAGATCTTGAATATACTTTTGTTGGTTTAAAAAAATCTCATTAGCCCGACGATGAACTTCTAATCCTAAGAAGTATGTAAGTTGGCCAAGATCTTTCATATGGAAAGTTGCATGTAACTGTTTTTGAAGCTTAGTAATCAAACTACAATCAGTACCGGTGATGATAATATCATCCACATAAACCAAGAGAAGGACTATACCCGATGTAGATGTGTGGAAAAATAAAGAAGAATCATACAGACTTTGGGAAAAACTGAAAGAAAGAAGTGTACGACGAAACTTTTCAAACCAAGCTCGAGGTGCTTGTTTGAGCCCATACAAAGAACGCCTTAACTTACAGACATCATGAGGAGAAGAAGTACTCATACCAGATGGAAGCTTCATGTAAATCTCTTCTTGAATATCTCCATGAAGAAAAGCATTCTTAACATCCATTTGATGCAACGACCACGATTGAGAAGCAGCAATAGCCAAAATACTTCGAACGGTGGTCATTTTGGCAACATGAGCAAATGTCTCCTCATAATCAATCCCATATTCTTGTTTATTACCCAGAACTACAAGACGGGCTTTATATCGCTCCAAAGAGCCATCAGAACGTAGTTTCACAGAGAAAACCCACTTACTCCCAATTGGTTTAACTGTAGGAGGACAATGAACAATATCCCATGTATGATTCTCCTCAAGTGCTTGAAGCTCTACTTGCATTGCGTTTTGCCAACACTCATGTTCCATGGCTTGTTTGTAGCTAGTGGGAATTGAAATACTAGATAAAGTAGTTACAAGAGAGACGGGGGAAGAAATACCATACCTATCAGGAAGTCGAGAATGACGAGCAGATCGACGAAGAGTTGTGGAATCAAGAGCAGGATCAGGCATCGAGACAATATTAGAAGGGATCACAATAGTGGGACCAGACGCATCTCGATTACGTCGTCGATATACAAAACCAGGTTTAAATCTTTCTATAGATTTTGGAATATCAGAAAAACTTGGCATGAGAGATAAAGATGCAGGAGGTGGATCAACATGAGATGGAAAAAAATATTGATTTTAAAAAAAAAATCACATTCCTAGAAATAAAAATAGAGACAAGCGTGCCAGCGTGCCATCCAATGCTATGTTACAGGAAATAAATTAGATTAATATCTAATTTATTTAGTATAATATATATTGTAGTATATTTATTTAGTCAAAGATTGAGTTAATATATATTGTAGTATAATATATATGATAATCAATTATAGTAAATAGTCTATGTCAACTTTAGGAAAATAAATATTCTAGTATTAATTGTTGTAACTGCTACAAAGTAGTATAAAAGGTGAACCAGACAGATAAATAAGATATACTTTTTTTAGAAGAACTTATTTTATTGCCCAATAATCCATAATGAACCAAAGTACGAAGCACGTCAGAATGTGGATGACCTAGACGTCTATGCCACATTTGGTTTCGCGGACAAACAACATTACAAGAAAACGAAAAAGAAAAACTAGGAATATCAATGGAAGGAGACTTATATAATGGAAAGAGTCGTCCTACTTTAGGACCCTTCGCAATCATATTTCCCAACACTTGATCCTGAAAAAGCAGAAATTATCATTTGTTGAACCATTTCAGGAGTAAGTGTGTTTGGATTTGTTATTGGAGAAGGAACATGAACAATCGGCGAGGCAGTAGGCAATGCAGTAGAACAAGCACTAGTGGAGGCATGATAAGCAGTACCTTGTCGTCGTTCAGGTCGAGTGGGACAAGCAGAGATGATGTGCCCTTGTTTCTTGCAGTAGTTGCAGACCTTTTTGGGACAATCCCGAGAAATGTGGCCAAAAAAATTACAACTATAGCATTGGATGGCACGCATGTCTCTATTTTTATTTCTCGCTTGTGTTGCATAAGCTACCAGAACCTGTGTACTGATACTAGCTTGATGTTCAATTGGTGCCTGAGTTATCATTCGCTGCTCCTCACAAAGAAGTTCACCCAAACATGCATCCAAAGATGGTACATGATGACGATTCATCAGATTAGACCGTGCGATGTCAAAATCTGATCGTAGCTTCATTAAGAACTGATCTCGTCTGCTGATTGCATGCATTTTCTGGATAGCAGAAAGAGCTGAAGCAGGAATATCAACATAAATTATATCTGAATAATCTGCCCAAAGGTTTTGAAAACCTGAAAAATATGCTTCAATGGAAAGACTTCCTTGAGTGTAATTAGCCAATTCATACTCCAATTGAAATCTTCTAGCAGAGTTGTCTTGATTATAAATTATCTTTAGATAATTCCACATACCAGCAGCGGTTTTATAGGGCTTCAAGGTGAGAACAAGATGAGGTTCGAGTGAACTAAGAATCCAAGTCATGATTCCAGCATCTGTTATTTCCCACTTGGACAAAGCATTAGCATCTAGAGGGGCAGGATCACTCCCATCAATATGACCCCATAATTATTTTCCTTTCATATACAATTGAAATTGAACTTCCCAAGCAGAATAATTTTTCCCCGTAAATTTAATATGAAACGACTCGAATTTATCGAGTGACATGATGTAACCATGAAAACAGATCCACGAGAACAAAAAAATCTCAAATAAAACTAAAATCCCCAAATTCTCAAAAGAAAAAAATATTTCACTACCCAAATACTCTCGAAATTCAGAAAAATCTGAAACTAAAAATCCCCAAATACTCTCGAAATTGAGAAAAGAAAAAAAATCACCACCCAAAATACGCGAAAAACTCACCACCAAAAAACTCTACAAAAAACATCAGTTGCGCTCTGATACCATGTCAAAAGTATTGTCTTTCTCAAAAAAAGTATATCTTATTATCTGTCGGGTTCACCTTTTATACTACTTTGTAGCAGTTACAACAATTAATACTAGAATATTTATTTTCCTAAAGTTGACATAGACTATTGACTATAATTGATTATCATATATATTATACTACAATATATATTAACTCAATCTTTGACTAAATAAATATACTACAATATATATTATACTAAATATATATTATACTAAATAAATTAGATATTAATCTAATTTATTTCCTGTAACAATACTTCTAACCCTAAAAAACAGGCTTAACGAGTCGGAATGTATCAACATAAAAAATTGTATAAAAGTCCACAGACAAATCCTATTTCTTTTGAAAAAGATAAACACTCATTGCAAAAAAAAGCAATTATTGTAAAAAAAAATCAACCCATTAAAAAAACACAAAATACCTTACTCGAAAAAAACTAAAATTAATCCTTTTCTATTTCGTATTTTTATAACTATACTTAGAGTACAACTTAATTCTATTCTATTTTTTTTTTAATACGTTTATGTGAATATGACAATATAATTTAAAAAAATTAACATAACTTTTGATTGTTTAAATTAATAATATTGACCGAGTATATATACTATTTAAATTTCATCAAACGTACAAAAATAACATTATTAATTTATTTTATATATCTTAAAATATTTTAAAAATCGATTATATAATAAAAAGAATTTTTAAAATTATGTTTAAAAATTCCAAAAGCTTATATATTAGAAAATATATATCGGGAAATAGAAAGAAGATATTTGCTTTTATATATAATATGATATTGTTTATTCTATGAAGTTTTTTATTTAGTTCACCTTCTAGATACATTTTAGTCGAAATTCAAATTTATTTATATACTATTTAAGAATTTTAATAATAAAGTTTGGTTTGAACTGTCCGACTCGATCTGAAACGATTTAAATCGGTTATTAGACCCGAACATATAATAAATCATATATAAATATTAAAAATATGATTTGTATTTTAAATGAGCCGGATTTGTATTTTAAATTAAATGATTTAAATAAGTTCAAGTTTTATCGGACCTAATCGAATATGAATATTAAAAATATAATCTGTATTTTTAACCAACCGGATCCGTATTTTGAACAAACCGGATCCGAATTTTTAATAGAAGAAGTTATGCCACATGTCCGGCTTAAAAGTATTAAATTATAAGAACAAGTTATAATATAATATATAAAGAATATAATTACATAATGTATAATTGAAAAAAATATAAAAAAAAAAATTATGTTTGCAAATAATCCTTTACAATACATAACCATCCCTAATATTATCATTCATTATTTATAATCTTTACGAGATTTTGGTGACAATACAATATAAATATCTTTAATTTTAATATGTTAACTTTTTATATAATTAACCACTCAAAATTGGGAAACCAAACCAATCGAGATAGCATGGTTTAGAGCGTTCGAATAGCAATGATTTGAGAGAAAATGGTATTGCCATTGCCAAATACCCATACATACATGCATCATGCATGCTATAATTTCAAAGGAAACCTAATTATTTATACTGCCTGTTGCCATCAAGTTTGCCACCTTTCGAATACATGTATCTGTAGAAAGGAGGACAGATTATCTAAAGTCAGGTTATATCCACCAATATAAATGTTTGACCTAATATATAATTGATTTTGACAAACCACTTAGCGCCTAAAAATCTTTCGTTAGATTGTTTTGATATAAAAATTAAATAAATAATTATTTTAAAACAAATGATTAATTTTGGTGATTAATTATGATTTCTAGTCCATCAATAAATAAATATAAATATATATATATATATATATATATATATATATATAAAATACAATATGTTTCCATAAACAAATATTGGAGTAATTTATTTTAGATAAACAATTGCGGACGCGACCCGCTCAAGGTTATCCAATATACTGAAACTAAAGAAGAAGCTGCTTTTTTTTAAATGAGTCTTCTTCTCCATATTTGAAATTATTTTCTTAGTGATTTCGGGTTTTGGCTCTTGGATTCTTTGTTCTTGTTTTCAATCTTCATCATGGAGATTTACAGCAATACTATTTTTGAAGATAATAATTTTCCGGTACTGGAATCAAGAAACAGAGAGTTAGGAAACAATGGTAATGTCTCCAGAAGCTATGCTAATGTGGTTAAGGATATTCAGACGGATTTGATATCTGAGCTTATTTCGGAAACTATAACAAACAAATCGGATCATATAAGTATGCAGTACTCTAAAGAAGTTACAGATTTGTTAATTAGTTCCGCAAAAATTTCTATAGTAGGGAAATTTTATTCAGGATTGCCTAAAAAGTTGGTTATGGATCAATTTCTTGTTTCAAGAAAGTTTGTTGGAAGCTGTAATGTGGTAAAATGAGACTCTAGGCATGTTATAATAGAGTTCGATAGGAAAGAGGATGTTGCTAAAGTCTGGGCTAGAAGTGTGTGAACGATTGGAAGCTCTATGATGCGGGTGCTCAGGTGGACGCCAGATTTTAACACTAAGTATGAGAGGTTATCTCATTAGTTTGGTTGAAGATAGAAAGGATCCATGAGTTTTTGTTTAACAAGAAGATTCTTTCAGATATTGTGGCTACAATAGGTGTGCCATACAAGATTCAGTTTCCAGAAGAAAAAATAGGGCTTACAACAATACCGCTGTTGCGTTAGTGGAATTAGATGTGTCGGATGTTATTCATGAAAAAATCTGGATAGGGTTTGGGCAAAATGACGGTTGTTGGCTGTCTATTTCTTATAAGAATTTATCGAAGTATTGCTCGGCCTGCTATCATCTGGGTCATGATATTAAAACTTGTTTGAAAGTTCAAAGAATTTTAGATAAAAGGAATGAAAAAGAAGATCAAATTAAGCAGAAAGATCATGAGGATGTATTGAATGGTAATGTAAACAATTACAAAGGTAGCAAGAATGATACGAATTGTAATCTTGATTACATTCAAGAAAACATGTCTAGAGTTAAATATATAGTAGTTGAAAAGAACATAAAGTCTTCAATGGAGTCTGGTAACGTGAGGAGTTGTAAGGATTTTCTAAGTTCTTCTGGTAATGTTGCTAAGGAAGACCAGTATGCTGTTTCTGAGGTTGAATCTACTCAAGTTGCTCAAGGAATACCTGAAAATAGGATAAAAAAACATAAGGGGAGATATTGAATTGATCGACGCTTTAAAGAATTTGAATAAGGAGGTGGAATAAAAAATATATAAGGATTACAGCAATAGTCTTTCAGTTAGAACCTCACCTTAACACTGTAATGTTGGAAGTGATTGCACTTCTCCGATCAGTAGATCTTGTTCACCCACTGGACAAGGATTTAGTAATATCCTGCAAAAGAAGCTTAAAGCTGTTAATAAGGGAAAAATGCCAAGCAAAAAGATTATAAATCTCTGTATGTTTCAGGGATTAAGAAGAAACATAAGTCTAATTCTGATCATGATTAGAGTCCTAAACTGGAATGTTCAGGGTGTTAATAATAAGTCTACTATTGGTAGGCTAAATGATATCATTATTAAGGATAAAGTTAAAATCTTGATCATCCAGGAACTTATGGCTAGGGTAGAAGTTGAAAATGACATTGCTTCTAGGCTTGGGTTTCCTTGTTTTACTTCTAATGTTGCTAATAAAATCTGGGTTCTGTGGGTTAATGATATAAGTATTACTATTCTGGACAATTAAAATCAGTGTATTCATATGGAAGTTAATTATTCAGGGGTGGATAGTATGTTTTTGCTAACTGCTGTTTATGCTACTGATCAGAAGGCTTGGCTTACCTGTGGAGACTTTAATGTCGTAACATCTGTTGAGGAGTAAATTTGGCTGCACTTCTCTTTCACAGAATAGTATGGATGATTTTGTTTCTGTTATTAGCGACTGTTGTATTGAAGATGCTGGTGTTGTTGGGTCTAAGTATACCTTAAACAAAAGCATGAAATGGAAAAGATTAGACCGTGTGTTGTTCAACACTAATTGGCCTAATCTTTTCAGCTCTACACAGGTTATCAGCAGGGTCAGGACTTTCTCTGACATGTTCCTCTTCTCATATCTCCTTCTAATACTGGTAGTAATAGTAATAACAATAAAAAAAGTTTTAAGTACTTAAATACCTGGTCTACTGATGATTATTTTCTAAGGATTGTTGAGCAGAATTAGAGTCTTAATATTAATGCTAGACCTAATGAAGTTTTCTGGTTTAAGCTTAAAAGACTCAAAAGTTGTTTAAAAAGGTGGAATAAAAACACGTTTGGGAATATTTTCAGGAAAGTTAAGGATGTTGAAAGTGAGGTTAAGGAAATGAGTGCTAACCATTTAAGGGATAATAATTCTATGTCTAATTCTAAGCTTAAGAAGGCTATTTCTTATCATCTAAAAGCATTAAGAATTGAGGAAATTATTTGGAGACAAAAATGTTATAATGTCTGGCTTAAAGAAGGTGACTGTAATACTAAATTCTATAATGCTTATCCTGATAAAAAAAGAAGGAATAATGTTATAAAGGGGATTAATGGCAATGAGAATTGGCTTTATGATAATTATAGTATAGGCTTATCAGCTACTAATCATTTTACCTCTTATCTTTGTTCTGACTCTTACAGCAGTAAAAATGAAGAGGACTCGTTGCTGCAGAGTGAAATCCTAAATGTTATCCATAAGCTGGTGTATGAGGAATATAATAGCCTTCTAATGAAACCTACAAATGAAGAAGAAATTTGGGAGATCATTTGAAATATGAAGATTGAAAGTGCTTCTGGTTTGGATGGTTATAATATATCCTTTTTTAAAACATGTTGAAGCATTATTAAGAGAGGTCTATGTAACTCTTTTAACTCTTTTATTATGGGATTTAATATTCCTGTAGGTATATTTGCAACTGGAATTTATCTAATACCTAAGAACTCTAATCCTATTAATTGGAATAACTATAGGCCTATTAGTTTATGTACCATGACTAATAGGATCTTCTCTAAGCTTATTAATATTAGGCTCTCTAATATCCTGCCTCATCTTATTTCTAATAATCAAGCTGCATTTGTGAGAAACATGTCTATACATGAGAATGTGTTAATTGCTAAGGAAATGGCTTATGATATTGATAGGAGGACTAACAAGGGGAACATTATGATTCAGCCGGACATGTCAAAAGCGTTTGACAGAATGTCATTCCCCTTTATTCTTAAAGTTCTCAGTTTGTTTGGGTTTTCTAGTAGCTTTGTTGATCTTATCTCTAACCTAATTCAAAATGTAAATATTTCTATTCTCATTAATGGCAATTCCTATGGCTATTTCCATTCTAAAAGAGGCTTAAGACAAGGGGATCCCTTGTCTCCAAGCCTATTTATATTAGGAGAGGAAGTTTTGGTTAGGGGATTGGAGATGCTTTTACAGTTTAATAAATATATGCATTATGCTGCTAGAACTAAAATTTTGGTTCCTTGTACTGCTTTTGCAAATGACATAATAATATATACTAACATTCTTCCTAAAACTATTAATAATTTTAGTGATTTCTTATACAGGTATCAGCTGATTTCGGGCAGATGATTAATAAGGGAAAGACAAAAGTCATTACCTCGACTAAGCTTCATCACTGCATAATAAGTAACCTTGAATGTTCCACTGGTTCCAGGGCCAATTTTCTCCCTACTTGCTACTTGGGTATCACCTTGCATAATAATAATAAGGCAAAAAATTATGATATTTTAATAGACAAAATTAACTCTAAAATTATGAATTGGGATTCTAAATTCCTATCTTATGGTGGAAGACTATCTTTGATCACTCGTATTCTTATGCCTATCACTTATTTTTTGATGCAAAATTCTACTATTCCTAAAAATGTAATTAAAAGAATTGAAAATACTTTTAATCGATTTTTATGGAGGTCCAAATTTAATGAGCAGGCTGTGCATTGGTCCTCTTGGGACAAAATTTGTTTTCCTTTTGAGGAAGGTGGTCTGAATATCAGGAAAATCTTTGATATTCAGAATGCCTACTCTCAAAAGTTATGGTTCATTTATTGAAAAAAAGGATAGCCTCTGGTCACGAATTACAAATGATATTTATAACAGAGATTCTCACCCTTTGAAGACAAATTTTGAAAAGAAAGGTTCTCTTACATGACATCGTCTTGTAGGCATAAAAAATGTTCTTGAAGAAAACATTAATTGGTTGCTTGGTCGTGGGAGCATAGACTTCTGGTACGAGAGATGGCATCATTGGAAGCCTATTCTGGATCACAGTATTGCTGAAAGAAACTGGTTCATTGATGCTTCTGTTAACTCCTTCTGGAAATCTGGTGATTGGGATATGGATGCCTTGTCAAAAGCTGTTCCTGTTGACAGAATGAATCAAATCAAAATATTCAAAATTGACAAACACAATAAGGATATTATGACATGGGATTTATCTCTTGATCATAATATCAATTTGAAATACACGTGGAATGCTAATAAGAAATGCAATGGATCCTCAAGTTTTAACAGGAAGATCTGGTCTACTATTATACCGAGGAAGTATTCGTTTTTACTCTGGAAACTTAATAAATTTCTAATTCCTATTGATTATGTCTTACAGTATAGGCATTTACAGTTAGCATCAAAATGTCAATTTTGTGCTAACTGTGAGGACATTCAGCATCTTTTGTTAGTTGTTCTTATGCATGGAGCATTTGGAGTCACTATAGTAATATTTTTTATATTAGACTCGCAAGATTCATGATACTTAGGCATGTAATGTATAATTGGTACTGGAGTTCTAAACTGAAGGTCCATATCACTCATTTGATGCCTACTTTAATCTATGGAGTGATATGGAAGAGCAGAAGTAATATCAAGTTTAAGGGTGGTAGTATGAATGTTTCTGCTACTATAAATGTTATAAACAGAATTATTCTTGGGCTTGATATTTCAAATTTTTTGTTAAGCAAACATTGGACTAATGTTATGAATACAGGTCTAATTTGGGATGTTTATCTTATTTAAAGTATAGAGATATAGTCACTTATCTTAAGTGGCTTGCTCCGGTGCCTGGAAGGATGAAACTTAATGTCGACGCTTCCTGCTTAAATAGTGGTGATGCCAGTGGAGCTATAATTTGTTGGGACAGAAAGGGAGCCATCATCAGCGCCTCGAGTTATCTGTTTGGAAAGAAAACGCCTCTGGTTGCTGAAACCAGAGTGCTGCTTCAGGGGTTGCTTATCTGCAAAACGAATAACTGGGTTAACATTTGCAGATTGCATGATATTAGTTGATATTATAGAGAAGAAAAAGAACTCTTGGTATCTCAAGTCAGTAATTGACATTTGCAGAAAGATGTTATTACCTTCAATGACGATTTCCTTCATTCCACATGTTCTGAACAACGCTGCGGATTGGCTAACAAGGTGGACATTGAAATGCAAAGAGAAAGCCTATTTCTCGCATTTCAATGCACCTGCTCCATTGTTAGATATCGTGATTCTCGAAAGCTTGGAGGTTGGTTATATAAATACTAATTTTGGGTAGATATTGGTTGATTCAGATGTTCTAGTTCCTATTCTCGGTTTAATTGAAGGAATTGGCTCTTCTGGTGATCAATTGCTGCTGGTTTCTACTCTTTCTGAAAAATTAGGGTTTATGGTGCTTAATTGGGCTTTTATGTATATGACGCTGTAGAGGATCTTCTCGGGTTCTTTTGATTAAGAATTGGTTGGAGAACTTAGTAAGCTGATTGCATGTTAATTTGGGAATGATTCAATTTGAGAGGAAGAAGATGAATCAAAAGGAGAAGAGAAGTGTAACGTTTCTTTTGAGAAGTGGTTTCGAGCTACTAAGCTATAGTTGATGCTTCCATTTTTTGACTGGGGAAATTTCCTTCAGTCCTTAATGTTTGTATCTTTAGTCAATTGACTGTATAACTTTCTGTAATTTTCAATTTAGTAATAATAAAGTTATTTTGCTAAAAAAATATACTCAAATAAAAACATAATGACCTAAGGAAGTGGTAACCCCGAATACCCCACACAACTCGTGTTTAAGATTAAAACGTCTAGCGGACATGGTGAATCTCTTTGTCGGTCTAAGTCTGTGTTTAGTCCGAGAAAAAAAATTAGAATATGAAGTAGAAAATAATGTATTTATATTAACAAATTTAAATATATTAAATAGTTTGGTTTTGTCCCGATTTCTTTTGATTTTATTCTAAATTTTTAACTGAGTAACATTTTCATATAACTTCATTTCGTAAGTCGTGTTTAGATAAAAAATAATAATAATTTAATATTAGTTTTGCATTTCGGATTTTATTTTACCATAATCTCGCATTCACATTCTTATTTGATCATGATTTCACATTACACGCTTAGTATAAAGAAATAAAATTAATATGATTTTACATTCCGTTCATCATGTTTTTGCATTTTACATTTTATCTTGGTTTTGGATTTCACACTTACGCAATTGTTTTTCAAATGTAACACTAGTTTCGCATATTACATTTTATTTTATCATGGTTTTTTATTTCACACTTGGACAAATGTTTTTCAAATGTAACACAAGTTTCGTATTTCAAATTTTCTATTTGCAGGTCGTCATTCTTCTATTTTGTATTTAAAGGTTACGTACTTTCATTTCAAGGTTTCTCAAATCTCAATTATAATTCGTAAACCAGCCATTAAATTACAGCTATAAGAAGCTCAAACTTAATCAAGAACAATAAATTGATGTAAAAAACTAAGAAAAGAAAGAAACCAACATAAACCAACCATTGAGCTATATTTGTTAGGAAAATTCAGTTTATCTAAAATAAGAACCGACGTCCGATTATCGATCTTTATCCGAAGAACAATTTACCTTATTCAAATTTACAACAATTAAAAAGAAGCGTATAATAAACAAAAAACACAAGACATATTTAACGTAATTTAGTTTAGGGGAAATGATCCTACATCCATGGGCGACATAACCTCTTTTATTGTACAAATAGGTTACAAAGGAATCTTAAACACAAATGGTTCAATCACTCTTTATTACACAGATGATGTGATTCATAGAACTCTATCTTCAGTGTTTATCTCGTATCTAAATTTCTTTCAAAAGACCTAAAGTTTTTTCTCACATAAGAAATATACTGCTCACGATACTTTTCACGTCACACCTTTACATTACGTATTTTCTTCCAGTTATAGGTTTCAAGAAAACCTTATTTATTCATTAGTTGCTTCAGATTAAATCTCAATAATCAACGATTGTAATAAATTCCTAATAGCGTAATATAGGAAATATCATAAATAGTAAAAACAAATTAATAAGAAACCTAATCAATATAGAAAACCTATTTAATAGGAAACTTACCTAATAGGAAATCCAATTAATATAGGAAGACGAAAATATGAGACGTAATTAATATAGAAAACCTAGGAAGTAAAAGAATCTGAATCGGTCCAATTTTTATGCTTCGGTCCAACAAGTTTCGGGCCAGACTGTTTTAGATCAACCCATATCTTATTCGACTCAATAGTCACCAGTCTTGACAAATTTTCGCAATCTTTAGAATCCTGTAAACGTCTCTACATCAAAGTCATGACCCAAGCTTTACCTTGAGAGTTTTAGCAGTTCTTACTTATTTCATGTAATCAGAAGATCCAACTACGCCCATGTAGTCTTTCAGTATTATTATGTTGATGAGTTACTTCTAGCTTACACCTAAAGACTCTCCACCTATGCTTATAGTAACTCCATCATTCATTGCACCCAATATTCTACTATTTAGAGAACAACTTACCCACACCCCACACTTGAACAAATCTCATGAAGTTTAAGAGGTTTGAAATTGGTAATACCTTGGTCAAAGAATCCAAATAATTTTCTTCACTAGCAATCTTAGCCACATTCACTTTCTCTCTCTTCACGACGTCTCATATGAAGTACAACTTGATATTTACATGTTTACCTCACTTATAGAACTTAGGATTCCTCACTATAAGATGAGAATTAGTATTATCTCATAATAAAACAAAATCTTGGTCAACACCAGTATGTTCACTTAAAAATCCCTTCAGCTAAATAGCTTCCTTTATTACTTGCATAACAACTATATACTTAGCTTCGATGACATGATGCAGTCTATATATATTGTTAGCACTATATCACTCGTATTCTTTTAACTGTAACACAACCTTATATTAGCTGAGCACTTCAAGTATCTCATGAGCTACATGAATGTAATATAATATGGTTTTACTAGATTTGACATGAATATACTCAAAATATTTACAATGTAGGAAAGATAAGCTCTCGTATAAATCATAGTATACATAATACTACCAGTAATATTGGTATAAGGTATCCGTAACATATACTTTTTATATGATGTATTGGGTGGTGCTTGAGTGATATTGAGTTTGAATTCAGAACCATTAGGAGTTCCAACCGCTTTTATTTAAGACATAGAGAACTTCTTTAGGACCTTCTATATATATTTATGTTGATATAATAATAAATACCTCTTTCGCTTGTTCCTCTTAGTATCAACACCAAGTATCCTCTTAACCTATGAATCTTTTATCTCAAACTCTACTTTCAACTAAGTCTTTATCTTTTCAATATTTCTCTTATCTCTTCCAACTTTTTGTATGGCATCCACATACAACATCAATATAAATTGTTTCTCCATGTGTGTTTTTGGATTCTAATAGATATAATAACTATAACACCTATAAACATATTTGATGGATCTTATAAAATAATTGAATCTTCTATTTTACTGCATCGACGACATGATCAGAATCATATCCATATGAATCCGAATGATCAGAATCATACTGCATTTATTACTGACTGGAGGCTACAATACTACAAGGTGATGCCTTTTGGTTGAAATAATGTTGGGGCTACTTATCAACGTTTAGTAAACAAGGTATTTGCCAACCAGATTGGTAGCATGTAGAAGTATATATATATATCGATGACATGATGGTGAAAAACATAAAATAAGAAAACCATTTATCAGATCTCAAAGGAAACGATTTCTAACCTATAAGCCATAATATTGAAGCTAAATCCAGAGAACTGCACTTTTGGTTTGCGATCCGGAAAATTCTTAGGCTATATCATCAATGAAAAAGAGATTCAAGCATATCCAACACAATTAAATATGTTGTCAAGATCATCGGATAAATATGCACAGTTATTTCAACTATTAAGAAACATAAATGAATTTAATTGTTCTCCAAACTGTGACAAAGCTTTTATTTAAATAAAAAAAAACATTTATCTTGCCCTCAAAACTTTGTTTAAACTACTGGAATGAGAAATACTTCATATGTATTTGGTTGTTTCAGATTATGCTGTAAGTGCAGTATTAGTTCATAAAGTTGATAATTACCCTAGTCCAGTGTATTAGATTAGTAAGACTTTGTTAAATGCGAAGAACAAATATTTATAGTTCAAATTTTAGCCATGGCCGTGGTAATAACAACCAAAAAAATGCGACCATCACAGTTCGAACTTCTTTTCCACTAAAACGTATGCTGCAAAAGCGGGATATATCAGGTCGAATGACGAAGTGGTCTATTGAATTTGGGGATTACGATATTGTTTTTTCTCTTCGAAGAACAATCAAGGCACAAGTTGTAGATGACTTTTTGATTGAATTCCATTCAAATTGGTCTTATTTGGAAACCCCTACCGTTACACCGGAAAAATAATGGGTGGTTCGAATATATGGAGAATTCAGTATGTTGGCAGGTAGGAATATGTTTAATTTCCCCATTTGGGGATTCGATATACCAAGCTATCCGGTTTGGTTTCGAAGAATCCAATAACGAAGCTGAATATGAAGCAACAATCGATAGTTTAAGGTTAGCTCAGATATGTGGAGCAAAAATAATCTTGTTGATAAGCGATTCACAATTATTAATACATCAGGTTCATCGTTTCTTTGAGACAAGGAAGGAGAAGTTAGTGAAATATCTGCAAGTAATCTTTTAGCAAGGCTTTACTACGCTGCCTTAGTTAATGGGGAAATTTTTCTACAAGAAATATTTTAGCAAGCCTTTACTATGTTGTCTTAGATCCGATGAGTCCCAAGTCATTCGGTCTGAATTGTATGATGAAGAAGGTTCACCCCATCGCGGTTATAAAGCTCTAACTAGAAGGGTTTTGTTGGCAGGATATTATCGGCCTACCATCATGACAGATTCTAAGGAATTAGTTAAACGATGTGATCCATGTAAAAAGTTTGGAAACATAATTCATGTTCTGACGGTTGCAATGGAAAGTATATCTCAAGCAGTACCTCTCTTTTTTTTAGGACCTTTTCTCATATTTAATTTTTTTCCATTTGAGTCACTTTCAAACCGATATGCTTTTGTAGATTTTTTTAGGTCATAACATTTCTTACTTTAGTTATCCTGATAAATTTTTTGTTATAGAGCATAAATTCAATGAAGTGTTCGTATAATTTTATCAAAGAACTCAATTACTTGATCCTGAAATAATAATTGTCATAATAACTTGATCCTCGTCTTCAACATTGACTCGAGTGCGTTCAAATCAAGAATGGTTTTATTAAAATATCCAAGCGTTTCTAGTTCTTTTTATTGTCATCCATCATCAATATATACAACTACTTATTGAGAAACAACCTATTTGCCAAAGTTTTTTTTCCTGTAAATGGTTTCCAGCCTATTCTAAGTCCTTAAGATAGTAGATTCTTCATACACCTCTCGAAGTGCTTCTTCCCCAAACTTAAAATCAGAACATTATAGACCTTGGAGAACATCTCGACATCTTTATTCATACTCATATCCTTCAAAGATTCATCATTAATAGCAGTAGAAATTTCATTGCGTACAAGGAATAATCTTATTTTTATTTCAAAAAAATAAAATCATTATCCCCAATAAAATTATCAAGATTTTGCTTGATATTCCAGTGAGATCTGAATCTTTACCGCCAATATCTAAAACGATCTTAGTCCTTCTATTTTGTATGTATCATCAACGACAAATATTATCACATATTACACGTTCATCGTACCAGTTGTTTGATGTAGTCAAAATATTTAGGATTTTTTATTTCGACCGAACTGACCAAATTATCTTTATACATGTTCAGAAAAATAATAAAGTAAACAAATGAACAAGAAAAATTAAATCAAACACACATCACAAGATATTTAGCATGGTTCAAATTATGGAATAACTTTATGTTCACGGACAACAAAACACTAATTTATAAATGAACAGGTACAAAAAGATTCAAAAACACAATTATTAAACCACTTTTAATACTCTCTTAGCTTTAAAAAAACACCAGTAATTTTTTGATACACATGATCAATTCGGTAATTAACCAAGATTCTTAGCGAGCAAACTTACATAGGTATCTATTGACTTAAAATGTTTCTCTAAATAGAATTCTAAAACACGTTCTTATTTCAAAACCCATTTAATCAAGGATTCTCTGCCCAACACTACTTTCATCTTTTAAGAAACTCAAGGTATATCAAACCATGAATTGGTGTAATACACACCAGACTTGTGATTGAAATAATATTATACTATATCGTTAAATAGTGAGTAACAACATACACCTCACATTTTTTTTTTCACTTTTATTACACTTTGACAAAACAAAACCGTCCAAACTATCGATGATTACATTTACTCCACCTATGCGGTCAAAATCAAAAATATCCAATTGAACCTCCTACCGTACAAAACCCCATCATCAAGATACAAATTTAATTAAAATCCTAATAGATATCGTAACAATTTTAGTTTGATTCAAAATATGTTCGGTTTAGCTCGGCTCACAACAAATGAATTCGATCAAACACAAACACTCTATTCTATTGCAAAGCATTTAAATAACTCAATATTTTACGTGTATATTTTTTAAACAATTTCATTCTTAAATGAATTATTGTTTTATTAAAGCACTGCGGAGTAATCGGATTAAACAACTGATTTATGTTATTTAAATATGATGCTGCTGATTGCACTTATTTAGTTAGTCTGTTTCTGAACAACTTTCGAATGACCTGCTAAGACAACGTGAATCCCTATGCTAGTCCAACTTTTAATGCACATCATATGCATTTTGTTGTCAGAATTGACTTTAGATGCTTTCTGGTTTATGTTTAACAATTCTGTCTGAGAAATCACACGTTCTTTTCGTAGACGAGCTAGCAAGAACAAAACCATGAACTAGATCATATTTGATACACTTTTAGTTTCTTAAAGATGAAGTGCTGTCCTAATGTTCCAAATATTTTTAGTGATCACACGGTTCTCCGAGTATCTTTTAAATGACAGGTCAATCAGGGTGTCCATAAAATAAAATATTCACAATGTTTATGGCTAATAATTAGTTTTGATAAATTAACAATTAGATAAATAGAAAAGTCGAGGTATTCCAGATTAAAATTATAACAATATAAAAAAACAGTGGTGCGGTAATGAATAGCAAAAATATAAAAATGTTCGTAATACAAAACATAGTAATGAATTAAAATGAACCATTCGATTGATACGATCCAACAACCAATATTAGCGGTGTAAAAAAACGATGAAAAACAAAAAAAATAGTAAAACAAAAAAATTAAAGATTAAATCGATTAGTAAATTTTGGTATCGTGGTATTTGAAACGGTGATTAAAAAACATGTAGGACGAAATTGGAAAAAAAAAGAGAAGGTGTTTGTTTTCTTGTCTCGCCGAAGATGATAAATCACAACACAAAAGCAATCACGCAAAATGATGAAAGATGCAAAAGGATCATAAGCTTACAGAAACACTCGAAGCCAATTCGGCCATTCGTAGCAAATTCAGGATGAACCCAAATTCGATGTTGGTTGTAATCCGAATATAACGAGTGAATACAAAGTCGTAAATGATACGAGTAATGGATTCAATATAAAAATTGTAAAGAACAAGGTAAGGAGGAAAGTTAAGACCTCAACTTATAAGCTTATCTCGAAGAGATAACTTACCAAAAATGACGAGCTAGTGAATGAAGAAGTGACGTAACATGTTGTATTTGTGACATATCAATCGTGACTACTCGACAAATAGGGAATGCACGAATGGTATTAAAGGTATCCTTAATAGTAAAATTAATATTCCCACTTTTAATATTTCAGTAACATCCTCCTTATTAGGATACCGAAAGAGAAGCGAGAGAACTAGATCGGGAAGTTCAGTAGATTGTTGTGATTTATGGCACTACCCGACCTAATTCGAGAAGATCAATACCAACAACCATCCAAAATGACATCACAAACCTTAAGCTTGTTGTGAGCCTTGAATCACGAATTATACTTTGATTTTATTGTGATATTAGTAAGGTGATGAGAAGCTACGTACCGTGACAGAAGGAAGTGAATTCCTAATTATCGATGATGCCTTATATATTTTTTCAGAGTGAGAGGCCTAAGATGAAGTACTTTCTTCCAGACCCAAGATGGAAAAGAGTCCAGCTTTAGGTCTCATAAGTTACTATTTTTAATTTATCCAAACACACGAGATTGAAAAATATTTTACATTCAAAATGTACCATAAAAATCACCTCATTCCGGATCTTTAGATTTAGGATCTCAAAATAGTCTCATGAATGGACAACATAACATTATCCCAAAATCACCATCTTGGATGGGAAAAATAGTCTTATGAATAATAAATATTGTTCAAAGTAGCTATAATAATTTTTCTAAAAAAAAATAATTTTTTTAAAGAAACTACAATTTAAAAAAAACTTATTTTTATTAATTTATATTTTTGTTATTTGATATTTATAAAATAATTTAAATGTTATTTTTGTATTTTTAGTTATATGCATTATCATTGATTATTAAACATAGTTACAAAACAAAACAAATTAAAAATTAAATCTTCTAATTCAATCCAACAAATTATTTTATCTAAATTGTACACTAAAACAACAATGCTTTTGAAAAAGTATAATAACTTTTATTTTTTTTATTTTTTTGAAATAAGTTATATGATTTGTTTTACAAAACTCGAAAAAGTCGTCAATGTCGTGTCAGATAATTTTTTGAGGTATAGTCATGGCAAGAAATATGATTTTTTATACGGAACTTGTCACATTTTTTCATTAATTATTTGGTTTAATTAGGAAACCTAAGAATTTAAGTATACAATGTTTCCAAATTTAATTGTAGGTTTAATTATTAAGTTTAATTATTTTTATTAATTATTTCATGTTTATAATTTTCAGTTATATGAAATAATGTTTTGTTTAATTATATTATCTATCACAATTAAGTTATGTTATATTTTGAAATTTAGTTATATATGTTGGTAAATCGTTCTTCCTAAGATAAACTTTCAATTTGTTCGATATAAATAACAAAAAAAGCAACGCACAAGTCAGTATTTAACGTGGTTCAGATTGTGAAAATAATTAAAGATCCACGGACAATAGATACTCTGTTTCTATTATCAATAAGGTTACAAAAAGACTCTCCAAGCAAAAATGGCTCCATCATTCTCTATTTAGATACTCTTACAGTTTTCAAGTGATTCAAAAAAAAATCTTTTAGTGATTATCTCTCATCTCACTTCACTCTCTAAAAGAACAACCTATGTTATTCGTACTTAGACAATAAATAGATATGTAGATCGAACTGATCATTTTCCATTTCGTTAATCATATTGCTGCTCTCTTTACTTTGTGTTACTTATTCTATTTATAGCCTTCTCAAGCAAGGCTCCAGCTTCACTTCTAGATAAGACTGTTTTGATAAAATCATAATACTTCAAACACTCCAGATTAAATCACTTTAATCAACAACTACAATAAAAACCTAATACAATAGACACTTCATATTAAATTCTTTAAATCAATGACTATAATAAATATTTAATACAATTGATGCTTTAGATTAAATATTTTAATCGACGTTTGTGGTTAGAATCATACCTAGAAGCCCATATGAAGAAGCATGGTTCAAACCATAAACAAAATGCAGCATTATTGAAGCTTTGGCCCATGTAAATTCGGTAGTATGCTTCAGCCTAGACCTATGACCACATGCTTCGGCCCAGTCTACATCAAACCCTTAAGCCTATTCTCTATGACAATAGTATTCGGTAAAGTACACATCTTCGGGCCAATAACATCAGACTATATATTTTGTCTCATTATTTTCTCTTTTACATCAATAGCCACAAGTCTTAGAAACTTGTCTTATCCCTTAGGTTCAAATAGATATTTTTGTATTCATGTTACAACTCAATCTCCACTTTGAGAGTTTCAAAAACTCCTACCTCTATATGTCTTTGGGTGATCCATTTTCAGCCCATGTATTCTTTTGGCAATACCTTTATTGACGAGTTTCTTCTAGCCTACACCTAAATATTATCCACCTAGACTTATTAAAATCCAACATTTGTTAAAATAATATTTTACTCTTTAGAGAGAAACTCACATGCATACCAAACTTAAATAAATCTTATGTAGTTCAAAATTTTTAAATCGGCAATATCGTGTTCATTGCATCTGAAGAATTTTCTTCGCTAGTAACCTAGTCATCTTCACTTGCTTTTTCTCCAACACGTCTCAGATAAAGTGAAAATTGATATCTATGTTTTAGTTTTCTCATGAAACTTCGGATTCTTTATTAAAAAACTAAGAGAACTAGTATTATCACGAAACAAAATTGCATCTCCCAATGCTAGTGGTTTCACTCAACAATCCCTTCAACCAAATATCTTCATTCATGGCTTCCATAGCAGTTATATATTCGGCTTTCGTAAATGATAAATCAATGACATTCTATTTATAGCATTCTCAAGCAAAGCTCTAGCTTCACTTCAGATAATACAGTTTTGATAAATTCTAATACTTCAGACACTCCAGATTAAAGCACTTTAATCAACAACTACAATAAAACCTAATACAATAGACAATTCGTATTAAATTCCTTAAATCAACGACTATATTAAAGCCCCAATATAATAGACGGTTCAGATTAAATCTTTAATCAACGGTTGTGGTTAGAATCGTACTTAGAAGCCCATATGAAGAAGCACAATTAAAACCATGATAAAATACAGATTGAAGCTTTGTCCGATGTAAGCCCAAATCTACGGCGACATGCTTTGGCCCAGTCTACATCAAACCCTTCAGCCCATTCTTTATGGTAATAGTGTTGGGCACGCTACATATCTTTGACCCAATAGCATCAGACTATATTTTTTGTCTTAGTATTTTCTCTTTTACATCAATAACCAAAAGTCTTGAAAGCTTGTATCACCCCTTAGATATAAACAGATGTCTCCGTATATATGTTACAACTCAATATCCATCTTAAGAGTTTCAAAACATCCTACCTATAAATGTCTTTAGGTGATCCATTTTCAGCCCATTAGGTCAATCTGGTTGGTTCTTCGCTTCTTGTTTTGGTGTAGCGACTATCTTTTGATTCATCCTCTTTTTCCATGGATTTTATAATTGTACATTGAAGCCATTTCATATTATGGGAGTCGTCGGTGTATTTATGTGTCATTCTATTGTGCGTTATTTATGGTGTGATTGTATAAAAATAATTTATTTGAATATGGTGATGGTGCAAATATGTTTCGTGCTTTAAACCAAACTCAAGTCGAAGAAATTATTTAATGGTTACTCGCTAAACACTTTTGGTCCCAAATATTTGGGGGTGCATTTTCCAATAAATGTTAGTTACATTTATGTATGTTATTGTACCAGTATGAGTTCTCTTGGAGTAGTTTTTCTGGCTCTAAACCTACATACATATGATTTTGTTTCCAAGAAAATCTGTGCAGCTAAAGATCCTGAATTTGAGACTTTCTACACTAAAAATATTATTTTAAACGAAAGTATCCGTACTTGGATGGAGGCTCAAGATCAGCCTCCTAAAAACCTAAAAACCTTATATTCCTCGAGGCAGTTCTACCAAGTAGAAAGGCTTTTTAACAAAATTTTAGTTTTAGTAGTTTGTGACCAAGGTATCACAGATTTCGCTTCATGATCCGGGAATGCTGACTTATCAATTTATCAGGTAAACTTTTGGGTGCTCATGAGCCTACGTCGGATTAATCGTATTCTGAGCCAAAGCAATGAACCTACTTGAAGTAGCTTATTTTGTACAAGAAAACCCATGTATGAACAATGATTGATTTTACTTTCCCACCTAGCTACTTTAGGCTGGGGGTAGATCCTGAGGGATAAATTATAAAAAAACTTTCCATACTTTGTATCTGGAGTACTTAGGGGTTGTTGTTAGGTTGTCCTGGTTCATTTTAACCATCATAGATATTTTCTTTATTACGTTTTTGGTATTCTGCTAAGTTTTCATTTATCACCTGAAGTTTAACATGTCTAAATTCATTAAAATAATAGAAGTATGGGACTTTAATTTTTATGGTTTCTCAAAGTAATCTGTGGTTTGGTCTCCAAATATATCATATATTTGATTCTGATTTTCCAACAAGATCTCGTAATTTGTATCAAAATTCTTGTTGAGGATAATTCAAGAGTATATAACGATTAGTTTTATTGTTAAGCTTTTATCTTTCATCTCTCAAATTATGCATAAATGATTTCAATTCAATCACTTTCAAATATATGTAGAAATTTTTCTTCTAGTTCAAATACTCTATGAAATATCACCATCTAGAGGAGTTGAATGATAAATTTTGATTAAGCATACGACGATGGTCGTAACTTCTCCTCAGAATAATTATGAAGGTTTGCATATACGAGATTTTGAGCTTTATATTGTCTTCTCGACAATAATACTTTTCAAAGGTTTTTTTTATATTCGTCATTATTATATTTTTAACAAACTTTAGCTTATTACGGTTTTCAGATCAATTTTAGTATGAAAAACCTTGAATGCCTCTACAACTTTATCCTTGGACCTTAAAGTAAATGCCCAAACGTTTCTAAAATAATTATCAATAAAGTTGACAAAGTATTGTGCACCATCAAGTGATCTTTACGTAAATAAATAAGAATTTGTGTATACAATATTCGAGGATATTTTTCCTTCTCGATGGAAGGGTCTGATGAAATGCCACCGTATGTTGTGTACCAACTAACAATTTATATATGATTCCAAATAAGTATTTAGCATACATGGGATAAGATCTTTCCTTGTTATATTTTTCAAGCATTTTCACTCGTATGTCCAAGCTACTTATGTCATAGCTGAGTGTCATTCTTGACGGGTTTGACACCTCCATTGTGGAGATTTTTTGATACTATTTAAAAGGTGATATGCTTGTTGTCGTAAGCCATTATAAAATACCCTCTGGTGAGCTTCAATTTTTCTTTAACAAAATAGCTTGAATAACCTTCATCATCAAGTTTTCTAGAAGATATTAGATGTAACTCAATATCTAAAATATATCTTAGCATCTATCCAATATCAATATCCAAACAAATTTTACTGATAATAATAAATTTTAAATTTTATAATTTTATTTTTATGCATCTGAACTCACTAGACATGCAAGATGAGAATAAGTTAAGATGTCAAATAAGATAACATAAATCACCATAGTAAAACAAACCATGAATATTATTTACAAACAAAATTTAAGCAACTATCATAAATGAGAAATAATTATTTGACGGTAACAATAACTAAAGTATTACCGCATTCTCTTCATTTGGACTTATCAATGACTTTATCTTAATTTCTCAATGCTTCATCACGCTTAAAATTTCTGTATATGTTTTTCTATGGCCATTTTTGTTATAATTGAAACAATTAAAGGGTTTCTCAAATTTGATTTGTTATGAACTCGTGAAGTGGACATGTTTTATATATTCAGTCTGGAGCTCTATTTTTTCCTCGTCTTTTAGCAAAGTTTGCATCTAAATGAGACAAATAACTTAAGTATATGGATCGATCCACTTCATTTAAGATGTTATTATTTACGATATTATGGAAACGTTTGGTGTAGAAGTACTCAATAATATTAATAATGTCTCTCATCCCATCAGAAAGATAACTAAGCAGAAGTCAATTCAATACCTCATCGTCTAAAAATATTCCAACGTTTCAAGTTAAATTTTAAGTGGTTGAAATTAATTAACGTGCTCTACCAAGCTTCGATCATCTTTGTATTAAGCTGCACAATTATTCTGATGACAAAGGTTTACCATTTTGCCGGGAAAATATAATATTGAGCTTGTTCCATAACTCAAGTGCATTTTTCAATGTAACAATTTTCATTGTGAAACATCATACTTTCAGACTTGTCTTTATTAATAATAAACATGTATAAATTTTTACAATACAAAATACCCGCCATCTTCGTTTTTTATAACAATGAATTAGAACATGTAAGTTTAATCATCCATAACACATTATAAAATTAATACATTATATCACACAAGATAATCAGATAACATGAGCTATGTTACCATTATATTTGAAAAAAATCACTAAATACGCAATGGAAAAATATTAAAATTTATTCTTTTTTTGTTAAGTATAAAAGAGGAAAATGAAATAGTAAATAACATAATGATTTAAGTTGAAAACCTTCCGAACATAAGATAAAAAAAATTGAAAGGACTAAAATTCCAAATACTTCAGTATAACACAATATATGATAGGAATATTTGAATTCTCTCTATGAAATATTATAGCCTTACAAGATACATCAACGAAAAAGAATACACAAAATCTAGAACAAACTCACTACGTATGTACCGAATGCAATATCCTCACACTCAATTTTCAGAATGATAATCTCACCGGTGTATATGGACTCGAAACAATATATCAAAACTTTGTCTCAAACAGACTATAATTGACCATCTAACCAGAACTCTCAAATGTTTACTATATAAAGATTTTTCGAATTTAAAAATTTGGTCCCCCATAAATTTTATTATTTTTTATGCTTTTCATGTGTGTAACATTTTATTTTCTCACACTTTTTATGTTTTTTTCTAGTCTTCACTTTATTTACATAAAAATTAAAAAATAATCACACAACAATAGTATCATGCAAAAAAGTGTAAAAGACATTTATTTATTATTATTAATTAATTAACTTAACTTCACATTTGTATTAGATTATGGTTTTAATTCAGAAAAATCAAAGAAACGGTTTTGAAATATTTTTATATTATAAAATATGACTCCCTAAAATAACATATATTACTTTTTATTTTTAACAACTAAAACCATCCAAAATGATACGTTGACTATGCAGTATAATTTTTATTAAGATATGTAGTAACAAAGTAAAAAAATATGTATACATATTTCATGACATTTGTATCGAGGCATTGCGTCCACATTCATTGTTAAAAAAATAAAATTAATCAATTTAATATAGATATAATAGATCGTTGTTGGTTGTGTTTTCAACGACCATGGTAAATCTAATACGTTGACATTAAAAAAATAACGTCAAGGATACATAATTGTGAATTAGGTCTCACTTGCTAGGATAATATTTTATGTTTTAGGTTAGAGGCCCTTATGGTTTTGCGTTTTTATGCTTGTTATTTTTTATTTTCTCACTCTTTTTATGGTTGTTATTTTTTTTTCTAGTCTTCACTTTAATTATATAAAAAGCTAAATAATAATAATAAATCATTCAACATTAGTTGGATTAAAAAAAATATAAAACACATTTCCTTATTATTAATAATTAATTAAATTAAATTTACATTTACATTTGATTATTATTTCAATTATTAAAAAATGAAACCAATATTTAAAAAAAAATACTTTTATAATATAAACTATAGCTCCCAAAAATAATATATATATATATATATATTTTATTATTTTTAAAAATTAAAAAACCATCGAAGAAAACGATAAGTTGATTAGGTAGTATAACTTTTATTAAGATATGTATTAAACAAATTAAAAAATTTAAGTTAATATATATACATATTTCATGACATTTGTATCGAGGTATTGCGTCCACATTAATGGCTAAAAAATAAAATTAATTAATTTAATATAAACTAATAGATGGATGTTAGTTGTGTTTTCAACAATCATTGTAAATCCAATAGGTTGACATTAATAAACAAAATATAATAACGTCAAGAATTCATAATTGTGAATTAGGTTTCAGATGATATTTTCTGTTTTAGGCTAGAGAGTCCTTATGGTTTTATGTTTTTTATGGATGTTATTTTTCACTTCCTCGCTATTTTTATGTTTGTTATTTTTTTTCTAGTTTTTATTAATTATATAAAAAGCTAAAAAAATAATAATAAATCGTTCAACATTAGTTTTGATAAAAAAAATGTAAAACACATTTATGTATTATTATTATTAATTAATTTAATTAACTTCACATTTATATTAAATTATTATTTTAATTATTAAAAAAATTAAACCAACATTTAAAAAAAATATAATATAAAATATAGCTCCCAAAAATAATATCTTTTACTTTTTTTATTTTTAACAATTAAAAAACCATCTAAAATGATACGTCGATTAGGTAGTATCATTTTTATTAAGATATGTATTTAACAAAGTAAAAACATTTAAATTAATATATATACATATTTCAAGACATTTGTAATGCGTCTACATTAATTGTTAAAAAAATATAATTAATCTATTTAATATATATGTAATAAATGTAATACGTTAGACATTAAAAACAATCTATAATAATAATGTCAATACATAATTGTGAATTAGGTTTTATTAGATAGTATAATATTGACCACTTTGAGTGAGAAGACTTTTGTTATTTGGTTTGGTGTATTATTGCAATATCGTATATTAGTTAAAATATTTATTTTCACTTATGTATATATATTATTTTAAGTCTAAACTGTTAGAGATATTATATGTAATACGTACGATTTCTAAATAATAAATCCTAACCGCTTCTTTGACGTTACTTATTGGAGGTTATTTCTTTCTTTTCTCTCTTTGTTTCTTGACATGGTATCAGAGGAAGTAATTTGATCGGAGAAGCATAGGGATCTCCTATTTCGTAGATCTATTAGTAAGGAAGTCGATCGATCACAAATTGAATATAGAAGATAAGTTTTGTCGTGAACGTATTCATTGGTAAAATTGCTGATAGAGAAGATGAGTGTTGTGTGATCTTAATTGATAAAATTGATTATTGTATTCGTTTTAATTTGTTTGGTGTTTAGATTTCGTTCTTCGTTTGGATTTGAATTTGGTATAGATTTAGTTTGGATTTGTTTTGAGGTTAAAGTTTGGTGTTTCGTTTTTGCTGCAATTTTTTGTTTTTATTTTGTGTAACAAACTCGCAATTTTTTTCTGAGGGAACCGCAACCGCTACTTAACGAGTGGGCACATGGTAAACCCTCAGTCTGATGCAATTGCCTGTAAACCAACGCCAGAAGGTAAATCATACAAGGTGATAGACTCAGCCGAAAAAGAATTTTTATAAAGGAGCTCGAACTCATGACCTTTGGTCACAAACATGCCTTATTCCACCAACTCGGCTACCCCTGGAGCTAACAAACTCACATTGTTTATTTATACATTATATTTTTCGTCAGAACATAAAACTCTTACTCGTAAACAAAATAGAAGACTAATGAACTTGGACCCTTATATCCTAACATAAGCAACATTGGATAATCGGCCAAAAGAAGAATCAAACTTATACTCCTAAAAATAATTTTAAAATAATAAATAATCTTTACATTTGAAAAAATGGAAAGAAATTGTCCAAACTGTTCGTATTTTAAATAAAACTAAATGTTTTAAACATGTTTATTAAAATAAATATTTAATATCTCATGCTTCATGGAGATAGAGACTTCATATTTTGGTTCCGAATTGTCAACAAGGTTTCTATATTTTCTGTCCCCCAATTATCAAAGGGATATTAAATGATTTCATATGACTGAAATTGTTGTCCAAAATTGACCGTACGGACCAAGAATTCACAAATAATTTAGTTGGCTTTATAGACCTAAAACTCACACCAATACAATAAGTAAGTTTTGTTTTCTTTAGTTCATTCATGATCATAGATTATTTTAAAACCGGAATTCGGAGTTATTTCAACAGCACATACCACGTGCAAAACTCCTCTGGGAAGCATTTGTTATAGCGGAATCCATAATCGAGAGAGTCTGGTACGAGTAGCCCATTTCTTTATTTGGTGGGCCAAGCCCGTCAAAATCTCTATGTGAAGTACCTTAATAATTTTGAACTGTGACTCTGAGGAAAATTAACAGGAGTAGTCCGGGCCATATCCAACAAATTATGTTTGGCAGACAAAAGCTCACGGCACTGCTCTTCTAACATCCACACATCTTATTGTATCCTCGTAACCAGCTTCATCCGATTAGTCTTATCGGGATACTTTTGACGAAATTCACTCTCGTTCTTGTGTTGAACCATGAATGGGTCGTGGTTAGCTTTAGATTGATGGTTATGTTGATGAGAATGATTCAGTTTTGGCATGAAATGTTTTCGATTTCTCTTTGGTTGTACACCAAGTGTTTTAAAAAATTCCAATAGAAGAAAGGAAGCCCTGAAACCGTCTTGTTTTGTACTAAAACGATAAAGCACCCACTTCAGAAAAAAAACAAAGATGAGTTAGTGTTTACTTTACGTATAAAATGGTTTGGACTGAGAAAGCCCTGATTGCACAGCTGTGGGGCTGTTCAAAAATGTTACGTTTTGTCTAAAAAGGTAACAACGTTTTGAGAGATGTTCAATCATCCAAAAAAAATATGACATACCTTTTCTAATCCATGTTTTTATTTTAACACGATTCTAGTTTTTATTGACGTCGAGCTTTTCTGGGAGACCTCTTTGTTATATCCTTCAAGGTTTTGAAATTTTTATGCAAAATCAGAATTCCTCCTATACCATAAATTTACTACCAATTTTATTTGTTGTAGTTTTTCTAAATTTTATTTTCTTAATACCTGGAAAATTAGAGTCTTGCTAGCATATGGAAATTCAGATAATAAATTTATTTGAGCTTTGTTAGTATAATAAGATTGGAGCATTATATCGAGTATAAATAAGGTTAACACTTGTATCTTCTCTAATTATTCTATTGTTTACATTGGTTTTTGATAACCAATGAATTCAACAATTTCTGATTTAAAAATGTATTTGATTTTCTTCTTGAAATTTTATTAGAAACACCTTTAATATTCCAATTTAAGATTTGAATTGTCATCTATGACTAGAATTTAAAGGT
This sequence comes from Limnanthes douglasii subsp. nivea, assembly GCA_036936605.1. Classification (NCBI taxonomy): domain Eukaryota; kingdom Viridiplantae; phylum Streptophyta; class Magnoliopsida; order Brassicales; family Limnanthaceae; genus Limnanthes; species Limnanthes douglasii. Next base: position 344,260,631 of record JAUPFV010000001.1, read on the forward strand.
TTAGATGGTCTTTTAAAATGAAGAGTTTTGGTGGTAAGAAATCATTTTAGTGGCTTGGTTTTTGTTTTCTTTGTCTTTTTATTAAGAATTTTCTTAATATATTTTCCATTAATAGTTTTGGCCGGTGATATAGGGATTACCGATAGTCTTTTATTTTGTTTAGGTGAAATTGATTATATATCAAGGTATTCAAAATAATTGTAAGAAGAAAAAACATTATCCAATTTTATAATTTCAAGAGATTCTAGGATTTCATAGTTTATTTCTTACACTCTATTTATACCATAGTCTATATTATTCTGGGTAATGACATAACAATCAAGATTGGGTAGTTCAACCTTGTTGGTAGATCATTGGTTTTTCTTGGTTGTTATTCTCTATAAAATGAGTATAAGGAATAAGTTTTTTGAAAAGAAGTTCATCATCTAATGATGAACTTGTATTAATCTTTTGAACCTTCAAATTATCATAATTACTTAATAAGGTTGTAACAGATTGTGAATTGTCTATTTTATTTTGATTTTTTCAGCTATAATTAAAGATTTCATTTTGGAAACTCATGTTTCATTTTGGTTAAGATTAGTAGATTTAGAGTTAGTGTCTAGTCTAATATTACTTAAAGGTTGAATATTTGATTATGAGTTTCTTAAGAAAAGTACAGGATGGTGAGTTAAAAATGTTTACAATCTAGACAATATGAAAGTTTATCACCATGAATTATATCAATCCATAAACCATTTTAAGCACCAAACTCAACCCAGACTTTATGAGTTAAGTGTTTTGAAACATCCAATTCAATCCATATCTTGCAATAGTTGAATTTGGTTATGTTTTTATAGGGACCCATATGGATTCATATTGACCTTTGATTATTACTCTGTTTTGCTAACAGTAGGATTACTATCTTGATTGGACCGGTGATTGATGGTCGTATCTGATGTAATGTTAATAGAGAAATACTGGTTTTGTGATGCAGGAAGTATATGACAAAACCAGTCTTTCTAACTCAATTTATTTGTATAGATCACATATATTTCTATCTTCTAAAAACAAACAAAACAAAATCAATGACTAATATTTTTAGAGAGCTTTTTGTTCTTATTTCCACAACCAAATTAAACATAATTATGCAACTTGAATATAATTGTTTTTTAGCAACCAAATTTCACGTAATTCTGCAAATAGAACACACTTGCTTTTTCTAGACTTATTTCCTAACCCAATTGCACGTATTTTCATAACTGGAATACATTCCAATATTTGTTTTTAAAAATAAGTTTTGCCAACTCAAAATATATATATATTTAAAACTACAAAAAGTTAGTTGTTTCACACCCAATTAACACTTATTTTAACAAAACAAGTTTGTTTTTTTTGTTTTTTCACTCAATGAGTCTTTCTTAGCAACCAAACTCATGTTTTCGTATATATCTTCTTCTTATTTTCGCAACACATTTGCATGTAATTTCACAAGTGAAACATAATTTTTTTTAGCAACCAAATCAGACGTAATTTCATATTTGGAACATAATTATTTTTTAGCAACCAAATTACATGTAATCCCACAATGGAAACATAATTGCTTTTCCAGATTTATTTTACAACAAAATCACATGTAATTTTACAACTAAAAGTAAATTCTGAAAAAAAAAAAATCAAATATATTTTTCATGAATCTAGTTTTATTCGTCTTAAAAAATAAAACAAATGATATTTTGGATATGTTTTAGAGCTATAGTTCGAAATGATATGACATTTAAAAAAACACAAACGACACGATACAAAAAACAGTTAGAGATATTTCAGACTATGAGATAGTTATTTATAAATACTAATTTAACACCATGTGGTTGTCCTTATTTGATCAAATATTGGATGGTTATTGGTAAATAAGTTTGATATAGCGTATAATGAAGGTATAATTATTAGAGGGACAAATCAATCAAAGGAAACGCTTGACCATTCCATATATTTAACATGCATGTATTTATTTATTTACTTAAAATTAGTTTAGTTAATTATTTTATTTTAATTAATTAATTTTATGACCTATTGGCTTGAGACTATTTGGATTTGGATTTGGATCACGTTCGGATTTGAGCCTAAACCACATTATGGCATGTTAGGCCTATTAGAGCTAATTTTCCGTATAATAGTTTTAAGGCATTAATGGAAGGTGGTGATTTTACTTCTTTTGTTAGACTCTCTCTCTCTATACATTTACTTAAGCAGCTCAATTATCTCTCTACCTTCCACCAAAAATTAATTATTTTTTCCCCTATTAACTAATCATCTTAAAAAAATAATTGATTTGACGAGGGTAGTTATTGGTAAACTACACTAAATTAAATGAGTAAAGTTTATTTTGTCCCACATAAGTGATCTTCTCGTTTCTTTCTGTATTCAATTTTTTTAAATCCAAAAAATTAGTTTATTCTTTAGAGAATATATAAGTTTGATTTTGGAACTATAAATCTATTATAATCTTTTTTACAAAATTATTTTACCTATATATTTTGTTGATCAAATTTGGTAGATTTTATTGATTCCTAAGAACTTTGTCTATTTTGATGAGTTTTGTTTATTTCACGCTTGTTATGAAATGTAATAGCTCAACCTAAAAACAATAACAAATAATTATTTAAAAAATATATTTATATTGTTTGATATTTTTTACTTTTAAAATATGTTATTGATAAACTCTTAATATCTCGGTTAGATTTACCTATAGATGTGTTTCTACTTATATTAAAAGTGGTGTTATAGGTCGATTTTTGAAATACATCAATTTTTTCGAACCAAAATTACTTTTAATCGATTCGGAGTTAAGGCTTCTGATGAGGTGTCACCTATACATGTGCACGTATGCTTATATACAAACAATACAAAGTTTAACACCGTCGCTATGCATAGTCGTGTACCTAATGTACACGAATTTGTGTACCCTTGATAAAAATGTATGTATATTGTATTATTATCTATTATTTTTCATTTTATTATAATGTTTTTAATTTGATTTTTTTTGTTATAATGTATTGTTTAGTTTTATAGGTGAATTTGAATTATTCTAATTGAAATAATATTATTTAATCCAAGTTAAGAGACACCTAAACAAAAAAATTAGGATTTACTATGCAATATATCATCAATGCTCAAGTCCACGGGCGCCACCAACGAAACGTGTTTCACTATAATAGAAAAGGGTTACAAAATTTCAAATACGAAACGTGTTTCACTATAATAGAAAAGGGTTACAAAATTTCAAATATTGTTTTATGTAGTCATAGTAATTTATTTATAGGGAATAAATAAACAAACTAGATAATGGGCCTAATTGGCTCATATACACAAAACTATATAACACAATATCCATTACCATTACACTGTCAATGACACGAAACTGTACCATAAGACACATTGCAATAAAATACGTTGTTAACTTATTCGAATCATCATCAACAAACAAATTATTTATACAAAACTATTGTTTAACTTAAGACAACTATTGTTTAAATTAAGACCGCAACTGACTCTCATAAAGGAAAAAGATTTTTAATATAGTGTCTGTTCATTTTGAGACAACATAGGTTAGTAAATGAGCTCATTGTGAGACAAAATAGGTTAATAAAAAAGACACCTCGTAGTCGCATTCCACCATAGTCCAGCTTGATAGCCAGTGGGTTGTGGTAGTGATAGAAATTTTGGTAAACATATATTGCTGAGTCATCTCTCTTTTTTATAGAAAACTAATTAAAATGAGAAAAATGGTTGATGGTATGAGGTAGATCAAGTGTCTCATTCCGATTAGTGAAAGTGGGGGACTCTTCGGTAAGTGAGTGTTGGAAATCAGTTCTCTTTGAATGTTTATTTGTATTTTATGACTTATCTTATTTTGCATTATTTAGCAGTTTCGATTTGATTTTAGACGATTTTCAATTTCAATTTTAGACAATGTTGATGCTTAAAACAATATTTTATGTCGATTTATTTTCTATGATATCATACACGGACTTTCTTTGTTTTTTTGTAATTTTTTTAGTTTTAAAATTTAATCCTCAATAGAGTAACAATGTTAATAAAATTATTTATGAAGTTGATCCTAGTGTTAATGGTTGGTCTAAAATGGGATTCAAAAAGGTAATTTAAAAATAAACAGTTTAACAAAAAAATACGAGTGACTAAATGTTTTGCTACCACGGATAGAGCACGGTATCGGTTATACTTGGATCGGTGTGTCGTTGGTACCTATCAATTAATTTTTTTATAACTTTCTAAAACTGTGATATTTAAGTATCGACATAATAGTATGACACCGTAGGTACGATGTCCTAAACATCAATGGTACTTAAACAACACATTTCTAAAGAGTTGCTAAAAATACAAGAATGATGTACCGGAGGTAAAATAGCCTTGTACCATCGGTTGTGAATACACCCCCAAGGGCATATCCATATGTTGTGCCATTTTATTGGCTATTGTATTCAATATTTTCTACCCAAATTTATTTCGAACTATTTTAACCTAATCCAACATCATTTCTCCATATATACCAGTCAAATTATTTTTGTATCTCCATTTACGAAAATTATAACAAAACACATCTTTAAGATCTACGATATAGAATGGATTCTCTCAAATCACATTTTTATTATTACAAATACTAAAAAACTAAGTATCAAATGACTTCTTACTAGAACAAGACCGAAACATTAATTTGTACAAAAAATTGGTTATTTGATGAAAAAATGTAAATTTTTTAAATTAAAAAAACTTGAATGTTTAAATTTTACATCTATTTTGTATGATTTTAAAATCTTTTCTTTGATAATATAAAGACAAAATGAACAAGTACAGATATGAATGTTTGAGTTCGGACTTGGATTTTAACACAAATAATATACAAATAATGATCCAATTAGTTGATTTTATTTAAAATAATTTATGATATAATTATATAATTATGTAATCAAATGCGATATATATGATTCTGAATTGTTGAGATTGATTCTGCTGTCTTGGTTAATCTTCTGATTTTTGGTAATACTCCATGGTACCTGGATCCGATGCTGAATTGTTGTAGGAAGCTTCTTTGTTCTGAGATGATAGTGAATCAAATCTTTCGAGAGCAGAATTTAGGAGCTGACTGGATTGCTAAGCATGTTCTTGAAAGGAATTCTGATTTGGAGTTTGATGGGAGCAGTGCTCCTTTGAAATTAAAAGCTATTGCTCTCTTAGAAAGTGTTAATCTTGGTTACTTGAGGTTACGAAATTAGGGTTTATGGACTGGTTGAAGAGGTCAAGAGTTTGAAGATGGTGACTAGAGGTTGAAGATGAGGTTTTGTTAGAGCGTAAAGGGTTTTTAAATTTCTGTAAAATTGCCCTATAGGGCTTGTACTCTTTTTCAGTTTAATAAATGGCCCTTTAATAAAAAAAAAATGCGATATATATGAACTTTTATTTTATTTTTGTACTCCAAGTTAATGAAATCAATTCCAAAGCCCAATTTTATCTATTTTAATTTGATCATTTGTTTATTAAAATTGTGTAAAATTAAATTTATTTTATATTAATTTAACCGTTTGTTTGCAGGACGAATTTTCGGTGATGTTTATTAAAATTATGTAACATTAAATTTAATACGGTCTAGATTTTATGTTTAGCTGAATTTCTAGTTCTCATATTTTCGAGCTTAATATATATATCTATGTTAGTTTTATAGTTTTTATATTTTCGTGTTTATATTAAATATGTGTATCGAACTAATAAAAATTTAAAAATATCTTATGTCAAACCGATCTGATGATCAGATTCGTGTTTCAGGTAAAATTGATAATTTGTCTATTAAATCGGGTTTGCGATTCAGAATGGTTACAATTTCGTATCCAACAAGTGTTTTGTGTTGGTTACAATTTCATATCAAACAAATCGGGTTTAAATCCGATAGATTTTTAACAGGCTGGGTTCTTCTCTGAAATAGACCGCCCTAAATTTAAAATCACTTAAGAACGTACAATGAATAGCAGTTACTTACTAAAGAAACCAAAAATGCCTATTGATAATTTTAATTTTTTATTAAGTACTAAATAGTAACTATAGATACATAAATTATACGACAAACAACAACACAGCAGAACCGAACAGACTCCATACCCAAGCCTTTTTCACTTAAAATACACATATCTTGCAATATATATTTAGAGGTGAAGAAAGTCTCCATCCACCAAACTACATGAAACCAACAAGAGAAGACATCTTCCTAGTCAAAAGATTACTTAATACATTATTCATACTTATAAGATATTGTGTATATATGTGTTCTATATACTGAAATGGCATACATATCCGAATTTAGCTATTATAGATATATAAAATGGGTATCAGAGACCAAGTAATAGAAGGATCTCAATTGCAAAGAGATATCAATTGTAAAAGAAGGTATAACGAAGCCGGAAAACAATATCGACAATTCTTTTAGGTATAGCAGCTACTTTTTACAAATCGAGAAGGTGTATAACGACAACATTTCAGATCGAGTCCTCACTCGACTCTCGATACATAATATATAGCTAATCATGTTAAATTATATGGAGACTGTGAATTATAATGGAAAAACAATCGGTCCGCTAAATAAATTTTTAGCTACTACTTCTATGCAGCAGCATCAACAAACACAGCCGAAGCAAGATGCAGAACTAGTTTTGTTTATATAACCTAAATTTGAGCCTGAATCCAACTTCCTTTCCTCTATGTAATCCAACTAAGCCTTGCTTATCCAATAAGTAGTTTGCACCTTCATATGTATAAGACTATAGTATAATATCGTCTAAACAGAACTGAGCCTTGTCAGTTTATGCTAGTAGCTAATAAGGGATCTCAACTGTAAAGGTCTAAGTTACGACAACCAGATCAAATGGAATGATTACTTAAGCTCGCAAATATACGTATAACCGGTGAAAAGGAAATGGTTGAGTCTTTACATCTAAAGAACCTCTTGTAGCCCAAACCAGTCTACAATTTCTACATTTCTAATCTCCTACCTAGCCAGATTATTAAAACCGAGGCTACAAAATAACAGAAGAAACACAAGCTTATCCCATTGCTACTTCTGAAATGAGTAGCCTTTTCCAATGCTATTGTTACATACGAAGAAAAGTGCGAGGCAATCAAATACACAAACAGCAACATACAACACAAGCATCTTATAAATCTTGCAAATTCTTTGATTGTTGAGCTTAAACAGAAGATGAGAATACCCATAAGGCTACATACATGAATATCTAACTTACTTGACATGATTGCGAATTGCATCAAGCATCCAAGTTCTCCATCTGGACACTGCTCTTGAGAGGCACATACTCGCCTAGATAGCCACCGAGGTGATCGTGCAAAGCCAGCTTATCGATCGACTGATGATGATAGCTTTTGCAGACATAGTAAAACACACTCTGCACCAATAATCCCACAAGATTCACAATCACCAACAGACCAACCAAGAACCCACCGACAACGATTCTTGTGAAAAAAATGTAATCGTCGCCACCGTGAACCACCACTGAGGTGAAAATCATACCGATGATTCCACACGTCACCAGATACCCGAAAACCATCACACTCGCCATTCGTGTCTTGCCCTGTAACAATTCGTAGCTCTTTTTCATGGCTGCCAATCCATAAACTGGTTCGAGGACCGAAACAACGCTAGCCAAATGCCAGACCGCGGTTATGTAGACGTGAACGACGAGGAATAATAAGAATATCACCAGCAAAGCGAAAACAGCCAACCCCACATTCGCGACATCGATTGCGATTATCAAAACAATCAAGAACACGAAGAAAACGGAGTTATACGCAAACATCAAGAGCGAAACCCATAAGAAAGTGATGAACAACCGGTTGAACACCTTGGGAATCGCGGACATAGTGGAGGAGAACGAAACCGGCTTCGAAGTGTAGAGAGAGGCCACGGTGAAGACGACTGCGGCCGTGGAGAGGAGAGAGAAAGCGAAGAGGAAGATTAGGTAGCAGAACTGAAAAACCAACAGCTCGGTCCACTCGTGGCGGGTCTGCTCCGGGTCGGCGGCTGGGTAGGAGGAGTCGAGACGGGTCAAAATCGGGTGGGTGAAGAGAGAGTGAGCCAAAATGGCGAAAGAGAGAGGGAAAATTAGGGTTAGGGTTATATAATAGAAAGTTTTTGATGCCAGTCTAGGGATCGTGACTGACTCTCGAAGTATATCGGATACGGTCAAGAACTGGAGCTCTTCCGGTACCAGATCCATGATCGAAATAGAAGCTCTTTAGAATTTACAAAAGCTGATTGTAATTGAAAAACTGGAGCTTTAGAGCTTGTTTGGGAGAAAAAAAAAACAAGGATGAAGAAGAAGATGAAGATGGTGGCTTTGAACACGTTGAGATCGAACAATCGAGAGAGACGCGGAAAGAGAAGAGAGAGATAAAATTGTTTGGCTATTGGAATTGGAAAATGTATTTTGCTTTTGATTTTTCGGCTTTCGGAATAACGTGTTTCTTGACTAGAATAACGATATGACGTGTCAAAACGGTAGCCGTTCATAAGTAACTTTATAGGATTGGATTTAGATATGTAAGGAAACTTAGTTTTGTCGCCACCGGTCACAAGTTTTGTAAGGTGGTCCGAGGTGGACGACGACGGTGAATGTGATTTCAGGATCCATGTAAATTTGAACGTTTGAATAAGAACGTTCTTTTTCACCTTTTCTCTTTTAATTATTTTAACTTGCATTAATGGGTTTAATATTTAGTTAAGGAGTTCAAAATTAATTGTGTTCAAGTCAACATGAGAATAAAATCAAGGCTCAAGTGAAGGGTTAAGTTGCACATCTTTCAAACTTTTTTTTTAGATTTTTTTATTACTAACTTCGAATTGAACTACATAGTAGCGCACAAGTAGCTTAATTACATACAAAATTTTTGGCGCTAAATAAAAGATATTACGATTTGATTTTATTCCATTACGATTCGATTTTATTCAAACCATTATAGGATTTTTTTTTTTTGGAAATTCAGAATCAGCAAATAATTAGATTTGAGATAAAGTCTTTTCGGATTTGATTGACGATTGAGAAGGCTTGCTCTAAGAGGGACTTTCAACAAACATATCGTCTCACAAAGACTTAATTAGAAAAACCATTATTCTCATAATTTGCAAGGAGTCAAATTAATGCGTAATGAAGAATTGAAAAAGCTTTTAGCCTGATTTGAAAGAAGAATCTCAAGAAATGAAGACTTGATCTTGTGACATATGTTCCACCACAGATTCGATCAAGAACATGTATGATATCCTTGAGATTGTTGAAAGTTTCTTTAAGGTGCAATCGTTTTTAGATAGAAATTGCAAATCTCTTTATGAAATTGCTGATTTGATTCAACAAAGAGATGTTTTATAGTTTCATTAGACTCGCAGAATTGACATTCTGAGACTAGAGTAACATGTCTTTTTGGAGAATATTATCAGTTGAGATCCAACCATTAAGAGCTCCCCAACATATAGAAAAGCATTTTTTGGGACATATATTGTTCCAGATTCTCTTAAATAGATGGGAATGATTGTGCTTATACCTAAAGGGTGTCATGTTTTCTTAGTTTTGAATGAACCATCTTTGGATAACAACAAAGTTATTATGTCCTCCACCATATAATTTAGTTTAAGATTCTGCGTACTTTTAATCTGAGTATGGTTACATTGTTTCTAAGCTTATTCAAGTTCCAATTTTCACTCTCATTATCCCAAAATGAATTGACAGAATCTTTCATAAACCAACTATTATCTTCATTTTCAAAGAGCTTAATGAATGGGGAGGATTTGCACAAGTTGTCAAGCCAAAAAACAACACTTTAATTGCCAAGCTACTAATGAATGTGATTCTCAGCAATATGTCTTATGAACATAAGTTTTTTCCAGGTAAGAGAATTGTGCTTATAAACATTGACTTGTAGTGGGTGCTGATTAGATTTACAGTATGTGTTGGCCATAAACTTAGCCCATAGAGAATTTTAAGATCTGAATTTAAACCACAATTTGCAAAAAAAATATCTTACAAGTCATTAATAGATATAATATTAAGGTCACCATCTCCAAAAGGCTTAGTTAAGTTTTACAATTTAGTCTAGTTTATATTTATGTTCTCAGAAGAGGATCTCTATAAGAAGTTGTTAAAATAGTATTTTTAAAATGAATTACAGTTTTAAGAAGATTAAAGTTTTGAATCCAATATAGGGGTAAGACATTATGACATAATTTATAAGAGTAAGCTTACCACCATCAGACAAATATTAACCATTTCACTCATTGATTTTATCATTAATTGTAGTTGTAAGAGGATCAATTTTTTTTATCTTATTATTGGTATTGAGGGAGACACCTAAATAGGTGATGTGATGAGAGCTCATTGTGAAGCCGCTATGGATTTCAATAATAGCTTTCCTATTAGAGTTAAGATTGGCTTTAGTAATTATTTTGGTCTTATCCTTATTGATGGACTGATCCGAGCTATATTGATAATGGTTTTGAAAATTTTCCAATTAAGGTAAATTTTGAAGACTATAACAATCTTTCTTTGTCTTTTTTGTTGTATTGGATTGAGATATGGTCTACATTATCATAAATGTCTTCAGGGTTAATTGATTTTTTTTATTTTCTTGTTCAATGCTTCAGCATAGGACGTGTTAAGTATGATCATCGTGTTTCTTGTGGAGTCTGATGATTATTGACTAGGAAATCATCTTCATTTAGATTTGGAGTTCCAGATGAGTTGGAGATAACCTTTCTTTTTGTCTCGGGTTGGATAACTTGAACAAATTTCCTTCTTTGACTAAGTAATGTATGTGATAAAGCACTTCTTGGAAGTTGAGACGACCATTTTTGTTTGTCTTTTTCCATTATTAAGCCTAATGATCCATGGCAAGCCTTCCGGGATCTCTTGATTCTTCAGGGTAGCAGAGTATAATTAAAGGATTATGACTCGAAGGATTAAAGATGCAAAGACTAGATGATAGTTTTCTTGGAGATAAAAAAATACTATCCATAGAGAAAAATCTTCATCGCGTATCTTTCAAACTTAATTACTCATAAAATATTTGAAAAATATTCCATTAATATATATATATATATATATTAATAATAACGTTCACTTTTTTAAAAACGTTTACAAATAATATAAATTAACTAAAACAAAAATTAAGTTTTATTTAAAACTAATATATATTAGAACAAAACTAATATTTAATAAATATAATATTAGGTGTTCCTTAGTGTTATGAGATGTTTATTTATTCTTTTAAAGATAGAATTTTTATCCATGATATTTAATTATAGTCATGTTATGAATAAAAATAATTACACATAAGTTCATCTTCAATCTCAAGATCTATATAATTACTTTTAATACTACTAAAAATTATGTCAAAATTTAAAATAATAATGTCATTGTACGAACAAAACTTCATCTTGAATCTCAAGATCTGTATCCTACTATATAATTACTTTTAATTTTGCTAAAAATAATTTGGAATTGCTAATGAATAATAAATGATAATAATCTTGAACCTCAAGTTCTGTATTTAATTTCACCATCTTCCTAACCAAATTTATCTACAACTGATCATAAATTCAAATATGGAAGCAGAGCTAGTCTTCATCCTTGTACCAGTTTCCGGTCACTTATCATCAGCCATCGAGCTCGCCAAACTCCTCGTCTGACACGACAACCACCTCTCTATCATAGTCCTCATAATGAAATCCTTTGAATCCACACCCACGGTCTTGGTAGTCGACAACCACTAATTTGCATCATCGAACTTCAGATCCGACGAAGATGTGTTTGAATGAGCTCTTCTAATGAACTTTCTGGTAAGATCTATCTCAGTTGTGCAAATAGGTACCATTTTTAGTCGATCTTGATTTGCCAAAAAATAATTTTAGTGGTGAAATCCCCCCCGAACTACAAACTGTACTTTCTTTTTTGGGTAAAAACATCCAATTAATATTAGAACTAACATGAAAGAAGTTTAATATTTGGGGAAACTAAGAAAATTATACACGTCTACTCAACTAAAACACCATAAATATAACTAAAATCCATAACATTCGATAATGCAAAGTTGTAAAAGGAAAAATAGTAAATAATAAATGGTCATACTAGATTATTTCTAGTTCTTTGATTCAAGAGGAAGAAGATGGTTCTTTTATTCACATGGAATAAAAGAATAAATAATAAATGGTCTGAATAGTAAAAATTAAATGGTAAAGTGAATGAAATACTAAATGGTAAGTTAGTTAAAATAAATGGTAAAATGGTGAAAAGTAAATAATAAATGATAAGTTAGTTAAATAAATAATAAAATGGTAAAAACGTTATAAGTAAAGGTAAAAAGGTTAAAAAATTAGTCCATGAACATTTTAGGTGTGAATCATTGAGTGACCGTATTTGCAACAAAAAATTATATTTTTAGATTTTACATGTCACTACCTGTTAAATTGATACGTATCGGTGACTATATATCCAACATTCCTAAACGTGGATGACTAGTTCTGGGACGAAAAAACCTTACTGGTAGATTTGTAACATGGGTAACACATCGGGATTAGTCAGAGTTATAGCCCGCAACTAATAATTCGTTTACCTTTAACCTCATAGTATTTATAAACTAGTTGGGGGAGGACTATGTTAAAGAAACAATTGTGTTTTCCAAATCTGATGCGATGTGACTTGTTTGATTTGTCTTGTAACCAACTTTGAAATGGCAAGCCGGATAAGAAAATATGACATGGCAATCGAATTCGGATGATTAAGACTGTTTTTTTGGTTGACCAATGATATCGTACTCTTTCTGTCGTTGTTTTTTCCAGACTTTCCTTGAGGTCATGTAATTTGTTATTCTTTATTAGTTGGTATTTAGTGGTTATGAGCATAAATAATAACGTTGGCAAAGAAAAGGATTTTATATAGTGATAATAAAATAGAGTTCCCATTAGATTCCTCGTCTCAATACCTGAATAATATTAATTCTCCACCAGAAAACAAAAAGGATAACAACTTTTAAGTAGTTAGTCATCATAAGGAAACTTTACAATGATCCAAGTAACTCGCCATTATGAAGATCAAACTCACGAGCCTCTTCCATGTAAGATATAATTTTAATGATAATATATTTAAAGCCCATAGTTATGATGACTTGATCCCCTAAGGAATTCTATTGCTTCAAACTGGTATTAACGAGGTTACAATAGTAGAAGTTAACCAGGATGAATTGATCATCTCGAAGTTTGACTGACGAGCCATGAAGGGTAATATATCATATGTTGATTACAAATGCCCTGATCCTGACTATCATCCCCGACTTCAACGTAACTATAAGATTCATATCTCATTGAATGTATGGTCTCTCAAATTTTGCAAGATTCATATCTCTGCTAAAGAAGATAAAACATTGATTTGTATTGATATTTTTGGTTGGGGGCTCAAGTGACTTTGTATCCACAGTTGGGTAGATTCTTCGAGGTGGTAGACCTTCGTTATATGCAAGACACATCAAACTTTTGGAAGAACTTGATAGCGATAATTATTGATGTGAGATTAGCCGACACCCATTTCTAGGTAGAAGAATTAGTGTTGGCCAATCAACTATTTTTTTTTCAATTCAAAAAGATAAAATATTATTGAGAAAGCATGAGTTACATGTTTATCCATTAATTGAGCTAAACAAGACAAATTACAGGGAGCTTTTGGATTTTAACTAAAAAATAAAAAATTCCCGTGAATTAGATCGAAAGAGTTGAGAGACTTCATTAATAGAGACGAAGCTTTAAGACAATTTCTGTAAAAACAATGCATCATCGACGATAATCAGGGTTGGGAAAGCTTAAATCGGAAGAATCTTCACAACATGATTGAAGATCCTTGAGAATTGGGACTGAATCAAAGATAATGAAAAGAATTTGAGAGCCATGAGAAGATGGAGGTAGATATACACAACATGGACAATGATTAAGGAACAACTTTTAGAATTGGGACAGAGTAAAAAATAATGAAAAGACTTTGAGAGTCAGGAGAAGCTTGAGATAGATATTCACAACATGGACAATGACGGAGAATCAACTTCAAATGATAGAATTGACAAGGGCTTCATTATTTGAGAAGTAGAGCATGATCTTGAAGATGAAGCAACCGAGACAATGATAGATATATTATGAATTTGTTGTGGAAATTTTAGGCCAGAGGTTTGGTCTACAAGATTAGATAGTAGGGTTAGGATTTAAATAATAAATGAGATAATAATAGAGTAAAAGAAATAAGAAAGTGGTAAAATAGAGAGCTACATAAGCTCTCTTAGGGATCCAAGTTTGAGACTGTCTAAAATGTTGATGGCTTTGAGGTGGTTAGGGATATTAGTAGCGTTTAAGTCTTGTTTCTTCTTGCATTTCATCGTTCACTTGGCTAGCCAATCAGCAGCCAGGTTATATTCTCTGCAGATATGGGAAATAGTAGAGTTTGCCGTGAAGAGATTCCTGCACCAATCTAGAATATAAGTAAGAAACCATGGAGATTTATGGTTAACAAACATAACGTATATAATTTTAAAATCAGTTTCCATATCCAGATTTTTTATATTCAGCTTGCTATATAAAATAAGACCATCTAATAGAGCTAAGCATTCAGTAGAGATAGGAGTTTTCTTGTCATATAAACGACATATGATACCAATTATATCCTCATTAGAATTTCTTATTAAAGCACCACCAAAAGCTTCACCATTAGGATGGCAGGAAGCATAAATATATATAGTTTTAAGCAAGGGTATATAGATGGTCTTATAGTTTTAAGCCAGCTGATAGTTATCAATTATCTAGGCTGGTTAAGATAACTAAAACAACCTAAAACATAGGTTGTGTCATTTTTCTTAGAACATTGCTTTCGTTTGAAAATATAGGATTGGTCTAAGTTAAAGATAATGGTTTTGATATGCTGAATGATATTAATTGCATATATATTTTCATGATGGAATTTAGCTTTGTTCTTGTAATTCCATATAGCCAAAGTAATGATATGATGGATGATAGTCCTTATGTGAATATCATTAGGTGAATAGTCAAACCAGCATCTGATTACATGATGAAGAGTCATGTGATAACCAGGTTTTAGATTGAAGAAGCCCCCAAAATAGGTCCATACATGCCTATAAATTTTACAGTTAACAAATGGATGGTTTACAGATTCAAAATTGTTACAAAATAAGCATTTTGAGGTAAGTTGCAGATTCTTGTGTTGGTCACTTCATGTGCTTGGCAAGTTGCTTTAGGTGTTGCGGTAATATTTTTGTGTTACTCAAATAAAGTTAGACAGGTTCGACCACTATATTTTATAACTAGTTGTTTTTGTGTTTTTGTTGACTTATTGATGATGGGAAATATGTTCAGTTCTATCCAAACTTTGGTCAAGATGAACAACGCGATTTTACTAGACTTTTCGAGACTTCTAAAACCTCTCTCAAGAAGCCTAAAAACGTGGCCAGAGTCGATGTTAAGTTAACCTTAGTTCAGAAGGAACTGGTCCTATCTCAGAATGATGTCAAAGAAGAAACAAGAATGTGAGAAGGTTAATGCTCTACTGAATAAGAACCATGAATGGGACATTTCTATTTTGGAGAAATACAAAAATGAGTTAGACGAATAAAAGAAGAATCTCTTGGATGAGGTCATCCTTCTAAAGTGTAACTTAAAGAAGAGTGATAACTCTAATTCCATCGTAGTCCAAGATGCTACCAATTTTGTTTTGGATGTGGTTCGAACTCGGGCTACTCTAAATATGAGTAAGAATAGTCATCAATATTCATAAGGTATTTTCTAACCTAACTTTATGAGGGTTTTGAAGTTACGTCTCAGTGGATCTTTGGTCAAAACAAGTGATGCTAGAGGATGATAAGATGGAACAACAAGGCTACATGTTGGATTTGGAAGCCAACGATCTTTCCGATTAGCAAAACAACTCTTTGAATTCCTTGCCTTTGAAGATTTAAGATGCTCATACTACCTTCGAACTAAAGACATTAGAAAATTTAAATGAATCTAATATAAAAGAAGGTAAGATATTTGTGGATTATACATTAGATAAGCTACCTGATATTATTGAATATATATATATATGCTGCCAATACCACTTAAGTTATTTGTGTGTTTTACTTAACTTAATTTATTTCTATCTCTCTTTTGGACATTAAATCCCTAGGAGTCTGGGAAAATGTTTTTATGTACTTTGATTAAAAGTCCTCATATAGTCAAGGAAATGTTGTAATGTATGCTATGGTTTCCAACAAGGTTGATATTTTTTTATTTAATTTTTTTACTTGTATTATTTATTTATTTTTGTTACATTTTGTAAAGGTTTACATGGTATCTGTCTCATTCGGAGGTGATTAGTCTTCTTAAGGGGTTTCGAAAATTAAACATTTACTTGATATTCAACTTTTGGGTACTTATAGTTTTTTATGTCTTTATGTTCGGTTCCTTGAGAGCGGCTTGTCGTCGAGCTCTCAAATGGTCTTATTGATCGAGTCAACCTATAAAGATTTGGTTTTTCACGGCCCAATGAGTAACATAATGTCGACCTCATGTAAGCCTTCATACCAGTCATGTTTCTAATATTAATAATACTGGTTTATATTTTAGAATTTTGAAAAATTCGGGTCAACTCTCTAACATTTGTGACTTAGTTAAGTTTGGTATCCAATTCATCATTCAACACATAGATTTTTCCTTGGCAAAAACTCTTAAAGTGATTCGGCTATATAGGAACCTTATTAAAATATATTTGCGTCACCAAAATAAGAAATAGCACACGACAAAAAAATTCAAATATGTATAAAGAGTTATATTTACATAAATGATAGATCTTGTCTTACTTCTTTCAAGTTTAGTAGAGCTTCAAGTTCTCTATGTTCCAAGGATGTGGCAGTGGTCTACCTTGCTCATCGATTTACTTCTATATATTTGGCTTGGCCCTTTCCACCGTTGTGTTAGGTCCTTCCCAATTGGGTCCAAGATTTTCGTTCTTTGGATCTCTAATATGTTGAAAAACTTTCCCTGACATATTTTCTCCAACTTGAAAACTTTTGCTGCACAACTTCGAGTTATACAGGCTTCTCATTAGCGTTTAATAATGCTGAATTCTTAAGTGTGTTTTTGTTCATTTCTTTTACATGGTGTCCAATTCGGCTATTCTACCATTGGCGTTGAAGTCCTTTGAGTAATTAACTAGCCTATAAGAAGGGACTATTTCTGCTAAAAATATTGTGTATATGTCATAACTAGCACAAAAAGATTCCATCATGTGGTTGTCCAATAGGTAGTCTGATGAGCCAGAGCACCTTTTGAAAAAAAACTTGCTACTTTCTGGTTGAGTTTGTCTTTTTCAGGTCGTCGATTAGTATTTTGTTAGTGACATCGACTTGCTTATTAACTTGAAAGTGGAAAGGAGTTAAAAATATTTTTATCTTTGTTATTGTTTAAAGAAAGAGGCCATATCGACGTTTTAAAACTAGGTTCCATTTGTTAGTACTAATAATATTTGACATTATGAACCTTTAAAAACTGTTATTTTTCAAGAATTTAAGTACTCATTTTCTTTTATCCTTTTTAAAGGCTCAACTTCTACCAATATGGAAAAGTAGTCAGTTCTCACTAATACGTATTGTTGAACACCCGAAACCCTATGAATATTTCTAACCAATTCCAAACCCTATAAATCAAATGAAAAATGTTTAAATAATCAAAAGTTACTATAGGTTTGGAATGATATTGGCGAATCTCTAGCAAGTATCACATTATTTGACCATCTATTTTACATCTGTAAGGGTCCACTAATAGTATCCTTCCAGAAAGATCACTTTTTCGAAGGTCATTCTATCTATTCTTATAACTCAATGAATACATAATAAGACTTTAATGCTCTTAGGCATCTCAACATAGGTTTTTAGAAACCTTGAAAGTAATATCTGTTTCTTTTTGTTGCCACAACTAAGGTAATAAATAACTTTTCAAACTCAATATACCTTGTATCTCAATCTAAAAAAGACCCATACTCATATAGTGAATAGGTCTCAAATAGTTTTCCATATTTCTTACAAGTACGACACCAACGACATAATCTGACACTATTAGATAGATATAAAATGTTTCATCTGTAGATATTTTGACAAAACATTGGGAGACGATAAGTATTTATTGATCTTATAAAAATCATGGTCACATTCTACAGTTTATTAGAAATGATGAGCCTTTTTAACACTTAAAAAAGGACAATATTTGAATGAGAATCATAAAATGAACCTATTCAAAGTTGGTAACCTTCTATCTAGTATCAGGACTTGTTTGATTAATCTCATATAATATATGGGTGTTAAGACTGCTAATTAAAATGGATATCTTTTTATTTATTTTGCTGGCCATATAATCCAAAGTCTTACTTGACCGAACCCTATTTCCTTTAATGTTTTTGAAAGTTTATTTTAAATATTTATGTGATCGACGTCATCGAGCATTTTATGAAGCATATCATCAATGTATACCTCTATGTTCTGGCCCATCTGACTTGTAAAATATTTGTTAATGAGTCTCTGATAAATATCTCTTGCATTATTTAATTCGAAGGACGTGACTTTATAACAATGAAGACCTCGATGGGTGATGAAGTTGTGTATTCTTGATCTACTATGTGCATTTTTATCTAATTGTAGCTTGAGTGTGTATCCATAAATTAAAAGAGTTTATTATTCGAAGTCGAATATATGAACTGATCTTTATTTGACATTAAGAACATATTTTTAGGGCTTTCCTATTCAAATTAGTGAAATCTACCGACATAAACAACTTGTCATTCTCTTTACGCAATAACACAGGGTTGGCAGTCTAGACTGGATATGTGGACTCTTAGGTCCTACCTTAAACAGTCATTCTATGTCAGTTATAATATCATATACCATTTTTTTATAGAGAAATATATTTTTTATTTATATGATGGGTCTGGCATTTGGTATTAATCGATAGCTTGCGATATATGATATTTGAAAAGAATTTTGCAACATATGATATCTGGAAAAAAAATTATGGCATCTTATGATTTTCAAGCAAACACAACTAAATTGTTAGACAAAGAAGATAACAAAATGATAAGGTTATATGCAGTTGTGAAGTTATTTCATTTATGAATAAAAGGTAAATATTATTATCACTAAGGTAATTGCATCAACCGAATTCATCATCAAGACAATATGATATATGAAAAACCAGTATAGCAAATACAGTAAATATTATGAGATATCCTCGACTGAGGAATAATAATAAAAAGTATTGGGAGTAGTTTGAGAATAGTATTTTAAGTTATATTTCATTAGTAAGTGAACAAAGTATTGATATGGCTTTGTTAGTCCTAACAGAGTGATCAGTTTGGAAGGTATACTTTGAGGTAGTGGGACATGGGAGTCGTGTTGTAGTGTACTAAAAGATAATTATTCAAATAATAGATTGGTTGCGAGATCTCTATGCTCCCTAAAATTATTAAAACTATACTTATAAATAATTATTCAAATATTGGATTACTTATGGGAGGTTTGCGCTCCCTAAATTGTTTAAAACTATATTTAAATAAAATTACTTAAACACTAAATTGGTTATAAAATCTTGATACTCTATGTAATGTTTGAAACTATTCTTATAAGAAAATGAAAAAAAATAATATTAACCATAGATGCCTCGTTAAAACCTTCCTACGCCATCGGGGTATGAAATAGTAACCTCAAAAAGTATGAGTATTTATAGATTACAAAAGAGTCGAAACAACATGAGTCTTCATAAGAAGCATACATATTTAGATGCTATATGTTTCAAGAGTGAGGAATATGTTGACCTACTTCTTCCACCAGTTTGTAAATCCCCAGTTTGACCTTTGCTGCTACACTGTAAGGTCCCTCCAGTTTGGACTAAGTTTGTCGAAAGTCTTATCTTTATTATGAAGGATCACATATCTGAGCACTTGGTCACCTTTTTTAAATACTTAGAAGCGGACCTTAGAGTCATATCTTCTTCACATTAGATTTTTTAGTGATGCAATTATATGTGAGCTTTAATCCCTTCTTATTTGGTTAAGTCAAGCTCAAATATTTTACCTTTTGAAAATTGTTTATTTATTGAAGTTAGATATCCAGGATCAAGGAAATTATTTTATGCTCGCACTACGACTTTCATCCCGTAAACCATAGAAAAATATGTCTTGAAAGTGGTGGTTCATGGAGTGGTTTTGTATGCCAACATAACTTTTTAAAGAAAATATGACCATTTTTTTGTTGTACATTCTAAGACTCGTCTAATACCTTCCAAAATGGTTTTGTTTGTTACCTCTAATTATTCATTTGCATATGGTTAGAATGTTTCTTAATTTGTTTATGTAATACCTCGGTTTCGGAGGAAGACTGTCATACGAGTGTTCTAGAATTCAATACTGTTTTTTGTGGTGATGACCTAAGGTACCTCATATCTGCAACAAATAATTATCTTTAGAAAGTTGATGATTTTCTTTACCCTCATCTTTTTAAGGAGCTCTGCTTCCATCCACTTGAAGAAGTAATTCACGGTCACTAGAGGGTACAACCTACCTCGTGAGATCTTTGTCAAGGTCCATGTAATGTCAAGACCCATACAATATCGAACGATGTTTCCTCAAAGATTGTCTTAATAGATCCATTACAATCTGAATGGAGTAAGGAAACATTTTCATATATCACAATGTTTGACCAATGATTTTATATCTGCCAATATATGTGGTCTAGTAATATCCTGCCAAGATGATTGTCCTGAGCATTGACTTATAGCCACAGTGAGTAATGCATTCTCCTTCATGAAACTCATATAGTATAAAAACTGACTTTTCTTATCCGAAACATCGGAGATGGTATATAGTGAGTTATTTATTGTTTAATATATTTTCCAACTATACATATCTGGGTGCTCGTATTTTGATGCTCATAAATTTAATTTAATCTTCTAATAGTACAAATTCTATTAATTACGTTGAGATACCAGATATCCAGTCATCTTATTCTTCAAAGATGATCATTCAGTTGTTCAGTCAATATCTGAGGTTTATGTTGCAGTGCATTTGATAGGTTTTCCTTCAGAATCATCCGTGATTTTGAATCTGCGCAGGTCAAAGAGGAAAGTGCATCCACCGTTGTGCTCTTATACTTATTCTTTTCCAAAGAAGACTTATTTAAACAAGACTACTTGGTTGTTGAGCTCTCTCATGTACTAGATAAGTTTATCCTTCTTATCATTTGCTTAACCCATGTCTGGTTGATCACAAGCTATAAAAATGTCAAGAGCTTCATCCTTTAAATCCCACAGATATGAGCAAGCCTCAACCTTGCAATAATGGCTTCATATTCAGCCTCTTTGTTGTAGCCAGCAAAATCAAACTTGATAGTTTGGTCCCCAGAGAACCCAAAAGAGAAAGTCGGTTGTACCTCTAAACTATAGCCCAAGATGTTGGACCCCCATCCGTCTGAACTTGTTATGTTGGTTCAGGGTTTTCTATATAATATAGTGTATTCTTAAATTTAAAATCAATTCAGAAGTTTTTTATTGTTTGAGTTGATACCATAACTTTAGTGGCCATCTCGTAAGCTTGTAGATATGTCTATCTTATATAATATATTTTTGTAAGGAAAACAAGATTCAGACTATGAGGGCGTAGAACTAAAAATAAGATAATATATATATGTGAGGATATTCCTTCTTCCATAATTAGCATTATGCTAATTACTTGATTAAACATAATTAAATATAAAAATAAAAACTCATCTAATGTCTTTGTCACTACCTTTGAAAAGACTAATAAATCATTGATCTTTGTGAACTCATCATTACACTTAAGATTCTAGCTGAAACAGACGACCCTTTTTAATATATGGAAAAAAGTATGGAACTTCTCTGATGAGCAAGAGATAAACCGTTTAAGGGCAACAAACATGTCTTATAGTATTTAGATCTCTTTATGTTACACGAATACTTCATGGAAAACAAGCTAAACAACATTTTACGGTATGTCTCAATCCTTATCTCATTCACGAGGTACCCTAAGAACCTCTCGCACCAAATATCGAATATAAACTCCTTAGAATTTAACCTATAAATTTATCATTCAGAGGATTGCGAAAGTCTCTTTGATGTTTGCAAAGTGGTGGGTATTCTGGTTGCATGTGACCAACAGGTTATTGATGTAATGTTTTTGGTAGTATCTAAGCTAACTTGAAAAAATCTTGTTGAAAAAATCTTGTTGATAAAGCTTTGGTAAATAGCCTCGATGTTTTTAAGCTCAAAGAGTATAAAATTGTAATAGAAAATGAATCATTGTATGATGAATATACTATGCCCGTGGTCTTTTCTATGTGCATTGGCATCTAGTTTTATCATGAGTGAAGGATATCATATGATTTCCTGACGTCACATACACTAGATGATTAATATATTGAAGTATAAAATAATCATTCATACATATCTTATTACGTTCCATAAAGTGTACACACATCCTCCATTTTTTATTTGCCTTCTTGACCATGACTAAATTGGAAGTATAGACTAGGAAAAATTCTTCTTGTATATAACCTACTTAATAGAGCCAATCTACTTTGGCTACTATAGCTCGACTTTCTTTTGGGAAATTGATATTATCTTTTGTTTTATTATTCAATACCTATTTTCTATTGATTGTTTGTGGCATACCACTTTAGAAAGTACGTTAATTATATAATGAGAAACTTAAGAAAAAATATCCAATGTTTGTTAGTTTTGTTTTAACAACTCAGTTTGGTATTTACATGACTAGTATCTACCAAAGCAAAAGACTTTGCATGCTTCTAGATTTATTCTCTCTACTTTTTCCTCTGACTCGACCAAGTGAGGAAGGGGGGGGGGGATCTCGTGGATAAATATTTGGGTCTCCCAAGATTATTACACTTATTGTTTCATTAGGTTTGATATGCTCATCAAACTAGGCATGTAGATCACTGAAGGTCAGCATCTTCTTCTTCATTATGATCTATGTTAGGATTTTTATAGTATTTCTTACATGTTATTTATGTAAGAGACAAGATCATGACAGTATTCTAAGTTTTTTTTTGGTTTGGATGGACATTTATATATAATATCCACGACTCTCGTTCGTCTCTTGATTGTAGTGGATAATGTAAACATCATCTCTCTTTACAACTTTATTACTAATATATTGGGTTATGAATATTGTTCATAAAATGCCGAAATTTAAGATATTGCTAATATGGCGCGGTCGGACCAAGTTATAGTACTGCCTCTTAAATTCTTAGAGAAGGTTTGAAAAAATAGTTTGCCATCTCCACCAAAATTGAGTATCTCATTTCTAAATTGCTCAACATGATGCTTAGGATCCCCATTACCATCGTACTTGTCTATTTTGTACTGCTTGAACTTGCTTGGTAGAGCCTTTTGGAGGATTTATGATACCAAATGAGATGATTCCAAACCAAACTTCGGCTCGATAATGATATACATAGGATAAGCCTAGTACATTGGTCTGACAAAATAGTGCGCAATTTAGGATTGTTGACTAGACTAAGGCTGGGTCACAAAAAAGAAGGAATAATTTTCCTTGACTCTCAGTGGTATCCTTGTGGACCTAACGAGGGTGATGGACATACATTCCAGAGGTTTATGTGGCATGTTTGTGAAACCATTGGGTGATTTTGTTAGTTTGGTTTATTAAAAGAAATAAATTAGATTAATATCTCATTTTTAGTCAAAGTTTTAGTTAATATATATTGTAGAACAATATCTACTGTAATCAATTATAGTCAGTAATCTAAGAATAATTTAGGAAAATAAATATTGTAATATTAATTGTTAACATCTGTAAACTATTATAAAAAGAGAACGAGAACCAGAAATATGATACACTTTTTCATGAAGAAAATACTATCGACATGGTATCAGAGCAGAATATATATTTTTTCTCTCGTAGAGTATTTGAGTGGTCAGTTTTTTTTCCGAGTATTTCGGGTGGTGAGATTTTTTTCTTTCTTTTCGAGAGTATTTTGAGATTTTAGTTTTAGATTTTTTCATTTCTTTTATGAAATATTTGGGTAGTGAGACTTTTTTCCTTCAGAGAATTTTGGGATTTTTTTTCTTGGCTACATCATGTCATTGGATAAATTTGACCCGTTTCATATTAAATTTATAGGGACAAATTATTATCCTTTGGAAGTCTAATTATAACTGTATGTGAAAGGAAACAATTGTAGGGTCAAATTGATAGGAGTGATCTTGTACCTTTAGATGCTAATATTTTGTGTAAGTGGGAAATAAAATATGCTTGAATAATGATTTGGATTCTTAGTTAAGTCCAACCTCATCCCGTTCTCACTTTAAAACCCTATAAAATCATTGTTGGTATGTGGAATTATCTGAAGACAATTTATAATTAAGACAATTCTGCTATGAGATTTCAATTGGAGTGTGAGATGTCTAAATATACTCAATGAAGTATTTCTATTAAAGCATATTTTTCTAGTTTTCAAAACAATTTTCCGATTATTCAGATATTATTTATGTTGATATTGCAGCTCTTTCTGCTATGCAGACAATGCATGCAACCAAAGAAAAAAATTGTTCTTGATGAAGCTACGACTGGATTTTGAAATCACACGGTCTAATCCGATGAATCGTCATCCCATACCATTTTTAGATGAATGTTTGGATGAACTTCTTCATGCGGAGCAACGAATGATAACTCAGGAATCCATTGAACATCAAGATAATATTAATATACATGTTCAGGTAGCCTATGCAGCACAAGAAAGAAATAAAAATAGGGACATGCGTGTTATCCAATGCTATAGTTGTAATTCTTTCGGTCATATTGCTCGAGATTATCCCAAAAAAGTCGGTAACTATTGTATGAAACAGGGGCATATCATCTCTGCTTGTCCCAATAGAACTGAATGGAAACAAGGTACCGTCTATCATGCCTTTACTAGTGCTTCTTGTTCTAGTGCAATATCTACTGCCTCATCGATTGTTCCAATTCATTCTCCAACAACAAATCCAAACACACTCACTCTTTAAATAGTTCAATAAATGATTTTTTCTACCTTTTCTATTTTTAGACTCTCAGGTAATTCTAAAAATTATTCCACACCATGGTATTTTGATTCTGGAGTAACGAACAATATGACCAATACAGTTGTTTCTCTTTATAATATTAGAAATTATGGTGGAAATCTGAAAATTAACATTATTGATGGTAATTATATGCCAATTAGTTGTTGGTGATCTTTCTTCCACATTCACTAATGTTTTTGTGTCTCGTGACCTCTCAACAAATCTTATTTTTGTTCCTCAATTGATCGATAATAATTGTCATGTCATTTTCTCTTGTTCTTGTTGTGTTGTGCAGGATCAAGTGTTAGGATAGATGATTGCGAAGGGTCATAAAATGGGACGACTATTTCCATTGTATAACTCTCTTTCCACTACTATTCCTATTTTTCCTCTTTTGTTTGCATGTAATATTGTTGTTCTCGAAACCAAATGTGGCATAGACGTTTATGTCATCCATATTACGATGTACTTCTTACTTTGGTGCATTCTGGAATATTGGGAAATAAAACAAAAAAATTTCTCTCGATCTTTCTTTTGATTGTACATCATGCAAAATTTATAAAAGTAAGGTTTTACCTTTTCCTCAACATGCATCTCATGCTTCACAATGCTTTGATGTTATTTATAGTGATGTTTGGGAGATTGCACCCATTGTTTCTCATGCATATTACAAGTATTTTGTTACATTCATTAATAATTTTAGTCATTTTACTTGGTTTACTTCCTTCGGGCTAAAGCTGAAGTTTTTTTTTTTCAGTTTTCAAATGTTTTCTTGCATTTATTGAAACATAATTTTCTGCCAATATAAAACTTCAACGATCCGATTGTGGGGGTGAATACATGTCACATAAGTTCTAAAACTTTCTTCAAAATAAAGGGATTCTCTCTCAGCATTCTTGTCCTTCGACACGAACATAAAATGGTGTTGTTGAGAGGAAAAAACAGCATCTTCTTGATGTGGTAAGAACTATTTTACTTGAATCATCTGTTCTTCCTCATTTTAGTATGAAGCACTTTCTACGGGTTTTTTTATTAATCACCTACCTTATCCTACGTTAAATCATGTTTCTAATTTTTTAAAGTTATATGGTCATTATCCTTCATATTTTGATCTTCGTACTTTTGGATGTGTTTGTTTTGTACACCTTCATACACATGAACGTCATATACTTACAACTCAATTTTTGTAAAATGTGATTTTCTTGGTTATGTTATTCCTCATAAGGGTTATGTGTGTTATGATCCTTATGCTCTTCGTCTTCGAGTGTCCAAGAGTGTGATTTGTTTTTTAAAATCAATATTTTTTCCATCTCACGTTTATCTACCTTCTGCATCTTTATCTCTCATGCCTAGTTTTTATGATATTCCAGAATCTATAAAAAGTTTTAAACCTGGTTTCGTGTATCGATGATGTATTCGAGATGACTCTAGTCCCACTTTATTTGTGATCCCTTCTAATCTTGTTTTGACATCTGATCTTTCCATTGCTTCTAAAACTCTTCGTCGATCTACTCATTCTTCTCAACCCCATGATAGGTATGGTTTTTCTTCCCATGTCTCTCTTGTAACTACTATATCCAGTATTTTAATTCCCACTAGCTATAAACAAGTCATAGAACATGAGCGTTGGTAAAACTCAGTGCAAGTAGAATTTCAAGTACTTGAGGAGAATCATATATGAGATATTGATCATTGTTTTCCTACAGTTAAACCAATTGGGAGTAAGTGCATTTTCTCAGAGAAACCTCGTTCTAATGGCTCTTTGGAGCGGTATAAAGTTCTTTTTGTAACTCTAGATAATGAACACAAATATGGGATTGATTATGAGGAGACATTTTCTCATGTTACCAAAATGACCATAGTTCAAACCATCTTGGCTACTGCTGCTTCACAACCGTGGTCGTTGTATCAAATGGATGTCAAAAATTCTTTTCTTCATGGTGATTTTCAAGAAGAGATTTGCATAAAGCTTATATCTGGTATGAGTACCGAGGTCGAGTATTGTACCATGTCTAGTGCTTGCTCCAAAATTATATGGCTACACGGTTTTCTTGAGGAGTTTGGATTTCCTTAAACAATTTTTACCCCTCTTCATACTGATAACACTAGTTATATTCAGATTACCACCAATCCTGTTTTTCACGAACGCACCAAAAACATTGAAGTTAATTGTCATTTCTATTCGAGATACTTTGGAAAATTGAGTGATATCTCTTGTAATATCCAAGTGCCTGATATATTCACCAAATCTTTGACTCGTCAACGACATTAATTTTTTATTGGAAAATTATTACTGGTTATTTTACCAATATCAATTTGAGAAGGGTGTTAAAAGAATTAAATTAGATTAATATCTAATTTATTTTAGTAAAAATTTTAGTTAATATATATTGTAGAATAATATATATACTATAATCAAACTATAGTCAATAGTTTAAGCAAAAATTAGGATAATAAATATTGAATATTAATTTTTTTAACAGTTGTAAACTATTATAAAAGGTGAACGAGAACCAGAAATGAGATAGATTTTTTAAGACATAAGATACTTTTGACACGGTTGACCCATAAGTGAATCTGTTGGATGACTATGATGATTGAGATTTTTTTATTAATGTTGGATGAGGCTCGGATGTCCACGCTTTCCCTTTTTCTCTATGCGATGGTGAGAGGAAAAAATTATGCTCATATGTCCAAACTTAGAGCGATCATGGCAGTAGAAGTGCGTTATGGACTTATTGACACTCACGATCATTTTTCTACTTGAACTCGTTTTCAATTGGATGCTTGGCGTGAGAGTGATGCGACGTGTGACAAAGTCTAAACAAAAAATGGTAGCAGTGTCTGAGCATAAAAAATTGTCGTATCGTCTTTTTTTTTTTGAGTTACCAGTGTTTAAAATACGACAAATGCAATGTATGTTGGCACGAAAAATGCAAGGCCACTGCCAGAAAGTAAATCATTATAATATCTTCCAGATAAGATTGTTTCAATTTGTTCAACTATCGATACACGATAACGACATGAACTGAATGATCATCTACTACAAACATGGACTATAATCTCGTCGAGGAGACATGCATTTTTTTGTGAAAATTGGTAGAGAATGTGAGTTTATTTTTTAAAAGTTTTGAAATAATGGCTTTTAATAAAGACATGTTTTTCAAGACATGCTAATTTACAGATGAATTTTGGTGTGTGGTTAGTTCCGACAATAATATTTGGTGGAAATAATACATATTATCGAAGTTAAGTTAGAGATAGTGTTGTCAAAGTGTTAAATTCTTGTGACAAATGATAATAAGAAAAAAAAAGAAAATACAAATAATTAGTATATAAAAAAAAAGAACAATATACGAGAGAACTCGACAAAAAATAATGAATTAAATAAATGATGAAAATATGAAATATATTAATTAAGAAGAGATATGTTAGTTAGGAAAATATAAATTATATTAGTTACGAAGGGATATATTGGTTACGCAAATGTTTAAAATTTTACAAAAATATGAATAAGAATATTTTTTATTTAGATTAAATTAGATTTGACTTTTTTATAAATTCATATACGTTGGACCAAATACAAATTTTTTATAACTTTATCTTAAACTACAAATTTTAATTTTTAGTCCTAATTTGAGCACATAGTTAGTTCTTATAATTTATATACAATCCCGATCTAGACGCTTACCATTTCTTAGAAATCATGTTATCATACCAACCTCCACTTGGAATAAAATATTGTTGGAATCTTACTATCATGCATTAATATAAAATTCAGGGGTTTGCCTACTCCGCAAATAGATTTCTGTATTATGAATAATAATTAGATTAAATATTTATTTATATGTGTCTGAATGCAACTAGATAAGCTAAAATTTTGACGGGTTACGACGTTTTCAAAACTAGTTATTTGTATTTATGAAAGTTATATATATGATCGATGTCGATCAAGTAGACGTGAGGTTAAAGATATAATTTTATGCTATAAATATGGTTATTATATATTTAAGATGTATAATACCTCTCAATTGCTTTTTTCTATCATGTTATTTTTATTTTTATTTTTATACTTTTATTTTTATTATTTAACTTAATACTTTGTATTTACCTTTTATTAACTTCAAATTTACCATTAATTTTTTGTCTAGCTTATCTTTTATTTTAACTAAATTAACCAAATCACATCCTTATAAAATCTTAAATTACATTTCCATCTAATTTCATCATTTTGTACGTTCATGTGTTTTAACAATTCCTTTCACACTTTCTCACACAAAAAATCGGAAAAAAAAAATTAACAACCACATTTTTTGTCTTTGTCTTTGAACAACTGCTTTGACTTATTTTTCTTCTTTGAAGAGAGTTTCTTCTGCACTTTTTGTGATACTTTAGAACCAGTAACCTCAGTCATGACATCATCAACTGTCTAGTCAGCGGAACCAGTTCCGGTCACTTGTTTGTTTTTCTTCGATGCACATTTTTCAGATTCATTCCTCCCATATATTCAACATTTTTTTAGGGACTCAATCGATTGGAACCCTTGATCTAACAGGGAGAAAAATCAAAGCATCTAGAACCTCCAACAATCCTATCACCTCGGCTTCGTCACGATGACTCATAAACTGGTTTCGAGAGAGAACATTCTTCAGATCCATTTAATAAAAGTGGCATTTACCAAATTGGTAGAAGCAAAGTACATGGAACTCGTTTGACCAGGTAGTTATGGACAGAGCGCTCAGTATTTTAAAGATCTCTTCGGCAACTTTTTTATACTCTTCATGAGATCCGGACACCCTTGTAAAATAAAATGTATAAGAAATGAAAGCTTCAAAGCACACCAATTACTTTAAAAACAGTTCGGAAATAAATTAGATTATCTTTGTTTTTCATTTGAAGAAGATACGATAGAGGTTACTTTTCAAAGGCTCCGCCCCATTTTCTCACAAACCCGAGATGAAAAATAAAATTTGTTTCCACTTCTTGTCAGCTTTTAAAAGGTCGTCCATAACTTTAAAATTATTTACTAGTATAAGAGAATATAAGAGGACAAAAAGATTCGTTAAAACAATCGTTGCCAACGAATTGTTGCATCTAAATTTCGATCCTAAAGAGCCTCGTGGCTATGATACAAGCCATAAACGTAAAATCCAGGTTCAGACTTGCGTGCACCAACCTCTTGCGAATCTCGACAAAACCTTCGTCACTAAAAACAAATGTACCAACAATGAAGCAGTTTCACAGTCGCGAGAATCACATGTGATAATTCTCAACAGGTCGAAACTATTGGTAACATATTCTCCCTTAGCAATGATGTCATCCATATTTTATCATTTAGCAAATACTTTGTAAATCGATGTATAGGTTGATGTTAATTTACCAATAGAAACTTTATTCATAACATTAGCTCCACAAGCTAAAGAAATAAATATGTGTGACATTGTTGTAGTTCGAGATTTCATATCACATCTACCTCCATAAGAATATCACCCAAAAATCGAAACGTTTCAAATCATAATCAAACTTCTTTTCTCACATGGTATAAAGAAATTTTCCCATATGGCCAGGTCCATTCTTGAGAATCTAGTAGATAGTATCAGCGCAAGGAGCAGAAGCATTCCTTAAGACTCCAACAGAAGTAAAAAATATTGCGTAGGCAAAACACCAATCGCTTCACCGATAAAATACTTCAAAGCTCTCCATTTTATGTAAGGCACATAAGAATGACTGACATTGTCGAAGAAGCCTTCTGATACTAGGTGAGATCTTATGAATGACATGAATTTGCAACAGGTGCAAAATATGTCTGAAAACTAACAACACAGATTAAACTCTTGGAAAATCTTTCAGAATCTTTATTTTAAGTTACATACTTCTGTATTCTTCCATTGTTTTTTCCGAAACAGATCAAATTCGACATCGAATAAACTAGATAGTCTTCTTTCATTAGCTTAATAAAGATATTAAAAGAACATTCTCCGTCTTGTAAGTGTACAACAAGAATCAAATTCCGAGCCACCTGGTCGGTTTACAAGGGATTTGTTAGGCTCCAAAACATCATTCGGTTGGGATAACATATGGGTAGCCCTTGAAAATTTGACCTCTTGTATGGTATTTTGGCAGTCTTATTTCTACCAACGATTATTGGGTGTAATTTTTTCATATGATCTATCTCCATATCGATTCTATATCCAATCACTGTCTTTGCGGGTTCATGATGTAGAAAATCACCAATAACTTTATCAATACGTCTTTTAAGAAAAATAATTAAAAACATGCAAAGTAATGAAGGCATGATATGGTGTATATCCCTTGATTTTAATTCTTGGCTATCATATGGTCCTTCTAGAACTTTCCAAAGATTACCAGAAAACAAACTTATGGTTCTTACAAGCTTGGGCAACATTGAATGAAATACTTTTCACACAAGTTGAACTCGAGAACACCAATGACTTGATGTTCTGATAAGCCTCCCCAACTCTTAAAAAATAAGGCTGTAACATATGAAGACAACATGAACTGGAGTGGAATATTGATTGCATTATCTGTCGAAGTTCTTTAGTAAGAGAAAAATGCATAATAACCGCCTATTTTCCCAAACTATGAAGGTGGTGCATATCTTCAGTCGTCGCACACCAAATATTTAGATGGTTCAGTACCACCTCTAGGCTCACACGTGCTCAATCTATCGCCACACGCCTCCGTAGAAAGAACCAACTACTCAATCTTGATGAGAATCCATCGACCTTTTCGCCATGGCCACCGCTAATAAAAAACTCCATTATCTGTTCCGGTTATCTCCCCACGTCAAAGCTCACACCACAATAATACAGTAAAAATCCATATGACAATGTATAAATGGACTAAGAGAAGTAGTACATGGATAATGACATTATCCCATTGATCGCGCATGGCTGCTACACATAATTACAATTATTCTCTCAACTGAACATGCATGGCTACTACACATAATTACCAAGTTGTGAAGAGTAAATAATATTTTACTACACATAATACAAAAAATGTAGTAATAATGAATAATGTATACACGTGCATAACATAATACAACTGATTAGTAACAAAATGGCACAATGGCACATGACGCAAGAATAAGTAAAGAATATCACCACAGAGGAAAACACTAACAATACAAAAATACAATATACAACTACACACAATCAATTAATACAAAAATTACAGTATTGCATATGCAAAGGGGCACACACATGACATTAACATCTTTTAACAACACCAAGTGCATTTCAAAACTCAAAATTGAGATCTCTAGTACAAAATTAAGTTGTCAAACAAGCAACAACTTCAAACGAAAGACCTCCCTAATAAATTTGTAATAATTGTTCGCCATTAAAGTAAATATCTATTATGCCTTCGTTAATGGATGTTCCAATTTTTTTAGCCCTCATCAATGGCTTCACTTTGTTACTCGAACTTTAAAAAATTTTACCTACATAAGAGAAAATGGTGAATACACCAAGCCTATAATTCCATGCAAGAGACGATACTAATCTTAGACTTACAAAGTCATATTAGCAACATTGTTAATCAACCAAGCCTATAAGACCACACAAGAGGCCATACTGAGCCTAGACTTACAAAGTCATATTAGTGAACATTTAAAAAGTCGTATTAGTGAACACAATTATTTAACCAAGCCTATAAGACTACACAAGAGGCCACACTGAGCCTAAAATTTAAAAATCATGGTAGCAAACATGGTTAATCGGCCATGCCTACAAGGCCACATAAGGGACCATACAGAGTCTTGACTTAAAAATTCAAATAAATGAACATGGTTAATAAATCTAGCCTATAAGACCACACAAGAGGCCAAATCCTCTTCATAATAAAAAAGACAATACGCCAAGTAAACTCCATCTCCATGCTAAAAAATGCTCTAAGTCAAATAATCTCAATGTAAAAAACAACGAAAGCTAAAAATATTTCAAGAAACGATAAAAGTTAGATGAAGTAGAATCCTAAATTAAGAACTTCATCAAATGATGGATTATCCTTTAATAAAACTACCAAAATTTCCTCCTTTTAAATCCATCAGATGATGGATTATCGTCTAAGAAACCTATTATATGTTCTCATATATTATTATATAGTAAAAAAGAATATTCAAAGGTTTTCAGCAACAATGATGAGTAAATTGTTATTAAACTATGAACTCTCCATATATCTTCAACATATAACTATATAGCAGAAGCTCATAAATTTTTGCACATTTCTAAAAGTCATTCAGAATCTTGTGAGTTGTTATAAACAAAGGAAAAAAAAATATGTTTAAGTAAACATTTGATATACATCTATGTTATCAACCAAAATTGGTGCATAGATGAGTATTACAATAAATAACAAAAAATTTACAAAGAAAGAAAACTATCAGAAACTTACCTCACATTCAAGAGTGGACCTTAAAAAAATGGCAGCAATTTGTAGGTTTTACATCATCAACAACTCTTGTGGCTGGATTTTCTACAATGACAATGGTTCTTATGAACGTATGGACTTGAATGACAACCTATGCTTCAAATACTTACTGAAAAGATGTCATGGATAATGAAACCAGAAGTAGAGACGAGGATACCTTGCAATTGATGCATGGTCCTCTTAAGTATCTTGTTATTCCTACTTGAATTTCAAAAGAGGTGGTCGATGTGCCTATGACCAGATTGCTCGAAGGAAAATAAAAACAGGAATTTGACGAAATTATTTATTTCAAATTATATTCAGGCTAAATAAAGAACATTTAATATGAGAAGATATTTTTCAAGAATCAGTTATATGTTTTACCTGAAAATTTTTAAGCGATTACTTTTCTTTGGTGCTCTATTCGTGGCTCAAATTTATGTCTTGGCTAAATATGCATTCATAACGGATTCCAAAAAAGCTAAATGAGTCATAAAAAGAGATAACATCTGTATATGAGTCGCTACCTAAATATTTATGGAGCAACCAACTTCATTATTAAATTTTGTTTAATGAAAAGCTCAAAAATCTAATTGAAACAAAATTTTAATTCGTTATCTAAAAAGTCAAACAGAAAATCTCCAAAAAAATCATTCGAACCTTAAAATTTTCTAGTACTATTTCTATTTTGATACCTAAGCCTTTAATTGACAAAAAAAAGATAATAACTACTGATAACAAATTAAATACCGGTTAAAAAAAATATTTATCGTAATGTCCAAATTTTGCATCAATACTTGTCACTCAAAATTTAATAAAACAGAGTACTTTTAATTTAATAAAATAGAGTACTTTTACTTAAAAAGATAAGTATTTTATTATAAAATTCATATTTTCAATAAACTTAAATAATAATAAAGAAAAGTCAAACCCAACATGAGATACTAAAAACAGTGTTATAGGCATTGACTTCTTAAACAAAGCTTCTCCAATCTTAAAGGCCTTACCTGTCTTCAATAATTGAAAAGGAAAACAGATGTGGTCTTTTATTACATGAGAGATGAAGAAAGTTTTGTTTGTAAGTTTGAAATTCATCCTGGTCTAGGTCCGAGGTTCTTCGACTCTTGCAAACAACCATAACAGCAACAATCTTGCAGGTATGTGAATCCCATTTATCCTGGATCTCATGTTTTGTTTAGATTTCCAACTTTAAGACTTCGGTTATGTATTGAAGAGCTGATCAGAAGACTACTTTCTTCTTTAGTTTTTTCTATGGGTTTCTAGATAAAGATACCCACTAATGATTCAACTATCCATGTCTAAACTCTTAGTCTAAAAGTAAAAAAGAAATATAAAAATTCCAAATAAGGTATTACAAGAGATTGGTTTATATAACACCTATTAACAAGTAACTAGTAAAAGATAGAGTTAAATAAAAATCAGCTTTAGATATGGATTAAAATGCCCATGAAGTTAAGAGGCTAATCAAACATCCTCGACTTTTGGACGTAATCAGAAACAAATGTTCTTTTAAGTAGATCTGTTAGTTGTTAGTTTCATCTAATGTTTATTTCCCGTTACGGTTACGGTTTCGGATTAGGGGTTTGGTTTTAGATTTGAGTCAAATCCTTTTAGATCTGGTAAAAAGGCCGTTGATATATAAATACTAAAATCGATGTGTCAAATCTGAACCCACCATGTTATAAATACGAAGATTGCAAATCGGACATATTGGCTCCGATATGAGTAGTCGAGTTGCAGTAAGAAGTGGCTGTAGTAAGGCATGCTTGTGACAAACTTTGTGTGATTTAGGGCAATTGCGTTAGAGAATTTACCCTACTCAAAATACCGACTTAATAAAAAATCGCAAAATCCTAATATACAATACACCTACTAAACCTAAACAAATATGTTAATATTTAAGTATTTTGAGTTTGTTTGGTGGGTTTCAGATTTTACACCACAATCCCGATCAGTTTTTTTTCTTTTTTCTTTTTATCGTGTTTATGTTTAATTTACATTTTATGGAATCCTAAACATCTTGACAGTAGCTTAACTTTTGTATTAGGATGGGGTGTTAGATATTGACAACCTAATTGGCTACAAATTTGGACGATTTCACTCAAACTTCAATGAAAATTAAATCATATATAATTAGAGTCCACAAACCACATGATTGAAGAATTTGATAACATATTATATACTCCAATGCCATAATAATAGGCTAGTGTATATATAATTCGGAGCACCGAATCATATAGTTTCTTTTCAATAATAGCGCTAGGAAAACCCTCTGGATTTAAATCCCAATCGATTCGTTTGAATAAATTGCAACCATATTCCAATTTAGTATTTAATTGAAAGAGTTTTAGGGGTAGTCACAAGCTTGGTTTACAAATGAGTAATTAATTACAATTAGTTAAAAAACTAAGTAGATTATTAGCCCATTTAACTAGGGCAGTTCGGTCATAGTTTTGACGGCATCATATCGGTCGTTAACTTTATTGATTCGGACCAGACCAATCGGTTAGATTTTTTTTTTTTTAATTTTTGGAATCAGACAATTAAGTTTTTGGTCCCATTTAGTTCGATTGGGTCGATTTGAGTCCCGTTTGGTCGGATTTCGGCTTTTTTTTGGATTTGATATGTCTGTTTTGGTTTTGGATTTCATCTGGGGGCAAATCCGTAGGTTTTATCCATTATTAATATAAATTAAATCCAAGTACAGTTTAATTATTAATTTTTTAATTATATAAATAATATATAATTAGAGTTTAAAAGTTAATATCCCCTAATAATTTTAGATATAATATGATGTATA
The DNA here is from genome assembly GCA_036936605.1 of Limnanthes douglasii subsp. nivea. Taxonomy (NCBI): domain Eukaryota; kingdom Viridiplantae; phylum Streptophyta; class Magnoliopsida; order Brassicales; family Limnanthaceae; genus Limnanthes; species Limnanthes douglasii. The sequence goes on from JAUPFV010000001.1 coordinate 344,297,098, forward strand.
AAAAAAATTAAAAGAACAATTAGTGGGTATTAATAGTTTTATTTGTTGGATTTTGTATCAGTTTTTTTTATTTATTGGTCTTATTGGTTTTATGAGTTTGGTTTCGAATCCATTTTATGCCTATTCCATCTGATTTTTTCGATCCGATCTAAGTTTTGGAAACCATTATCAGCCCTACATATCATGAGCGGTTTTATCGATCCGATTCCAAATCCTTTGTACGGAGGGGAACCAGTTTTACCATTACAGTTCTTTATCGATTTTAGTTTTGAAAATAGTATAACGATTACCAGCCCTACGTATAAGTAAAGGCAAATTTATTTGTCATTGAATTCCACAAAAGAAAAATAGAACATCCTTTATATGATTTTGCTACTATGTATTATTATTGTTGGTACTGAACCTTGCCAAACTCTAGTCTAAAAACCCAATTTTGCAGTAGTAGCAATGGGAAACGCAAACGGGGTCGAATCAAAGTTTTCAGAAGCAATATCTTCATCACTTACTTCATGTTTTCCAACGTTGAAATCCCAAATGATAGCACATGAAAGTATTCCGGAAGGCGTCCCTTTTCTTCCTCCCACAGACGAAAATTTGAGCCAACAAACCAATTCCGTTCCATCGACTCCGGAAGAGACGGACGTCCTCAATTCAAGTGAAACCCAGTCCATGCTCTCTACTACAGACAGTCAAGGTTCGGATTTGGTTGATCATGTTAGACGAACCTTTCATAAAACTTACTCCAATGGCATCGATTCAGTGTTTCCTTCAAACAAGTCTCCCCCTGGCCGCCAGGCAAGAGAAGGGGCTTATAAAGACAGCAGTAGAACTCCCCCGCTGGACCGAGTGTTTCGCGCAAACATATCGCAGAGATACACGGGTACATCTATGTCATATCCAAATTCGACTTCGAATAAGACAGACACGCCCATTGTAGTATCTGTTGGGCCATGATATGGAAAAGTATTGTAATATTTATTCACTGTCGCTTAAGTTTTTTATTTTATGCATTTTAAAGCTTTTTGGACCTCAGTAAAATGTAGAAGAATAATATTTCTTTTTCAAATCTTTAGGTATTTTTTTTATTTAATTTGAAAGTTACAAACCTCAATAGGTCCGACATTACATTTAGAAGGACAATTGAACTTTAAATTTTGATTGGAAATTTTTGAGCCTTAAATTCAACCTCAGTAATATCAACCATAGACTAATTCCTTTGAGAAGCAGCCAAATGACGAATGATTAAAGCTATAATTTTCAGTTAGCTCGGCCAGAATCCTCTGGTTGGAGAATCAACAACAAATTTTGAAAATAAATGCCTGTTATTTCTTAATCTGAATCTTCAATTCTTATTTAACATGTTCCTAAGCTTTCAAGGAACACAATCGCCCTTAATTCATTGGGATAAGTATCTTTGGTGTAGTCTATATTCATACCTGATTCAAGAAAATGCTTGACAAGCCAATCAGCAGCAACATTTTGCTCACGGTATACATGAGTAAGAATCATTCTTGAAGTAATTAACCTCTCGAAACATCTAGCAAAGGGCTCAAGATACCAGGGAGCGCTACATTTAAGAATTATTTTAGTAACAATCTTAGAATCAGTTTCAATTTCCAGAGAAATGATGTTCTTGTTTTGACACAAAATAAGCTTTACATTCAACAACTAAAGGAGTATGGTGCCCGTAAATTCTTCCAAATGCTAGGATCAATTCACAATTTTTATCCCTGATAATCCCTCCACCAGAAGCTTCACCTTTAAAACTGCTAGCCCCATCAATGTTAAGTTTGTATTTTGTTTTCTTAGGGAGGTCCATTTGAGCGACAAAGCTAATCTAGGCTTGTTTAGATGGTTGACACAGCCTAGCTGCATAGCATTGTTTGTGTCTTTGCCCCAGTGCTTTCTTTTCAAAATATGACTTTGATCCAGAGATGTCAGGATAGATATAACGTGCTCAACCATATTCTTAGTTGTGACAGTGTTACCTTCATATTTTTTTTTTGTTTTTGGCATACCAAATTACCCAAGTTATTATCACAGGAAGCACAATCCTTATATACGTGTCTTTAGTTGTTGACTAGAACCAGTTTCTAAGCATATGAGGGTAGGACATATTCCTGTTCATTGGAAATCTGAAAGTAGCAGCAAAGTAGACCCAAGTTTCCCAAGCGTTAGTACATTAAACAAAAACATGAGCCATGGTTTCAGAGATTTCATATAGTTGACATTTGGATGCAAGCTGCAAACCTTTTTTTTTGCATATTAGGATCAATAGGTGACCAATTCTGAATCACCTTCCAGGTTAAGAAAGAACATTTCTTGGGATTGATAGTGTTCCAAATCTTGCTGAACACGATAGATTTTTTGGACTTCATTCTTATGCTTTCCCAAGTGTCTTTTGTGGAGAATTCTCCAGATTTGGACAAGACCCATTTAATCTGGTCTTTGTTGCTATTCAACTTAATCTTACAGATTTTCTCAATAGTAGTAGAAGAGAAGCAGTTGCTCAGACAGTCAACTTTTCAACCACCATTTCCCTAATAAGTTTTAACTTGTTTAGGAATGTACCATGTTCCATCCACTTCAGAGTCCAGATTGATGAAAGGATTTTTAGTACACCATTTGTCAATCCAGAATTCTATTTCTCCTTCCCCAACATGCCAGTAAATCATCCTTTCTTCCTTGTCTCTGATCTTTAACATTATGTCCTAAACGTTTGATCTTATGCTTGGAATATGAGCATTTAAAGGGTGAAAATTGCGACTGTAAATAAACTTCATTGGGTGATATTAGAGAGACTTTTGATCTCTAAAATTGAACCAAATCTTATAGGAAAAGGTTTCTTGAATGTCCTTTACTCTTCTTAGGTTCAAGCCCCCCTCCTCGTATGGTTTGCATATTTTAATCCAAGAGGATCAGGAGATTGCTCTGCCGATTTCCTTAGATCCCCATAGAAACTTATTGCAGTAAGTTTCTGATGCAGACAGTTCGGTGAATTGACAGTTCGGAGCTCCGGTGTCAGATTTTGACCCACATCACCTTGTTTCGAAGGAAACGACGTCACGAACGCAAGTCACCAGCTTCGCTCGTGAGCTATGGGCTTTTTTGGGCATTCGGGCTTATCTATCCTCTTTTTTCGCAATTTTAATACTTTAGGCTATTTTTGTAATTTTCATATTCTTAGTTTTAGGGTTTTGCTTGAACTCTATATAAACCTATCTTCTATTCATTGTTCTGGGAATTGTTTTTGATTAATAAAAAAAATTAGGGTTTTATCTCTTTTAGGCTTCTCTGCGTTTCACTCTCCATCAGTTTCTATTATTTGAATTGTGGACTTTGGAATAACAGATGACTGCATAGTGTATAGAGGGATATGATTCAATACATTCTGTACGAGGATAAGTCTTCATCCAAATGATATAATTTTTTTATCCGACTCTAGAATCTTTGCTCTGATTTGATTCACTAATCCATCATAATTTTATGTTTTATTGTTATTGCTTATATTAACTCCCAAGTACTTCATTGGTAGATTGCTATGCTTAAACTCCAAAATATGCTCAAGATTTTTGATTTTTTCTTTGTTCATACCAAAGGAAGTATAGAATTTGGATGTCTCTGTATTTATTTCATGCCATAATTTTTCTTTGTACAGAACCAGAATCTGATGAATCTTATTGACTGAAGAAGATTAGGCATTGTGGAAAATAATTAGATCGTCTAGAAACGCTAAGCAAGGTATGTTCATTCCCTCTTTGTTCTTGTATCTTGTGGCTATGTTATGAGTAATGAGTTCCTTTAGACCTCTGATCAAGTACTCCTCTAATATGATAAAAAGGCTTTGAGATAAAGGGTCTCATTTCTTTAAGCCTTTAGTTGATCTAAAGTATCATTTGAGCTCACCATTTACCATGATGGAGAAGTGATTGTTCTTAATATTCTTGGTTATTAGGTCTATAAATTCTTTACCAAATCCAAAGGCAGCAAAGATTTTTAATAGGAACTTGTGAGAGAGCTTGTCAAAAGCTTTAGAAATATTAACCTTCACCATTAGATTTCCACCTCTGGTTTTGTAGTTGAGATCATAGTAGAGCTCGTTGGTAATTATAATATTTTCGTGAATGTTTCTATTTTTGGTAAAAGTAGTTTGCTCATTAGAAATAATGTTGGGAATAATATTTGCAAGTCTCTGGTTTATCACCTTAGAAACAATCCCGCTGAATTTGGTAGTTAGGCTAATGGGTATGTATTCCTTCTAGCTCTTAGGAGAGTTAGTCTTTGGAATTAGGCATATAGAGGTTGTATTAACTCCATTAGGAATGAAATTGCCTTTGAATATCTCCCTGACTACTTCACAAAGATCCTCATTGATTATGTTCCAACAATGCTTGAAAAAAACCCATTAAATCCATCAGGCCCTGCATCACCATTAAGATTTAGATTGTTAGTAACATTTTTAATTCTTCATTGTTAGGAATATCCATTAGCATCTTTTTGTCCTCATTTGAGACCAACTTATGAATCATATCAAATATATCTTCATCTTCATTTGAATTAGTTTCTCCAACAAGAATGTTCTTGAAATACTTTTCAGCAAAGTCTCGAATTATCTTTTTGTCCTCAATCCATTAGTTTCATCCTAGATTCTTTGAATACTGTTTTTATTCCATTTTATTTTTTACAAAATTATGAAATGCCGCAGTATTCTTGTCTACATCTTTGATCCAATTGGAGTGAGATTTATGGCTATAGTAGTTTTCTTCTCTTTCGAGGAGTTTAACATGAGTGCTCTTAGCTTTATCTAGAAGCTACTTATCATCAGTTGAGCTTGAGATTTGGTAATTAGCTTCTCTATATAAAATTTCATCTTGTATCTGCTTTATAGAGTTGGAAATGTTTCCAAAAATGTTCATGTTCCAGCTTTTCAAGTGAGCCTTCAATATTTTAAGCTTCCCCTATAATATGAAAACAGCGTTTCCGTGTATGTCTTCAGCCCAACTTTTATTGATGATATCCATGAAACCCTGGTGCCTTGTCCACATGTTTAAGAATTTAAAGTAAGGCTTCAACTGGCCTTGGTTATCATGTATAGAAATGATGATTGGTGAGTGGTCAAAGAAGGCGCTAGAGATGTGCTTGATTGCAGTGTTTTCAAAGTAATTGGACCAGACATTGTTGTACAACACTCTGTCAAGCCTTCTATATTTCCTCCCATTTGTCCAGGTGTATTTGTTCTCTGAATACCCTGCATCATTTATGTGACAATCAATCATGATATTGTTAAAATCCTCCATGCTTTTTATACAATTAGAGTTGCAAGCTAGTTGTTTATCAGACTTCAAAATAGTATTGAAGTCCCCCAATATAATCCATTCTTTCGTTTCTTCATCAACAACTCTTAAGTTCTCCTATAATTCAAACCTTTGCTCCTTTCTATTTTTTCCATACACAACAAAGACTCAGAAGCTTTTCGGTAGCTGAGTATGCTTCACCTTTAGTGCAGCATCTGATCATCATCCAGCAAGATATTCACAACACAATCAGTATCCCATAGAACCCAGATCTTGTTGTTTTATTTCCAGAATAGCCTTCAAATCTCAACCTTTTAGCAATTGCAGACAACTTTGAGTTAGATATTAAAGGTTCTTGCAATGTCATGAAAGAAATGTCTTCAGCGTTTTTTAGAGATCTAATTCTAGTGAGAGTCTCCTTATTCCCAACCCCTCTCATATTCCAGTTTAATATTTTATGGTCATTTGGAATGTGATTGGATGGGTTTAACAGACCCTTTTAATTGCATTTTTTTTGTAGAGAATGATCTTTTAGCCTTCCAACTTTTAGATCTTTTAACCTTTTTCTTATCTATCTTTTTTCCTTCCTTCAGTGTTTCAATTAGTTTCAACTTATGTGAATTTGGCATAGTTCTAATACTGTCTTTTGCAGGAGAATTGCTTGTTTTATGGTATGTTTCAGAGTCTTTGATTGATCCAAAGAGGGTTTGATTTTCAATTATTTGAAGTGCTTCAACTATCTCAGCATTTTCACTTGATTATTAAGTTGTGATCTTGAAGCCTCTTTACATGTTATTCTGTTATTGCTGTTGCAATCTTCAAAATTATCCTTTTGATCCTACTTTTCCATCACAGTAAGAATACTGTCTTTTTCAACTCTTATTGTTATTTTCCTTGACTCATGAATTAGGATATTGTTTGATGTAGATTCAGCTTCTTTAGCTTTAACAACCGTAAACTTGGTTTTGATAGCCTTTGGATAATTACTCATCGTAGTTTCTTTTTTGTTTGATTCACTGGATTCAACCATCACATCTATCTTTGAGTCTTGATTTACAGGTGGTTTTTTGCAGCTTTGAGAGTCATGTCCCAGATGGAAACAAGTATTACAGTAAGTTGGTAGCCCATTGTATCTTATTTCTTGCCAATATCCCTCTTAATCTCCAAAACTGATCCATACTTTGCTTATTGGTTTCTTGGAGACATTCATATCAAGCCACAATTTGCAGTAGTTATATCTAACTCTGTTCTTTTCAAGAACCCATATAATTGTAGGTGATCCAATAGCCTTGCCTATTGCTGAATAGTTTTCTCATTGTACATATATTCAAGCATGTTAGGTGGAATCACCCAAACAGGGGTTATTGGACACTCCACTTCTGGATTAAACTGAGGCATCCATTTCAATAAGTGCACTGCTCATGAACCAACATTCCACACGTTTCTCTTTTAAAGTCTTCTGATATCATCTTTGTTGTTAAATTCAATTAGGATATGTCTATAATCCCAATGAGAAAGATTGTAACCGCTCGGGAAGTTGAAACTGTCCATGAATCTTCTAATTGCTTCAGTTGTAGGTTTACCAGTTGAAAAATTCCCTACTAGAGTTTTTGTAGAAGTCGCTTCCAATTTCTCTTCATCTTTGTAATCAAATTTTATATGAATTTGATTTTCTATTCTCGAAATCACAGGATCATTGTGAATATTTGGTTCTTGTTTTCTTTTGAACAGATCTGCGTAAGTCATTTTCCTTTGATTACCTTGCATTGTTCCTTCCTTATTGTTCCTCTTTGATTCTTCAAAGGTTGGATTATCTATAAATTTAGTTATTTGATTGCAGATCATTGGGTTTTGATCATTGCAAAGAGCGTTATGCAGAGAAATGTTCTATGTTTTTCTGGGTTTCAAAGCAAGATACTTTGTGTTTCCTAGGTTTGAAACAAGATGAAGGTCCAGATTTTCTGATGATTTAGATGACCTTGAAGATAAAAATTCTCCTTCTTCTATGATTAACAGTAATCAATAGACTATAAATCTTTTACTTTTCCATGGATTACCAGAAAATCAAAAAAAGACCTTCTAATTCTTGAAGAAGACCATCTGGAAAAGACCAACGCTTCCAAGATATTCATATATCACCATAACTGTTTTTTCTTTCGTTCTCTAGATTAAGAATTTTATTTACTCCATTTAAATATTATAGTATCGTTTTAAGATTAATTTTGTCGTTATTGATTCAACTATTTTATTTATTTGCAACTTATAATATTTATCATGGTTATAATACTTAGACATAAGTTATTAATTGTGTTTTTAATATCGAAACATAAAGTCATATATTATTTATTTTCAATAGATATAATACAACCTATAGCCATTCAAAACAATACCTCAGATATCTATACAAACTTTATTAGCTTTAAATTAATGTTATTTCACACAAAAAAGATTTTACGCTTAAAGTTTTATTTTTTAGATAAAAAATAGATCTTATTTTTTATTTTTGAATGAAAATTGAGTTCCGAAACAATTATATATTAAAAATATAATTAAAAAAACTCAAGTTAATAAAATATAAGGAATAACAAAGGCCATGCAATCTTGGTGCCATAGAATCTAAACGTGTAACCCAGAAATTACGATAAGAAACTGTAAAGGCAATGATAGGAAGGGAACAAAAATTCTTGCATTCCTCTCCAGCCAGATGTGCTAACTGACTCTGCCGAAACAACAAAGCAAAAGATGACGGTTTCGAGAAGAAGACTAATTTGATGTCTTGCAAAACCAAGATTTCCAACAGTGGGTATTAGTCTGGAATCCCAACTTGGAGCTTATATAGTTCCAAATACTCTAAGTGAAACTACAATCATAAAAGATACGAGCAATAGTTTTAAAGTTTGAGTTGCATAAGAAACAGTACAGTGGGACGTTTAGATCCCAATTCAGAAGCTTGTCTTGTGTCAAAATCTTGTCAAGAATTGCAAGATAAATAATAAAGAAATGACAATGAATATTAATGGTGGAGGGCTAAAACCACCAGGAGGAATAAAGCATTTTTGATCCTATCTTATTAGTGTTAGGATAAGTCTAATGGTGAAGGCTTTAATCACTAGGCTAAAGTTCTCAGTGAAGTCAACACCAGGAGTTTGATGAAAACGTTTAGCCACCAGTCTGGCCTTGTGGCGCTGAAATGTACCATCTGAATTGTATTTGACTTTATAAACCCACTTTTTGCTAATTAGATTCATGGTAGAAACCAAACGAACCAGAGACCAAGTCTTGTTCAGAACCAGAGCATTAAACTCAACCTGTATAGCCTTAAACCAAATAGGATTAGTCATAACATCAAAAGACCTTGTAGGCTATGTGGAAACCCTTTTTGTAGTGGTGGTAATACCTAGATAGAGAGGATTAGGTTTACTGATACCACATTTTGACCTTGTTGTCATGAGATGAGTATTTATGGATTGTGGCAGTGTAGGTTGTGTTTGGTTAAAAGTGATGTATGACTTGGTAGTTGGTTATGTGGTTGCTTGGTCAGTGCTAAATGTAGTGTTTGTATGGTTTTGAGAGACATGGTTAGTTGATTTTTTTTGTGTAGAGTGGTGATTGAATGCATTAACTGGTTCCAGATTCCTCATATTGTTTATGTCTGTAGGTATTATGTTTGCATCTGTTTGTGCTGGTGAATGTGGTTGAATGTGATATGTTTGCATGTGTAGAGAGTTTAGTAGTGGACTTGTAGAGATAGGATGTCTTATGGAAGTTAAACCAGGTATAGGAATTGGATGAGATAGACCAGGTGTAGCAAGACTAGTATTAAGAGTAGTCACACACATTGACTGAGGCTGTTTAAAATTTAGAAAACCAGTGAAGAAGGAAAACTATAGTTCATTAAAAAAACATGTCTAGAAATGTAGAGCATGTCAGTTGGACTAGGACACTTATATCATTTATGAGTGTCACTATAATCTAGGAAAATACATTTAGTAGAATGAAACTCAAACTCATGAGTTTGATAGGGTGTCAAACAGGAAAAACAAGCACATCCAAAACTTTTAAGAGAATAGTAATTTGGTTTGATTTGAAACAGTTTTTCAAAAGGTGACATGTCTCCTAGAATTATTGTAGGTAGTCTGTTGATTAGGTAAGAAGTAGTGAGGAAAGCCTCTGGCCAGTAGCAAAAAAGAAACATAGATTGAGCTAAGAGACTAAGATATATTTTACTATATGCCTGTGCTACCTCTCAGCTCTGCCATTCTGGACAGGGGTGTGAGGACAGGTTGTTCAGAGTAGAAAACCATACTCACTTGCAAGAGGCATAAAGTACACGAATCATCACCCCAATCAGATTGAAGATCTTTAATTTTTCATGTTAAATTGATTTTCAACAAAGATTTTAAAAGTTTTGAAAACAACTAGTGGTTCTCCTTTCTGTTTTAGGGGGTATACCCAAGTGTACCTTGAGTAGTCATCAACAAATAAGATGTAGTACTTGAAACCAGCCTTAGAGAAAGTAGGAGATGGTCCCCATAGGTCTAAATATATCAAGTCTAGTACATGCTTAGTTTGAGCGTCAGACCTGCTATATGGTAAACAATGTGATTTTTCCAGTTGACACGAGTCATAAACAACATTTTCATTCCTTAAAATTGAAGATAGAGTACATTGTTTCAACACAACAACTAAAAATCTATCTGAAGGGTAGCCAAGTGTCTTGTGCCATCCTTTTTTAGGGAAACAGAACTGCTAGACCTGGACTAACTCTTAGGTAAACTAAAAGCTTTTGGAAATGACTAGAACTTTTAATACATGACTTGTTATTCCTAGTGAAGGTCTCCAATTGATATAAGTCTTGTTTAGTTGTCCCTGTAAGCAACATCATCCCTGTTTTCTTGTCTATGAAAAAATAATAATTTTTATGAAACCCAAAATAAACAGGAATATGTATAATAAGATGATGAACTGATAGAAGGTTTTTGTTAATTCTAGGAACATGTAGGACGTTTTATGATGATAAATGTCTATTGGTAGATGTTATTAGGTCACTCAACACCATAAATACTTGATTTCTTCTTGAATACCCATTTACTTTCAATAATATTTTGACCATTTGGCTGCTTCACTAGCCTCTGAGTGTCTGTCATCTTGAGAGATCTTACTTCTTCCTTAATGCTCCTAAACCACTATTAATCATAACATCATGATAGATTTTTGGTTCAAGAATATCTCTTTTTCTTTCAATTGATAAAGTATAACAAATTACGTCGACAAAATCGTACATCTGTTTTTTTGCATGGTATTTGTGCTCTATCGGTCGTCAATTGATAACGGTTAATATCATGTTGCTCTCATGTCTGATCATCTAAAGTTCGTGGAACATCAGACCCTTGGACATCTTCAGTCCCACGTCGTTGTTGAACTTCCTCTTCATGATTTGAAGTTTGACCATGTCTCAAATCCTACTGGGTAGAAGCATCAGCAACTTCACTTTCAAGATCAGACCCATTATCAACTTCATATATCTTCTTGACATGTACTAAGTTCCAAATAATTCTTCAATGACATGCTCTCATTATTAATAACCACGTTCTTACTTATTAAAACCTTATAACTTCAGGTTCAAAAAACCACAGCCTATCTTTTTACTCTTTCCGGATAGCTGAAGAACAATTATTTTAGCGCTCTCAACCTAAGCTTATCTTACTTCACATGTGCATAAGAAAAAAATATGAATACTCTCAAATATTCTAGCTTAAGTTTCTTTGAAGTCCAAGCCTCTTGAGGACAAATAAACTTAAGCATCGTAGATGGACTCATGTTGATGATATGTAGCCATTTTCATAGGTTATCTCTATAACCTTCGATCCATTTCAGTTGTATGAAGCACACACCTAACCCGTTCTAGCAAGGTTTAGTTTGTTCTTTCCGCATGCTCATTCTGTTGGGGAGTTTCACTCACGATTTGGTGTCTAGAAATTTCAAGCTTTACATAATATATATATAACAAAATTCTTGTCCACATATTCCAACCCATTAATATTCTAAAACTTATTTAGTAATTTCTCGATTTGAATATTTACCAATGTCTTCCAGTTCACGAATGAAACAAAAGCTTAATCCTTGGTCTTCAAAAGTCTAACTCATACTTTTCTAGAATAGTCATCTATTAGTGATATAATAACCTTACGCCACCTATGATATATTCTCGTGTCGGATCCCAAAGGTTGAAATGATGATAATCAAGAACTCTATTGGTTGTCTGGTTGTTGGGCACAAACTTTACCATTTTGCTATTACATAAACACAACTTTCCTATTCTGAACTGTCGTGCGCCCGTACCATTTAACAACCCTTGTTTCCTTAGGCCACCAAGTTTCTTCTCACTTATTTATCCCAACCGAAGATGTCATAAAGTGGTAAAATCTTTCACCACACTAGATATTACCCACAAAACAACAGAGCATTCAAGAACTAACATGCCAATAGTCATATATGCTTCTATAACAACAAGTGAGCCTGGAAAGATGCTAAATTTGTTGTCTCCACGCATATATGTAAACTTTTCCTCATTTAACATTCCAATATACAGAAGGTTTCATTTCACTTTGGATGAATACTCCATATATTTGATAAATCTCTCATGTTTTGTAGGTAACTTAACCCGAATAGTTCGAATCACTATGACATCACATGATTTTTCATTACCAATTATGACCCTTCCACATCAAGAATTCTAAGGTTTTCAGACCAATTTTAATTTGAAGTCATGTAGATGGATGTATCCGAATTCAGAATCTAATAATCCATCAATAAAATCACAGTCACGAGACACCATGTTAACATCTTCAACTTTTGTATTTTAATAGATATTGCCTATTGATTTCCCTACGAAGTTGATACTAATATGATATTTCTTCTTACATCCCCCACACATTACTTTAGAACCTATCCCAACCCCTTTAAACTTTGACAGATAGTTTTCTCTCATCTTACTTGAACCTTTCATTCGTAGCATGCCGCTCAAACTTAGTATATTCCCTTTGGAGTCATCCTTATAATAGTATTATTTAAAGATAATTGGAGTTTAAGACACTCTTAACTTCGACCATTGTAAGAGAGTCTTTATCGTAGAGCAGGATATCCACCAAGTGTTCGTACTCGTTTGACATAGAGCTTAAGAGGATGATTGTCTAGTCTTCTTTCTCCACATTCACACTAACTGCATTTAAGATGAGTACGATTCTATTTTAATCATCTAGGTGCATTTGAATATCTATGTTACTATCCATTAACAATGTGTAAGGCTGTTTTCTGAGATACATTCTATTTGGTAAGAACTTATTCATGTAAATCGCCTCTAGTCGATTCCATATCCCTGCATCGTAGGCTCTTCTGATACCTCACGTAAACACTTCATCTCTCAAGCTCAGTATGAAGGCGCTATGAGCTTTATACAGAACTATGATATCAACCTGTGTATATATTTCATCGATAACAATAACCAATCCCTTCTATACTACGTAATAATCAACCTTAATTCTCCATATGTTAAAATTATTAAATCCGTCATATTTATTTAAGCTAAGCTTCATGGAATTCATCTTTTATGGTTTTTCAGTTTGAAGGTAATATATGCTTATTCAACCTTTTGATCACTGATCGATCTACTTCTTTATCCATCGAGTCACACTCATCGCATCACTTATATGGGAATAAGAAACTTGTTGGGAATATTGGATTTTCCTAAGAAAAAACTTGGTAAGACGATCATGTGATAAAAATTATTACCATGTTTGGTAAAAGCAATAAATAAAATAAAAGTGTAAAAGAAAACCAAGCATACAAGAAAAATTTAACATGGTTTAGTTTGTGAATAAATCATAGAACTCTTGGGCAATATATAAAACACAAATGGCTGAATCAATCATTGTTACAAAACTCTCACGGTTTACAAAGATAGTGTGATTCACATAATCTCAATTCAATGTTTATCTTTCATGTCATTTATCTCTCTAAAAGACCTAAGTTTGTGTTTCTTCTTCTATTTATAGACTTAGAAAAAATCCCAATTCTCCAATAGACTATCTAGATTAAATCACATAACATCTATAACAAATCCCTAATTATAAATAAAAAACCTCATAAATAGAAATTCTACATTAATAATAAATCAAATTAAATAAATTTTCTAATTAATAGAAAATCTAATTAATATAAGAAGACTAACTTAATAGAGGACCAATTAAATAGGAAAGTTCAACAATAAAATAAACTCAGTTAAAAAAATGCTAAACCAAACAACATTTGAAGCATCGACCTAAGTAACATCAGCAAATGACTCTAGACAGGGCACATGTCATCTGCTAGTGTCATTGGCACATAGGTATAGGTTATGATCATTGACACATGTCATCGGCTTAATTATTATTCCACCGGTTAAGTCTTCGGTCCAATAGAAATAATATGTATGTGTTCGACCAAATTTAATCACAACTCTGTCTTGAACAAATTTAACAATTCTTTTTTTTTTATATATATATATATATATATATATATATATATATATATATATATATATATGTTTTTGTTTGATCAATTTATGTATTTGGTTGATTTATTTTAATCCATATAGTTCTTTGACAATATATTTGTTTATGAGTTATTTTTAGGTTATTATTAATATAGTTTAATTTAATAAAAGACCTAACCTTAAAAAAAAGCTAAAATAAAATATAAAAACATTACTGAGTTGAAAAAAACATTCAATAATATATATATATAACTGTTTTCGATTCGAGATTGAAACCAAACTGATTTGAACAAAAGTGAACTTCTTCGGCATGCACATATAAGAACCAAATCAAATTTTAACGGTAGGGTTCATGGTTCAATTCTAAAAACCAAAATCGATAAAAAAAATTGAAACGATAAAATCAGTTTGGAAACACATATAAATTGATTTATAATTGAACCAATAAAACTGATAAACTCTATTTTTATATATATTATATTATAAAATTTATTAAATAAATATCAGTTTAGTTTAAAAAGATAATAAATATTATTGCAGAAAAAAAATCCAATAAAACATAAATGAATACCACCAACCAAATCATATTAAAATATTTGTAACTCTTCAGTATTGAGCATACTTACATCATTGATGGAGCATTGTGTAGTATTATAGTATACTTTTCTCCATTTTCAACCTTTAAAGATTTTTATTTTTCTATATTTTAGTTTTTAACCTACATCATTGATGGAGCATTGTTGCGTTGATAAATCATGTTCACTACAATCTTCCTTCTCCAATATTCAATTCTAAGCATTCGCCTACCAACTAATAAAATTATAAAACAGACTAGAGTAAACGTCACTAATAAAATTAGATACTCAGACTAGAGAAAATGTTACCAATTACTTTTAGATGATTCACCTGTTACGCATGATATTAGAGGTCTGTAGGTATCAAAGTAAGCTTGATATTTTTTAGACATTTTTAAATATTAAAACTCATATTTAAAAATTAGATTAACTCTATTTTTTTTTGTTATTAATAAGTTATTCACCGGTATCTCTTTTTCATTTTGATCATAGTGGATTAGTGCCACAGTCCTGGATATCCTTAAAGCATTTTATCGAATAGTTTTTGCTAACCAATATTTAATGTACAAATTAAAAAAGGTTTTTGGCTAAATTAATCATCCCCATTTTTAAGTAGTTCCATACAAAATTAACCATCCAAAAAACTGATTTACTAAGTTTTAACCTTAAACTCTAACCATCCCCAAAACCAAACAGCCCTAAACTCTATCTTCTTCCCTATTTTTTCTCTCCTCCTCACTAATCTGCAAATTTGAAAATCACAAAAATAAAGATAGATTCGGCTTACAAGAAAGTGTTCTTCATCAATACTTTAATCCAATAAACAACAACAAATGGGCAAGAGGAAATATTTAAAATCTATTTTTCTTAGGTTTTTTGTTATTTTTTAGGTTTTAATGGTTTTTGTAGATTTGAGCTATTTAGGGTGTTAGAATAGGTAAATCTATGTTTATTTAGGTGTTTGAAGTTATATGCTGATGTCAGATTCTTGGATGTGTATTAAAATAGAGTTTTTAGGTTCGATTTGTGTTGGAATTGAGATTTTTTGCGCAGGTGTTCTTGGTCCTCGCCGGGTGAGAATTTGTCAACGGGCAGGGAACAAAGGTTCACTTCTGAACTGGCGGGGGAGAGATTCTCAACCGGCGCGGGAACACGGGTTTAGTTCTTTTCAAATTGGGAAAAACTTCAAAAATGGAAACTTATCAACGAATTGGTTAGAAACACTACATTATTTGGACTTCCATGTTCCTCACCAAGGTTCTTCTCCTCAATATTCATCCGGATATAAGATGAGTTTTTTTCGAAGATTTTTTTGGAGTTTTTCGAGGTTTGAGGGTTTTTTAAGTTTTGAGAGTTTTTTGAATTCCTTGAAATTTTGAAAATATTTGTATATAAGAAGGAAATTGAAGGAGATAATTTTGTGTTTTTAATGTTTAAGTTTAGTATACCCAAAAAAACCACTAAAAATAATAATAAAAAGATTCCAAAAGAATTAGGGCTGATTAACATTATTTGGAACCATATTTAGCCAAAACAATTAAAAAATCATTAAAAATTGTAATTAAAAACTATATATAATTTAGTGTACGAAAATGTGAATCTATCTAATTAAAAAAATTTAATGATTGCTTAATGAGTGCGATGGATATATATTAGCAAAATCTTTAAACAATTAATCGACTTAATTCGAAGATTACTAAATTAATCGATCAATGAGATCTGTCTTTACTCGACTTGAAATCTTCATATTCACATCCTAATTGATATATGCAAGAAGAGTTAAAGATCAAAATCAAATAGTTTGAAAATAAAAAAATAAATGTTCAGATTTTTTAAAAACCTTTTATTTTCGAAAATAATTTCAAAAATGTTTGAACGTTCATAGTTTGGCGCCTATTTTTTCTTACGAGACTTGTATTCGTATTTTTTTTAAATCAATAAAAATATTATAATTTTGATTAAAAAAACTTTATTCCACGTTATGAAGAGCAAACACAATTGCTCGCAATAATATGTAGGATCCGAATGATATTTTAACCCACATTCTTAAATGGTTACCCATATATCTCTACAATAGACATAGACATGGTAGTTATTTTGGATAATTATAATTATTTTGGTCCTGTTATTTTGGTTAGATGTAATATTTTTCTATTCGATTTTTTTAAAATTTAAAATAAAATCAACCGATTTTTATCCACTTCCATTCAATTTTAAAATTTTAAACCAAATTGTCATCAATCCCATTCGGGTCAATAATTTAATAGAAAATCTAGAACTAGTAGAGAGATTCAGAGTAGATTTAGAGAGTTTGCGACTCTTGTCCGGATGGCCCGGAAGGATAACGTCAACAATGACGTCATCCTAACGGCTAGTTTAAACAAAATAAAAATTATAAACTCTATAAATAGACCCCCCACTCTCCTACATTCACGCACACCATCAATCTCTCTCTAAATTAGCTACAATTCTTTCTCTAAATTTTGTTTTTAATTTTCAAACACAAAAAATTGTACAGGTTTATCGGAATGTTTTCAAGAAAATCAAAGCAAGCCCGGAAGAGCGGAGGAGATGATTCATCATCCGCGAGACGAAGAGAAAATTCCGAAAGAGATTTAGGGTATGAAGAGGTGGAGGAATCGGATAGCTAGACAATCGAACATCACGAAAAAGGGAGGTTCGCGTCCGTAATTCACTAGCACCACGAGATGTAACCAAAGTTTGGGCGGGTATGCATCTGGATTACGATGAACTGATCCAAGTCCGTAATTCACTAGCACCACAAGGTGTAACCAAAGTTTGGGCGGGTATGTATTTGGATTACGATGAACTGATCCAAGTTGAAGGTATGCAAAAAAATCAGACTTATTGAACCTAATAGTGGCGTAGGTTGGATGAGAATTGCTAGATTCAATTGTGAATGGTATATCGAATTAGTATGAAAGTTTTATGCCACCACACGTTTAATTGAGAATGATTCACATGGTAGAGGTTTATGAATGAGTTGTTTAATTGATGGTGTTGCATATAGTTTCTTTGAAACTGATTTTGAAGATCTGTTTTTCGTTCCAACCAATGATATATATACTGGTGAAAAATTACCTTCCATTTCTTATCCTCATTCGGGCAGGGGTGCTGATTGGTCTATGTCCTACGAAGAAGCAGTAGAGCTTCTGAGTTGTGGTTTGGACACTCCAAAAATTAACGGTAAACTCCGAGCCATAAGAAGTAATTTGGATGCTAATGAGAAATTAGCTTTGAAATTGGTAAACAGTTTATTTCTTCCCATGAGTAACAATGATTCACAACTTTCCTATATTCAAACATTTTTAACTGCTTTTATGGTACAAAATGAGGGAAGAATTAGTTTACCTAGTTTGATGATTCGAAATATGGCTATGAGGTCTGCGGGGGATAAACTACCTTAAGTGATTAAAATTGTTTAGATGTTTAGCTATGTTGATATCTTTACTCAAAATTTTACTTTTTAACAGATTAGAGTTATCTAGTTTACATAACATATGCATTATCTTGTTTCTGATGTCTTTAAATGATATAGAGCATTCTGATTGTGAATGACAAGAACTTTGTCATGTCTACATCCTCATATCACTCAGGTTTATCCTCCTATTTCACTTTAGGTATTGATTAATCATTACGAATTCTCATATGTCTCATGATATGTCACCTCACCTGTCGAACTTTGTTTTATTGTCTCATGTTTCACCCACATCTGTTTTATCTGCTAGTCTTATGAGAATGTCAGTAAAGGGTATCGATTGTCTTTCTACCCCTCATATATCTATATCTGATGTTTACTATGTTCCCACCCTTAATTTGAATCTTGTTTCGGTAATCCAATTGTGTAAATATTTTTTTGGGTATTTTTTTCGGTTTTTGTTTGTGCTATACAAAATCAAAATACTCAAAGAGTGATTGGGATATGTCCTAAAATATAGGAACTTTATATTTTGGAATTTTTTTGAAGTAACTGATGTGGATGTCTATGGAGTCAATAGTGGAAAACATTATATGACTGATATTGCGACATCTTGTGTTGATTTGTCTTTGTTTTTTTTAGTCATTTTTCATCTAAGTTTTATCTTTGACATTCTTGTGTGGACATTGGGCTGCGTCACATTTGAAGTTTTTAGTCTCTACAGGTGATTTAAGTCAATTTAACACTTATAATATCTGGGATTGTAGTGGTTGCAAACTTGAAAACAATTATGCTTTGATATTATTCATTATGACGTCTGAGGACCAGGTCATGCTTCCACAAAGGTTTTTTCATCCTATTATGTATATTTTATTGATGATTATAATCAATACACATGGATGAAACGAAGGTCATAGTTCCTTGAAATTTATAGAGAATTTAGAGCACTTGTTAAGACCCAACATTCTAATGTGATAAAATTCTTCAAGTGTGACTTATGAGGTGAATATCCCACTAATTATTTCAATCAATTGCTTGCATCTGATGGTGCCATACATGAATCATCTTGTACCGATAACCCTTCAGAAAAATAGTGTTGCAGAAAGAAAACATCATCACATTGTTGGTTAGTTTTTGGGGAGAAGCAATTTTGACAATTGTTTATGTGATTAATCAAATTCTCACTGCTCATAATATATGGATCTCTCCCTTTCAGGAATCTATACCGAAAAACTCCAAGTTATTATTCCTTACGAGTGTTTGGATGTACATGTTTTGTCATTCGTCCTCTTGTTGAACACAATAAATCAAGTCATAAAACAACTATATGTGTTTTTTTCTAGATTATGAAAGGTATCTTTGTTATGATCCCACCAATGATAAGCTATATATATCTCACCTTCTCACAATAAATGAGCATATCTCATTTTATTTGATTCTGAAAAAATCCTATGATGTAACAAAGATAACTTTTCAGGCTATTGATATGTTTCAAACTGATAGCGATACATCCATTGACATTGATGTACCAGCTCATGAGACATCTACATGAGTTGATACTACGTCTGCCCTATCAAAGCCTATAACAATTGATACTACTCATGCTCCATCAATGCCTGAGTCACCTTCTTCCCCTGGTAGAACAACAAATTCTCCACCCCTCATAACATTTAGTCGTACAAGCAAGTCTACCAAACTACCATCTTTAGCTTATTCTTCTTACTCAGCTTCGTTTGCTTTTTTTTATTATCAAACATACATGATTTATAGGGAACTTGGTATTTTCAAGAATCTTTTTGTGATCCTTGTTGGTAAAATTATATGACCGAAGAGTATACTGCTGTTTATCAGAGTCATACATGAGATATGATTGGACCTCCATCGGGTAAGCAAATAATTGGTTCTCGTTGGGTTTTAAAATTAAAACAAAGTGTGATGGGTCTGTTGGAAGATATTATGTGTGTTTAGTAATAAAATGGTATTTGTAGAAGTATGGTATGATTATGAGGAATCTTTTTCTCTAATGGTAAAAATGACGAAAATTCGTACTCTTATTACGGTTGCATCTGTTTGCAACTGGAAAGTCTTTTAGCTTGATGTCAAAAATGCATTTCTAAATAGTGATCTTCATGAGGAGGTTTATATGGCTCCTTCCCCCACTGTTCCTCATCAACTAAGGAAAGCTTTATATGGTCTCAAACAAGCTCATCGTGCTTAATTTGAGAAATTATCAACAATTATTACTTCACTTAGTTTTTATGCTAATAATCACAATTCGACTTTATTTATCAGATGTACGAGTGTATAAAGAATTATTTTATCTCTACATGTAGATGATATGATCATTACATGTGATAATATTGAAAACATTGAGACATAAAAAAAATAGTTTGGCTCATCGGTTTGCAATGAAATATTTTGGGTTGTTACGTTATTTTTTCGGCATTAAGGTGGCTTAGTCTCAAAGAAGTTATATTGTTTCTTAGAAAATGTATATTTGATATATTTGAGTGAGACGGGATTTTCTAATAACAAGACGGAAAATACATCTATTGAAACCAATGCTTGATATTCTCCAATTGACGTTGTTTATTTGTCACACCTGACTCTATATCTTACTCTTGTGGGGGAGTTTGGTTTATCTTACACTTACTCGGTCGGATATAACTCATGTTATTAACGTGGTTAGTCAATTTCTTGTTTCTCCTACTTCTGCCCAGTAGGAGTTGTTCTTCGTAGATTGAGTTATCATTGTGGTACTCAGTTCCATAGCATTTTGTTTCATTTAACTGCTTTGCTTGAACTGCGTGCCTATAGTGATGCTAATTGAGATAATGTCCTCCGTGACCATAAATCCATTTCTGGTTTCCGTTATTTATTTATTTATTATTCTCATGGAAAAGCAAGAAACAAAATGTTGTCTTTAGAGTGTCTACCGAGGTTGAGTGTTGTGCTATGACATTGTCTACATATGAGATTGTTTGATTATAATGACTTCGTGCAGATATGAGACTTGACATTACTAAGCCTACTTCCTTACATTGCGATAACAAAAATTCATGCATATTTGCAAAGAATTATGTTTTTCATGAGAGGACGAAGCACATTGAAATTGATTCACTTGACTCGTTATCACCTTCAGCTCCGTACTATCTCGCTTCCATTTGTTCTATCAGCCTTTCAAATTACTGATATGCTTACAAAATCTCAATTGACATCGCAATTTCGTTTTCTATATGACAAACTCCCCATACTTATTAGAGTTTCATTGTGAATTTGAAGAAATTTATATGTAATATCATCCGTTTTATCGATTAACCCTGTTTCAATTTTTATGGATATGATCTTTATGTCATGGATACAACCCCTAATTAATATTCGTCCCTCCAACCTTATTTAAGATCCTGCACATTACATTATTTTTCTGACGCACTAGAAGTTCCAATCTTAGCCATTACTCTCACATGGCCACATTTAAAGAAAGACAATAAAATATTACGATATCATCGATGCTGAAGATAGTTGACGAAGAAACATTCAATAGTATTATATTAAGTAGATAATGCTTTAATATATATATAGGCAATTTTCTATATGTTCGTGAAAAGAACCACCAATGCCAGTCAGGACACTTGATTTTTCAAACTCCACCTGGCCACGAGTTCAACAATAACGTGTCAAGGTAATCTTAAAAACACATTATCTCGGTAAGTTATAGACTTTTATCAGGAAGTCTACACTTCTTGATGTTTAGTTGGATTATTATATTCCTAACAAAAACCAGCAAGTGCTTTAATAAAAAAATATATTTCGTTTTGATTTCTTAAAAAAAAAAATTTAGGTTTTACAACTATAAAAATAAAACTGTTCCCGTCTTTTATATAAATAACATGATAGTTCATAAAAATATTTATCAAATATATATTATAAATAATAACTTTTCTTTTATACTTATCAAAATCCGGTTCAATTGAAAGAGATACGAAGAAGTCGTACAAACCTACGATTCTATATTTGGATATCTAGGTGAAAATGAGTTTGTGAATTGTTAAAGATATAAAGTACAAGTTCATATGTTTTATTTATGTGTAATGGATATATTTTTTAAATAATAAAAAATTTAGTCGTTTTTTTATTCTTTTATTAACATGGTATCAGAGCTGGAGTAATATGATCGGAGAAGCCCCCTCTTTTTGTCAGGTATTCGATTTTGATTCGTTGTTTGGATTGCATATAAGTATTCGATTTCCTATTGGTATTGGTATTCGATTTGGTCTTGGTATTTTGATTCGCTATTTGGATTTGCTTTCTACTAGGTATTCGATTTTGGTGGAATTTTCGATTTCGTCTTGGTATTTTGATTCCATGGTTGTTCTTCTTGTTGTGCTTTAGTTACTGGTTGTTCTTCTTGTTAGTTGTTTCTTTCTTTCCGCTTCAGCTGCTGGTTATTCTTTTTGTTTTGACCCTTCTACATGATGCTTGGCTATGATTCTTCTTGTTTATTCTGGATTTGTTTTTGGTTGGCTTCAAATCTATTCTCTTGTTTTTCAATTGAATTTGTTTGGAAATTTTGATATGCTTTTTGTTAGAATAGATACAATTCTTGTTTTTCGGATCTGTTGTGTGCAACCACAATCAAACAGTCTGATCGAAAGGCAAAAAACGTATGTTTTTCAGAATTTCAGAGAGCGTGTTCGGGACATCCGATCCTTTAATCTGACTAGTTGGATTGTGATTTGGTGCTACAGTTTAGAATAAATCACTGCTGGACCAGTGCAATGTTTTCTATTGGTAAAAGAGGATTGATTTTAAACAAAAATTATTATTTGGATTTGATTTGAATTTGAATTTTGATTGAGTATCCGATTTGATTTTGCTAGACCACTGAGTTGAATTTGGACTTGGACTTGGTTTGATTTTAGATTTTGGGTTTGATAAGATTTTGATTTGATTTTTTGATTTGGATTTGGTATCTCTTGATTGTTTGATTTTGTTCGATCAGAGATTGTGGATCTTATTACGAATATGATAGGAAAATATGATTTTCTACAGTCTACTAGTACCAAACTGAATGAAAAGAGCTTAATTATGTCTACATCTGCATACCATTCAGGTATATCATTGTCTTTCATTTCAAATTTTGATTCATTATTGTGGATTTTGGATTTGGGTTTGTTTCATTATATCTCACGTCACATATCAAACTTTGTTTCATTGTCTTATGTTTTATCCATATCTGTTTTGTCTACTAGTGCTACAATAATGTCGGTAGAGGGTATTGGCTCTATTTGTAACCCTCATATATCGATATCTAATGTTTACTACGTTCCCACCCTTGCTTTGACCCTTGTTTTGGTTAGTCGAGTAAATTTAGTTATTGGGTTTTGTTTTTTGATTTTTTTATGCTATACAAAATCAATAGACTCATAGAGTGATTAGGACAGGTTTTAAAACAGGGGAACTCTATGTTTTAGAAAAACTCGAAGTAACAAATGTGGATGTATATAGTGTTAATAGTGAAAAACATACTTGATTGATATTGCTGCCTCTGGTGTTGATTTGTCTTCGTTTTGTTTGAATCTTTTATCGTCTGAGTTTTATCTTTACCATTGTTTTCTGGGATACGTATCTACATCAAGTTTGAAATTTTTAGTCTCTACAGGTGCTTTACGCTAGTTAAAGACTCGTAATATCGTGGATTGTAGTGGTTGTAAACTTGCAAAAAATTTGGCGTTTACATCGTCAGATTTCCTTGGAATTTATAGAGAATTTAGAGCATTGGTTAAGACCCAATATTCTGTTGTGATAAACTTCTTCAGGTGTGACTTAGTGGTGAATATATATCCAATGATTTCAAAACTTTACTTGCATCTGATGGTACTATACATCAATCATCTTGTACTGACACCCTAAAAAATGGTGTTGCAGAAAGAAAACATCGTCACCTTGTTGAGACTGTTCGTTCTTTCTTTTTATCACCTGAAGGTCCAACTGTTTTTTGGGGATGGTTTTTTTTACTTTTTTTATGTGATTAATTGAATTCCCACTGATCCTAATGCATCAATATCTCTATTTTAGAATTTATACGGACAACTTCCCGATTATTCTTTTTTACGAGTATTTGGATGTACATGATTTCTCCTTTGTCCTTATGTTTTTCTAGGTTATGGTGTTAAATAGAAAGGTTACTGTTATTAGATACCACCAGTTAAAAGCTATGTGTTTCTTATCATGTAATATTTTCTTGAGCATATCCCATTTTATTTGATTCCGACAAAATCACATAATGTAACAAAGACAGACCTTCAAGCTACTGATCCTTTTGAAACTTATAGTGATACATCTTTTGACATTGATATTCCAGCTCATGAGACATCTACAACAATTGATACTACTTCTGCTTCATCAATGTATGAGTTAGCTTCATCAATGCCTGAGCTAACTCCTTTCTCTGGTAGAATAATAAATCCTCCACCTCAAGAGATCCACTCGTATTAGTAAGTTTACTAAACTACCAGATTATTATAATTGAAGCCTCTTTTCTCCAGTAGAATAACAAATCCTCCACCTCCATCGCATAAACTTTATTATAATTATTCTATCACTGGGGACCAATTATATAACGTAAACATCTGGTGTGAAATATATTTTAAAAATCTGGGTTGCAATGTACTTTAAGTTTTTCAATAGTTGAAGCCTTTGGATATGCATTATTAAGATAAGTTAATAAAAAAAATTAGTACTAAAATATAACATACACTTTAAAAGACCTTCTTTAGCGCCCTTGATCTCATAAAGTTCTGTGGGATGCGTTTTACTTTTGGGTTGACCCCCTACCCATCCAATCTGAGTATATATATATCTTCCGACAAAATAAAAAAGATGCACACTACCAATAGTAAATATCATCATCTCATCCATATATATATATATATATATATATATATATATATATATATATATATATATATATATATATATATATATTATCATTTAAAAAAATACATTAACTGATGAGTCCAAAAATCTTCACCACTCACTGTAGAAACCGGACATAGAAAAATCGGACAAAAGTCACCCACTGAACCATCCGAACTGGACAAAAGTACTAAAAACTAATCACATTTTGACTAAGCTAATTGGTAATCTGCTTAATAAACTAATGAGTTTTTGAATTCGACCCGGTTTCATAAGTTTAACTCAAAAGTCCATATGGCCCATAATTAAGGGTATAAATACCCAACCACTTTCATTAATGATGGCAATGAACATTTAATACAACCAGACAGCTTAAATCTCTCACTACAAAACACCCAAACATTAAATACCTTTGAAACACCACAAAACACCCAAACATTAAATACCTTTGAAACACCACAAAAGACCTGACCAAATTACCCCCAGTCAAAAATAATCCACACCAAATTGGCGACTACAGTGAGAGCAGAAGGTGCCTGAATCTAGCATTCAAAACCATCAAGAAAAACCAGTTTGGATGACTCCAGACGAGCAGGCAGTGCCGCCAACTTTGGCAGAAGTGGTGGGAGAAAATAATGAATATACGATTGAAGAGCGAGATAGATTGAAAGCTGAGATAGAAGCCTTGAGGGCTGCTAAAAGGGTAGAGATGGGCTTAAAATAAAAATCAAAAGTGTCAGTCGTTCATCACACTGACAATCCAAGGGAGCATGACCCATCAGCAAAGACCCATGTAGGTACTAAAAAGACTCATGCTAGCTCAAAGAAGACTCACCGGTCTAAACCACTGGAGAGCTCAGATTCAGATTCAAAATCTTCTAGTAGCTCCTCAAACGAAGATGGAGTTGAGGAGTCCCTGTCATTCAGCAGTGATGAAGGCCGTTCTAAAAAGAAGAAAAAGTTGGTTAAAAAGTATTCAAGAAAGAGGGATATGCATGGAAGGATGAAAATGCATCTGGGGAAAGGGTCATCTCATGGCCACAACCATGGCCGGAGGCATGTAGACCGGTTGTTGATGGATCCTTTCGCTTTTTATGATGAACCAGGTATCTTTGCAACTCCCAATGAAGATACTGTGTCTAGTCGTGGTCGGAATTGAAAACAATCTCCATTGTCCTCCAAGATACTGCCAGCAAACCTTCTTACAAGGTTTGACAGTACAGAGATGGAAAAATACGATGGGAGTAAAGATCCCGATAATCATCTGGAGCAGTTCAAAAACTTTATGATGAATTTTGACGATAATAATAAGTTTCTTTGTAGAGCGTTCTCCCATTATTTTACGGGGAGTGCTCTGAAGTGGTATAATAGCCTGCCACAGGGTCGCATCCGAAATTTTGATACTTTTTGGGTGGCCTTCTGGAGGCAGTTTGTTGGAAGTAAAGAGGTGAAGGGCAATAGAGACACTATTATCCATTGTGCCCAAGAACCAAATGAATCCTTGAAAGAATATATAAGTTGTTTTGTAAACACCAAAAATGGATTAGCTGATTGCTTTGAACAAGTAGCAATAGCTTCTCTAAGGCAAGGTCTGAACCCTGGCAATTTGGCCGATTCGGTGACCAGAAAGAAAGCCATGACATGGGGCGTTTTATTGAATCAAGTGGGAAAACAAATAAATGTGGATGAAACGAAGAAAACGAGGGTGCATAGGCAGGTGAGATCGGCCCCAGCTGTACCAAACCAGAATCAGAATCAGTCCGGGTACAAGTCTAAGGAAGCCGGATAGGGTGCCAGCAGGGCCAAGGCTCAATCTCACCTAGCATCAACTCAGAGCTAGCAATCCAGAAATAAACGAGGGCCTTGGGTTCAACCGAAGTGGTTTGCAAAGTTGAAAGAGAATATGGCAACCATCTATGATAAAACAAAAGACGAAGTACATTTCAGGAAGCCAGCTACGCTTCAATCTCCCAGGGAAAGTCGAAATAATTTTTTCTGCAAATATCATCATGATATTGGTCATAATACGGAATATTGCATCGCTTTGAAGCAAGATGTGCAAAATTTGATAGAAAGAGGAAAATTGGGTGCTTTTGTTAAAAGAAGAAGTGGGAATAGGCCTGATAATGCTCATCGGACTGGCCCAACAAACAACGCAGGGACATCAGCTCCAGATGGGGCTATGGTGATAATTGAAAGATTCGATGTGGAGTCAGAGTATTTGGATCCTGATCCAACCCGGAATAAGGTTGGCGTTATCACAGAATCTAGCAAGACGGTGTCCGAGCTTATTAGCTTTTTTGAGTCGCTTACCATATTTGGAGGGGATACCATGACTGCACCAACTACTTCTTCGAGGAAGAGGCATGTTCATACCCAAGCTACTCAACTTGAAGGAGGCATGACTTCCTATCAATCGCAAATTCCTTTTCCCTTCATTGTTTTTAATGAAGATGATTTGAGGGACATAGCTGGTCCCCATGAAAATGCTTTAGTAATAGGAGCATCCATTGGGGGCAATGACATTAGATGAATTTTGGTAGACACCGGTAGTTTAGCCAATATCCTCTTTTTGACTTCTTATAAACAAATGAAGAATCCAGCAGTGATTCAGCGTTCAAACAGTTCAATTGTGTTTACTGGAATCTCAGCGGACGTGATCGGGGAGTTTGAGGAGGGGGTTTTGTTTGGCAAGGGCCCTTTTAAGAAGATGGTCAAAGTACTTTTCGTTGTGGTGGATTGTCCCACATGCTAAAACGCCATTTTGGGAAGGTCTTGGCTCTTTAGAATACATGTTGTGGCTTCAACAGTTCACCAATGTTTAAACTATGTTGTGCAAGGACAGGTGGGAGTTGTCCGGAGTAGTCATAAGGTAGCAAGGGAGTGTTATGCAACAACAATGGCCCCTCGAACTTTGGGGGCAGTTCGAATCAGTAAGGATTAGCAGTTAGAGGGGCCGTCTGGGGGAGAGGGTGAAATTGATGACCCTAGAGAGACCCCTGGTGTTTTAATACCAATTGAAGAGGTTGAAACTCACTCTCTGGTTGAAGGAAGAAACGTCAAGATCGGATCTAAGATGACATCAGAACTGAAGAGTAAAATGCTATCTTTTTTAACAGACCATCAACATGTTTTTGCTTGGTGCAATACCGATGTAACCGGAGTACCAACAGATGTTATATCACACCAACTATCCATCCGAAGAGATATAACACCTGTTGTACAAAATAGGAGAGCTTTTTCTAAGGAGATAGCTGATGTCATAGTTCACGAGGTTGACCGACTTACTAAGATGGGGCACATAAAGGAATCCCAGTACCCTTTATGGACAGCCAATCCGGTATTAGTAAAAAAGAAAAATGGGAAGTGGCGAAAGTGCATCGACTTTACAGACCTTAATAGGGCTTGCCCAAAAGACCTATATCCGGTCCCTCAGATTGATCAGTTAGTCGACTCCACATCTGGGAACAAGTTGCTGTCCTTTATGGATGCCTTCCCCGGGTATAATAAGATTCAAGTAGATCCGAAGGATAAAAAACACACTACTTTTGTTACTGATAGGGTCCTTCATTGTTATAAAGTGATGCCTTTTGGGTTAAATAATGCTGGGGCAACTTATCAGAGGTTGGTGAAAAAAGCATTCGCTGATCAGATTGGAAGAAACATGGAAGTCTATATTGATGACATGATGGTAAAGAGTGTGGAAGAAGAACTACATTTGGCAGATCTGCAAGAAACTTTTGCCAACTTGGTAAAAGTAAATTTAAAGTTGAATCCAGAGAAGTGTGTTTACAGCATGATCCAGACCAGTTTAGTACTTTATTACAGATGGAGCCTCCTCGGAATATTAAAGAAGTACAAAGATTGACAGGGAGGTTAGCTGCTCTAAACCATTTTATCTCAAGGTCTTCAGATAGGTGTGCCCCGTTTTTTCAAACTTTAAAAGGTGCAAAAGAATGTAATTGGTCTCCACAGTGCGACCAGGATTTCGACGAAATTAAAAAACACTTATCCTCCCCCAAAACCTTGTTTAAACCTATTGATGGAGAGACATTGTACATATATTTAGCAGTCTCCGATTGTGCCATAAGTGCAGTACTAGTAAGGGAGGTGGATAATTATCCTCGTCCGGTGTACTACATCAGTAAAAGCTTGATAGATGCTGAAAAGAGGTATTTAAAACTTGAAAAATTAGCACTGGATTTAGTAATTTCTGCTAGGAAAATGAGACCCTACTTTCAGCCTCATTCTATCATTGTCTGAACATCTTTTCCCTTGAAAAATGTTCTTCAGAAGGCAGACGTATCAAGCAGAATGACGAAGAGGTCAGTGGAATTGGGAGACTATAATATTTATTTTGCTCCTCGAACTGCAGTCAAGGCTCAGTCTGTTGCTGATTTCCTAGTTGAATTCCATTCGGACAAAGAGACTAAGCAAGCATCAGGTAAAAAGACTAAGAAAGTATGGGTTTTCCGGACTGATGGTAGATTAAGTACCATGGGTTGTGGTGTTGGGATATGTTTAACCTCTCCGTATGGTGACAAAATGTACCAGGCTATATGTTTTGCTTTCAGGGGTTCTAATAACGAGTCCAAATATGAAGCTGCTATAGTTGGTTTAAAGTTAGCCTTAATTTGTGGAGCCAAAAGGGTCAGGTTAATGAGTGATTCTCAGCTTCTTATCCATCATACGCAAAGTTAATCCGAGGAAAAAAACGAACAAATGATTAAATATTTATTTGTTCTTAAAAAAGTGGCACTTAACTTCAAAGACATCACCTATGAGCACGTACCCCGAACAGAAAATACGCTAACAGACTCCTTGGCAACCATAGCATATTCTGAGTCCTACCCATGGATTCACGTACAAGAGTGCCCATCCATTCAACTCAATCAGAGCAAGGAGGAGGAAAGTTTAAATATACAAGTGAGTCAACCTCAAAACTGGAGGTATTCTCTTTTTCAATACATTTTAGATGGCATCTTGCCTCCGGAAAAAGAGGTAGCGAGAAAAGTGAAGTATAAAGCTCATGGATTCGTAATCCTAAGAGACGTTCCTTATAATAAGTCTTTTAGTAGACCTCTCTTGCGATGTTTGGGGATTGAAGAGTCCCAAATAGTGCTGTTCAAACTACATGATGGTGAGGGATCAACACACTGTGGTTATAAAACTTTTACCCGAATAGTCTTGCTGGCCGGATACTACTGACCCTCCATAATGAAAGATGACAAGGAATTGGTGAAGAAGTGTGATCCATGCCAAATATATGGTAATGAAATTCATATACTAGTTGTCCCTTTGGAGTCGATTTTTGAGCCAATACCGTTTGCTCGTTGGGGGCTAGATCTGGTGGGACCTCTGCCTATGGCGTCCGGAGGGTGCAGAACTATCATTGTTGTCGTTGATTATTTCTCGAAGTGGATAGAAGCAACCCCACTTGCAGAAACTACTTCAAAAGCTGTTATAAAATTTATTTTATCTAATATTTGGTGCAGATTTGGGGTTCCACAAAAGATAACCATAGACAATGGGCCACAGTTCGATAACAAAGATATGGAGAGTTTCTGTGCCTCTAGAGGCATTCCGCATTGCTTCTCTTCTCCTTTCTACCCAGCAGGCGAATGGTCAGGTTGAAGTAGCAAACAGGACCATCCTATCCGGTCTTAAAAAGAATCTAGAAGGGACTGCTGGAAAGTGGTCAAGCTATCTACAAGAAGTACTATGGGCCTACTAGACTACTCCTGAGGCTGCTACACAAGAAACCCCATTTACCTTGGTATATGGTATGGATGCAATAGCTCCTATAGAGGCAACTCTTCCTTCGTTTAGAATCCACAATTGTTCCGAATAGGCTAACGAAGTGGCAATCAGAAATCAACTTGACTTGATAGAAGAAAAAAGAGTTAAGGCTCATCTGAGAGCCACCCACTATCAGGGATTGATGAGAAGCAGGTTTGCTTCTAAAGTCAGAAGGAGGGATTTTCAACCATGGGATAAAGTGTTAAGAAATGTCTTCCTACATACTAAGGAGAAGCAGTTCGTAAAGCTAGCACCAAATTGGGAAGGACCCTATGTGGTCATGGAAAAGCTTAAGCATGGGACATACAGGCTTCAAAATAAAGATGGAAGGATCTTGAATCACCCCTGGAACATTGAACACCTCTGGTTGTATCTAGAATGAAAGTTATGTAAATATTTACTTGTTTAAAGTCCATGTAAATATTAGGGGGCATACTATTTCCTGCCCTGGTGGCGCGGGGAGGTTTTAATGAGGTGTCCATGATTTTTAATGAAATTTGATGCCTTTTAAAAAATTTGGAGTGGTTTGATTAATAGCTTCTTTAAAACGTTCAATTAAGTATCACTGACAAACCAGATTGGTCTGGTAGAACGATGACATTTAAACATTTGTCATCGGAGAATTTAAACACGCTTATCTTAAAACACTTGTAAAATGACTAGGGGTTACTAAAACATTAGCCATCAAAATTGAGCAAACATAAAACAATGCAAGAATTGTGTAAGGTAAAATTGTCCGGATAAACAACAAGGAATGATATTAAAACATGTAAAATTCCTTGGCTATCCAAGGAATTTAAAGTTTTAAAAGGAAAGGTTTATCCGAACAAGAGCCGTACACGGTTACAAAAATGCCTTGGCCATCTAAGGACTTTAGTCTAACACAAGAATTAAAGAAAAATATAAGATAGTTAAAACTTTAAAGTTGGGCTCTCTTAGATGTTCCAGCCTCATTTGGTTTCTTCTTGGGGTCTTTGGGTTCCTCACTAGGGCTCTCTCCGGTCCCTTCATCTTCGTCAGTGGTATCATCATAACCACTGGAATAGTTGTGCTTATCACCATCGGCCATGGTATGGTGAGGGAGGTCTTCGTATTCCACGTATCGCCATAAATCTCCGAGTGTCCTCTTCGGATATTTTTCATGAAAAAGCAAGACCATATCGGATTTGACTTCGGCATACCTCTCTTCTTGGGAGTCGATCACTTTGTTGGTGTATTCATCAATCCTGGTCTGGATTGTCTTCTCCTAATCCTTTATCAAATCTTCTTTCTCCTTGGTGGCTCTAGACACAACATCCTCGAGTGAAGTTTTGTCACTGGTCAGGGTTTGGATGACATTGTCCCTGGCCTTCACCTTCTCCTTCGAAGTGGATGGATATTTCTCCAAGCCAGAACATTTAATTTGAAGCTCTTTGTTAATCCTCTCCTTAATGCCTCACATTTGGGTTGACGTTAAGGAGATTGTTGGATAACCTCTCTTTGTCTGCATTGAGTGTGTTGATGAGGGTGGATTGACTTCGCACTTGTCTCTCCAGGTTGAGCACCGGTTGAATATTTCTCAACAAGGAGTGGGTCACCATGTCATTCTCCCATGAAACAGAAAAGGACTTACCATTGAAAGTGACCATATTCGAGGAGCTTGGAGGGAGGTAAGGGCCAACAAAGTTATCTTTCTCGCGGTCTCCAAAGTAAAGGCCAATCCCTTGAAGGCCACTGATATCTACTCCATCAATATTGATACCCCCTCCGACACCCTCTCCCGTATGGAGGTCACTTGGGATTTGCTCTGCCTGTGTGGGGTCTGTACGGTCTACTGGAGGAAGTGACTCCGGAGGCCGGAGAGCTACTTCATCTCCCTTGGAGACTTTCTTCTTCTTGGCTTCCTTGTCTCCACCATCTGCTCCCCGTTTTTTATCCTTCTTGGGAGCCTTTGGGGGGCTTGGAAGTCCACCTGCCTCTTTGGTACTCTTATTTTCAACCACTTGAAGTAGAGCAGCATCGATCCCCCCTTGATCTTGGCCTTCCTGATTTGCTGGAATAATCTCCTCAGCACCACCTTGAGCAACCTCAGTTGCATCTTTCTTCTTCTTGCCTTTCTTGCCTTTCATCTTACTTGGGGATTTAGCTCAGCCAGGCAAGGCCAGCTTACCATCTTTACCCTCTGTCCTCTAGAGGATGGCACCAGGAGGAGGTAGTGTGGTCAATTCTTCCCAGGTCGTGTCTCTCTGGCCGGTTTTATTCCAGAGGTGGGACCTCACCAAATTGTCCGCATTAAAACACTTGTGGAAGCGATTTCCCCATTTGTCAGCAGCCCAGGCATTCATCTTGGCACAGGTTGTCTGCCCCGCCTTCAAGTAGTCGGAGAACTCGTTCGGCAGCACTACCCAAAGAAGAATAAGAGCAATTAAATAAACAAACTTTTTATAAGGAAAGAAAAACAAACATGATAAAATATTTACCTGTGCTTTTCCAGCTGCTGGTGAGCATGCTTGGGTTGACACCAGCTTTAATCTTTTTCCCATTTTCCCAAGCTCCACTAATGAACAATAATTGGGTCTTCCAATTCTTCTCCGATTCGAGCAGATCATCCACCACCTTAAAATTGTCACCCATATTGTAATGGTAGAAGGGGATGATGTGATTCTTGCAAAGGCTGGCCACAGCGGCAAATTGCTCCATCGGAAGCGGTATTCCGGAGAGCCTAGAGGCCATGATGCAAGCCATGAGAGTGTACCAAGCATTGGGACTCAGTTGGCTTAGAGAGAGCTTTATCAGATGAAAATATCTGACGATCTCTGGGTCCAAGGGAAATCTGGCTTGGACGGAGCTTGAACAGCTCTGTGTAGATAGCTACTTCGTCCGGATCCGGCCTAACTCAACTGTGTGAGTGTAAAAATAGTTAATGTTCTGTATGGCCAGCATATACTTTACGCTCACTTTGTGGAAGCAGGGTCCCACTTTGCCTTCCAGGGACTCCGGCAGGTCCGGATGCTTCAAAAACAGCTTCTCTTTACTCTTGCCTTTTTTCTCAGTGGTAACTTCCCATGTTTGACCGGAGACGTCGGTCTCATATGGGGCCTTTTTCTATGCTGTCTTCTATTGCGTCTTCCATCACCATGTAAGGATTGTCAGTTGTCGTTGGTGGAGGAATGCTGGTGGCTGGCTCAGTAAGCTGTCCCGATGGTTGAGCATCATTTTCTCTTAATGATCTAGTGTCCGGCTAGGGCTCAAATCCGGAGGGTTCATTTCGAAGGCCTGCTCCAGTGGCCTCCAGACCAGATTATTTATCCTTAAGGACTTTGATAGATCCCTCTGACCCTGTAGCTTTTTCCTTGACCCAGACTTAAAGGGCCCTGATTTCGGAGACTTAGACTTTGAAACTACAGCTCGGCCTTTTACTAAGCGGCCGTTTCGGCGAAGTGTCAGTTTTTTGGGGATCTTTCATCATCTGATCCCATAACTATGAATGGAGATGGTCTCCTTGTGCTTGTGACAACTTTTTCCCGTTCGACAGTGGTCTGTGACTCCTGAACCGAGGATCCTGATACGATGGGTGAAAGACTTGGTTGAAATAACCACCTGGGTTTAGAGCTTCGAGCAGAAGACGAACCTCGATCGGGCTCTGAAGATGGTGTTTCAGACTTGTCGAGTGGAGAAACTCGAAGACCTGCAGCAATGCGCTTTTCTCGCTCAACTCTTTGTGTTTTTTCTAACTCCGAGAGATTAAGCCACCCGCCTTTACCAGTGCGTTTCTTGCTGTGAACATAAAAACACACCAAAAGGATTTTGAGAAGAGAGGTGAAAGTTTTGAGATGAAGGAATGAGAGAGTAATGAAGATGGTAAAACAGTGAAAATGAGGTAATTTATACTAATAAGACAAAAAGAGATGTAAAAAACCTAGGAGAATACGAAAAGACAGAAGTAATGATTAAAGGCGGCGCTGACGTCATGGACATTAAATGAGGAGGTTACTTTTTGGGATTAGTGGGAGCGCCGTTTTAGGAGAAAAACGGCCGGTGAGGCAAATCAGAAGATGACACGTGTCCCACGATCCTTAGTATAATTTTTCAACTTCTGAGAAGTTTTTAGTCTACATAAATCTTGAGTAGAGTACTTAAATAGTCCAGAGAACGTTATTAGTGTTTAAAGAAAGGATTTTTAGGTCTTGTCAAAGGCCTTCAAACAAAACCTAAAAAAGGGGCTACTGATGAGTCCAGAAATCTTCACCACTCACTGTAGAAACCGGACAGGGGAAAATCGTACAAAAGTCACCCACTAAACCATCCCCCAAAACCATAATTTTCATATCCGTACCTGTCTCATTATAAGTTCGGTCCGAACAAAGCCCGACCGGATCAAATCGGATAAGACCGGTTTGGACCGGTTCAGACCAACATTACCATCCCTATCGATAAATTAGATAAATTACCAAAATGAACTTCTAATAACATATCATATAACCAAAAAAACTGACACGGGACGGTTGTTATTCGTATAAACTAGTTTAAAAAATATTTATACATATGTTTATCATCAAATGAGCAATCAAACATTACATCATGTAACCAAAATCGATCCAAAAACGTAAAAATATCGAATGCTCAACGCTTATTTCCAAATCTTCTTGTGAAAGAAGGAAGGAGCACGTCTATGAACAACAATCCTACAACCATGTGATATGTGAAAGGTATGACAGATGGTCGGAAAACATCTAGCTCCAGCCAGACGACCAATAGCTTCTACCAGTACCTCATCGACTTTAATAAAGTTCATAAAAAGCTCTCTCAAAGTTGTACCCTTACCTTTTATAGATACTTGAAACTTTCAAGAGAAATCCACAAAAGAACAATAAATGGAATCAGTTAACCTCTATCAGCAACCAACAATACTCCATGCGAATTACCATAATCATACGTAGACGTAGCCGAATGTTCACCAGCAGGCACCCTAGGCATACCAACCAAGAAACATGTATATTTTTATTCCCACGAGTACAACCATACTTTCAAAACTCATCTACAAGACTTTCTTTGAGCTATCAACAATGGCATCAAAACTCTAAATGGTAGCCCAACCTCCAAAATTCCCAATAGGGATCCGACGTGCTTATCAACATGCTTTAGCATCGCCTCCAGTAGTACATCAACCACTATACCACCCTGCAATAACCTAAACACAACTTGGCACTAGTGTACTTGTGTATGAAGCAAATATAAACACAGGCCCTAGCCGTTAAAGAGGGAGGCCAATTCAACATGTCACCTCAAGCCGCCGAATCCTTACTATTGGTAGTACATACATAGGAAATCTACATATATTCAACAATTTGAATGGAGAAACAAGGTTGGCTGAAAAACGGTAGGGTTGTGAACATAAACAAGTTTACCCCTTTTTTCTACAAGCATACTACGGACGAAGCGATGATACTATTTTTTATGTTGACGATGACCTACATGAAGAAGATTTACATTTGGCCCAATACACCATGTACAAAGATTTTCCACCAAAACTTCTAAACTTTAATATGGATAAGTAATTCCAGGAAGGAGATCCAGAACACCACATCGCGCAGTTCAAAAGAAAAATTATATGGTTTGGCTCGAATAAATTTTTTTAAATCCACGAGCCTTCTTATAACCTTTTGAGCCAACATCTTGATTTGGTTCAACAGTCTTTCCCCCAGGTGCATAAAGAGTTTTAAGATGCTGAAACGACATTCTAAAACCATTTTATAGGATCCAAAATGATCAAATGAAATGATACTATATTATCCATTGCAAACACCAAACGAAATAGTCATTGCAATAATATACTCAGAGATTCATAAATATAAAGAGTGATCTGCAAGATCACAATGACCTAGTAGTAGTTGTAACTAATGCTTATATCTAGCAATGTATAAATCTGCTGCTGTTATAAATCGAATAGACCGAAGACAGAAAAACCTAGCTAACAATATCCACCTAGAATGACCAAGTAAAAACGCAATGAATACTAAGATGTCTAGCAATGTATCTAATATACCACAAAACATAATAGCAAACATCAGTACACAATAAACTCGCAACACGTAGTTGAATCCTGGATATATCTAGCAGAGACTATAATTAACCTAAAATCGCAAAGTCTATCAGTATATTGTTCATGTCTAGCAATGTCTATGCCGATGCCAACAATCGCATCCTCTTCAAGGCAATCGCATCCTGTCCAAATTTTTTGCAGATGCCTGTAATAGCTGACCAGAATGTTATAAAACAATGACAACAAGAATAAATAGACCAGAAAACGGACCTAAAGAACTTCTAAACAAGGATAATCGATTAAATACATGAAATCTTGATATTCGATCTAAGGTCGAAAGCTAGGAAAACTCAACTCTGAGACTGCTCTGAGACTCCTGACGAAAACTATACGTTACATACCTTCGAAGTGAAAGCGTTGGTTGACGTTGAGGAAAAAGGCAGGTGTTCGCCTGGTGTTAGCCTGAAACTGTCGACGAAATTTTGGTTTCGCCGTCGTCTTTCCAAGAACAGAGCGTAAACAGCTTCTGGAACCCGGGTTTTCCAACCGAGGATGGTGGTTGATGGTTGTCGATGGTGGTTAAGGGTTGTCCGACAGTGTTAGACGGTGGATAAGGCGATTGGGATAATCGTCGGCGGTTAACACTAGCTGCCGGCCGGTGATCGGAGATACAGAAATTAAAAAATACTGACACTCCTTGGAAAACATGTATTTTGGTAGGTTAAGAGAGAAAGTGATGGCTAGAGAGAGTGATGGCTGGGTCATAAATTCAAAATTCAAAATTGTTGATTGGATGAAAACACCCATTATTTTTACAAAATTGTCTTATTTACCATGTTAAGGGTTATTAGGATATTAATACAAAATATTAAGTCTTCATAAAGAATTATTTTATTAAAATGGGTATTAAATGAGTATTATCCAATTTTTTTGAATCAAATACAAATTAGTATGGAAACAAAGTATTTATAGTATTATTTTCCTTTAGAAAAAAATTGGTCACCAATGATAAAAGTACGATGAAACTAATTCACGATGACAAATTTGTTTTTTTTAAGGGATCTAAAAATATAAATTTTTTTTATTACATCTTCAAAGAATCTACACGATTTACATGATGCAATAAGTATGTCAGTCGGTACCTTATGCTTTTGGGTTTGTCTCGTTTGCTTGATCTATATAAAATTTAAGAATTAATATAAAGACCTTGTTTTACTGGGAGTAAACAAATAACTTTCAGAAGAGCATTAAATGCTGTAATTGAAAATAAAATGAGAATATCATTGAAAAAATAAATCACGATGACGAACTGATTTAAACCGGAAGGAGTATCACCAAATTTTAAATAAAATATGACGTGTCAGATTCCCCTCGCTACGCTATGGAAATAAATGTTTTATTTGAAACTCGGAAAAAAAACGCATGATCGGAAAAGCTCCAAGATCGCCTCAAGATTCTGAAGATTTCTAAGTTTTCTGGTTCCGTTTCCGGCGCCCTTCTCCGGTAGTCTCCCTTTTCGAGGGCTTAATCATGTCTCTTCTATTGATTGCCTACTGGCAATCAGTTTTTTTTTTCTTTATTTTGTTACTCTATTTTGATTATGGAAAACAAAGACCTCAATGTTGATGATTTTCCGACGTTAAACAATGTTCCGATCACGGCTCCGATTAAGGCTCCGACTACAGCCACCATGTCTTACTCGGAAACTGTCAAACAGAAACCATTAGTGAAAGACACGTTCCCGGAATTTGTCAAGGAATGCGACAATCATTTCTCTGTCCAGTACTCCAAAGAAACGAAGGATCGTCTTCTGATGCAAACCAGAATTACATTAATTGGAAAGTTCGCTGATGGAATACCAAAGTGTTCTTCTCTCCAACACTTTCTTGATTCTTTTAAGTTTAAGGGAAACTTTAGTTTTATAACGGCTGATTTTCGCCATGTTTTCATCGAATTCTGTCTCAAAGAAGAT
Organism: Limnanthes douglasii subsp. nivea; assembly: GCA_036936605.1. NCBI lineage: Eukaryota > Viridiplantae > Streptophyta > Magnoliopsida > Brassicales > Limnanthaceae > Limnanthes > Limnanthes douglasii. The sequence goes on from JAUPFV010000001.1 coordinate 344,335,650, forward strand.
GTTAGTCTTCTTTGGTCCAGAAGTGTTTGGTCTGTAGACGGGAAAAGGATGAGAGTCCTTAAATGGGATCCAGACTTCAAGAAGAACATAGAAAATCCAGTGGTGTTGTTATGGGTTAGGTTCGAAAAGGTTCCTGAGTTTATGTACAATGTATCAGTAATTCATGATCTTGCGTTATCCATTGGAACAGTTCATAGAGTAGTGGTTCCTGATATGCATAGAGCCAGCAGAAACGCATGCTTTGCTCAAGTTGAAGTTAATATTGCCAAGGACTTGAAGAGAAGTATGTGGGTTGGTTTTGGTGAAAATGACGGACATTGGATTGGCATTAGTTATAAGAATGTTCCTGGTTATTGTTCTTATTGTTATCATTTGGGTCACACTGTCAAAGAATGTAGAAAAATGGATAACAAGAAAGAAAAGGTAGAAGAGAATAATAAGGATAATGAAGATTTATTAAAGAAAGATGTTAAGGTGATTACATCGCAGAATCCACAGTCTATACAAGATTCTCAGCCTATGCAGATCACTAAGGTGTACAGAAGAAAGCTTAAGTCTATCATTACAAAAGAAGCAGAGTCTGTAAAAGACTCTTCTAATCCTACTGTTGTTGAAGATTGCAGCTCCTCTAAGAATGATCAGGAGATCATTGGTGCTCTCCAGAAACTTGACGTTGAGTTCCATGCTTGTTATGATAAACAGGAGATTAGCACTTCTCCAAATTTGAGAAATGCTGGTAGTTGTGTTGTTTCTCCAGGTTCTAACTCGTTGTGTGATTCCCCAAATTCTCCTCCTCAAGGTTTCAATCATCTTATCAATCAGAAAATCAAATCTGCCAACAAGAAAAAGACCAGTAAGAATTTCACAATAAACTCTCTAAATAAAATGGAGAGCAACAGATTCAAATCATTATCTGATAATGATAAAGATATGTAGTTGGAATGCTCGAGGCATAAATAATGCTTCAACCATATCCAGGCTTAAGTTTATGATTCAACGTGATAAGATTAAGGTTTTTACTATTCAAGAGCATATGGCTAAGGTTGATAAGATTGAGAAGATTTCTAAAAGAATTGGGTTAACTAATTTTGCTTATAATTGCTCTAGCAAAGTGTGGGTGTTTTGGTCTCCTGATGTTAACCTTTCTATTATGGTTGATCATGATCAATTTTTACATATGAACATCAGCACTAGCAACCTCTGTTTTACTTTTACTTCTGTTTATGCTAAGAGTACCCGTTCTCTTCGAAAAGAGCTTTGGAATAATATGATCTCTCTGACTAATGATAGTAACCCCTGGTTACTTGCTGGGGATTTTAATGCTATAACTAGTTCTGAGGACCAGTTGGGTTGTTCTAATTTTGATTTTGGGAGCTCTGAAGACTTTAATGAAACCATCAGAGTCTGTAACCTGGAAGACACTGGGTTTGTGGGATCTAGATTTACTTGGAGCAACAATCGTTGCTGGAAAAGGCTTGACAGAACCTTAGTTAACAACTGTATGATTTCTACTATTCAGAGTATTCAGGTGTTTCACATGGTCAGAACTTGTTCTCACCATGCCCCTTTACTTATATCTTTATCAAAAAAATTCCAATTATGTTCTTCATTATATAAATGTAATTTTAAATTCTTAAATTCCTGGACTAATGACTTTGGTTTTCTAAGTATGGTTAAGCATAGCTGGGATATTCCTTGTTCTGGAAGTCATAACAATATTTTCTGGTTCAAATTGAAGAGACTGAAGAAGAGACTTAAAGATTGGAACAAAAATCACTATGGGAACATTTTTAGTAAAGTTAAGATGGCTACTGATGAAGTCAAACTTAATGAGTCTATCCATTTAAGTGAAAATAACATTATTTCTAAAGCTAGACTGGATACTTCTAATGACACTCTTATTAAAGCCCTTAAAGATGAGGAGTCCTATTGGAGGCAGAAGTGTTTCAACACTTGGCTGAATGAAGGAGATGGCAACACGAAGGTTTATCATAGATATGTCTCCAAGCGACGCAAGAAATTTTTTATTGCTGGTATCAAGCAGGATGGAAAATGGATTTACGACCAGGATGATATAGCTAAGTCTGCTGAATCTCATTTTAAAAATATTCTATCTACTGGTTCTTGTGATAACTTTACTGATCTTGATATGCAGGATAACATCTACTCTAATATCCCTAAGACTATTACTGATGCTGACAATCTTTTCATGCTTAGACCTACTAACTTTGAAGAAATTTGGACTACAATCAGCAAAATGAAGAAGGACAGTGCTGCTGGCACTGATGGGTTCAATACTTTCTTCCTAAAATCTTGTTGGGATATAATTAAAACTGATATGTGTAACTCTCTTAATGATTACCTAAAGGGTTGTAGTGTACCTAAATGGGTTTTTGCCACTGTGATTTGCTTAATTCCTAAGGGCTCTAATCCTATTAACTGGGACAACTACAAGCCCATTAGTCTTTGTTCTATTTTTAACAGGGTTATCTCTAGTCTTATTAACTGTAGGCTTGCTGTTTTGCTTCCTAAAATTGTTTCTAAAAACCAGGGTGCCTTTATTAAGGATAGGCTTATACATGAAAATATTCTTATAACTAAGGAAATGCTTCACAATATTAATAGAAGGCCTAGCAAGGGTAATATTATTATGCAACTGGATATGACAAAAACATTTGACAGAATGTCTCATGCTTTTGTCCTTAAGGTTCTTGTATGTTTTGGATTTTCTAAGGAGTTTGTTTCTATAATTAATACCCTTATTTGCAATGTAATGTTATCTGTCCTAATTAATGGCTTAAGTGTGGGTTATTTTCCTCAGAGACAGGGTGATCCCCTGTCTCATAGTCTTTTTTATTATAGCTCAAGATGTGCTTTCTAGAGGGATTCAGAATCTTTTTAATAATAATGACAGTATGAAATATTATACTGAATCTAATTACCTCTTACCTAGTTTAGCCTTTGCAGACGATATCATCATCTTTACTAACAGTTTGCCCTCCTCCATCATGAAGCTTAGTGACCTGTTAGACAAATACCAATCAATCAGTGGTCAAGTTGTAAATAAAAACAAAACTAAGGTGATTACATCTGCTAAGTTCAGTCAAAGTGGTGCTTCAAGACTTAAGGTGGCTACTGGATTTAACATTGATTCTGGCCCTTTCAACTACTTGGGTATTACAATTGCCATCAATAACAAAGGGAAGAATTTCCTATCCTATTGTGTACTTTTGGATGCAGAATAGTAATATTCCTAATTCCATCCTAAACATGATTGACCTTTGTTTTTACAGATTCTTGTGGAGGTCCAAGTATAAGGAGAAGTCCATACATTGGACCTCTTGGAATATGGTTTGCAAACCCTTTGATGGGGGTGGGCTTAATACTAAAAGGCTTGTTGATATTCAGCTCACTTTTGGCTTTAAGCTCTGGTTTCTTTTTCGAAAGAATAATTCTATTTGGTCTGACTTAATGCATAAAACCTATTGTTCTAATACTCATCCATCTAAAGCTAGTTGTAAGGCCACTGATTCTGTGGTTTGGAAAAGATTATACTCTGTTAAGAATAAGGCTGAGCAGCATATTAGTTGGGTTCTTGGGAAGGGTAATGTAGATTTCTGGCTTGATGCTTGGCATGAAATGCCTCCTATCTTAGCTGGTCAGGGTGATAAGGAGTGGTTCTTGCCTGCTACTGTTAAGTCCTTTTGGAAAGGGTATCATTGGGACATTCAATCTCTTTTGACTGTTTTAAATCAGGACCAAGTTAATCATATTTGCACTTTAAAGCTTAACTCTGATCATGATGATCAGATTGTTTGGAATTTATCTAAAGATAGGAATTTTAATACTATGGAAACTTGGAACAGTATTAGAAAAGTTAACAGTAAATCAAGTCTTTCAAAAAGGATTTGGAGCCATTTTATTCCAAAAAAGTTTTCCTTTCCAAGAGGCATTTAACAATTCCGTCTAAATGTCATTTTTTATGTAGTAGTGAAGAGAAGAACCACCTCTTCATCTACTGTGACTATTCCTGGGCCTTATGGAATTACTTTGGTTGGCTGTTCAAGGTTCCTATCTACAGGCATATGACATTTAATCATCTTCTCTATACTTAGTTTGGTTTAAATGCAATTTTCACATCACTCATTTAGTCCCTCAAGTTATTTGTTGGACCATTTGGTTTAATAGGAACAACTCTAAATTCAACAACACTCATGATGATTTCAAGAGTGCTGTTGATAGAGTCTACAGAATAATCATGGCTATTGACTCTGGGGATAAGCTACATTCTAAGCACTGGTCTATGGTCTATAATGCAGGTTCTGTAATGGGCTGTAAATCTATTAATAAGAGAAAGAAACGTGTGACATACCTGAAGTGGCTAGCTCCTCCTCCTGGTCGATTGAAGATTAATGTTGATGGCGCCTGTCACCCTTCAGGTGAATCTAGTGGAGGCCTCATTGTCAGAAATGATAAGGGCGATATTTTGCTGGGTAAAGATTTTGTTTTCGGTAAAATGAATTCCTTTCAGGCTGAATTCAAAGCTTTAATTGAAGGGCTTCTCACTTGCAAGGGTTTTGGTTGGGATGATGTCGATATATAGTCAGATTGTCTGGCTCTAATCGACATGCTTGCAAGTGGTGTCTCTATTTCTTCTCTTGAGCCTTTGCGTAGTGGTTGCATAAGTTTAATCAGACCAAGAATGGCTCTCCGTCACATTTCCAGAACTCTGAATCAAGCTGCGGACTGGATTGCGAAGAGAGCCATTATTGATCTTAGAAACTTTGCGTTCGAAGGGTTAGATATTCCCAGTCAGCTTTTAGCCATTACAACCCTTGAAAGTTTGGGGCTAGGCTATATCGATTTTGGATGAGGCTTGGTGTTCAGATCGGGTCTGGGTGCTTTGAAGGGTTCATCTGAAGCCTGGTGCACCTCACTCCGGTCCGACTTCTTCCCTGGAGAAGAGAATCGTTCAAACGGAGTTAGCTTCAACCTTGAAGCTACAGATGTAAGCTTGGGTGGATTCTTTTGGCTAGGGTTAGGCTGGTTGTGGGTGCTTCGATCTGAAGCCTGGTGCACCTCGCTCCGGTCCGACCTCTTCCCTGGAGAAAAGAATCGTTCAAACGGAGCTATGGTCAACCTGAATCTGCAGATAGAAGCTCGGGTATTTTTTTGGCTAGGGTTGGGTTGGTTGAGGGCACTTCGATCTGAAGCCTGGTGCACCTCTCTCCGATCTGATCTATTCCCTGAGAAATGAATCGTTTTATCGGAGATAGCGTCAACCGGAAACTACAGGCGGAAGCATGGGTGGAGTCTGGTTCGTTTTTGGCTAGGCTAAAGGCTGTGTGTGAGTCAATCTAGGGTTTTGTAATTGGGGATTTGTCGATTTGAGGCTATCTATGTTTTAGGGTTGTTTGTTTAAGCCCCTCTTCTTTGTAATGGTTTTCAATTTTTCCTTTTTTCTTTGTAAAACTCTCAATTTAATAATGCATTATTTCTTTTGCTTAAAAAAAATACCCCTCGCTATAGTTATCAAATTATAGTTGTCAATAGGTTCTATAAAATTATGTTGAGTAGATAATATCTTCAGCGTTATCTATATTTCGTGTACAAGACAACCACTGCCAGTCAAGAGAGCTAGAATGTTTCAATCTCCATTTGACGACGGGTTCAACAAACACGTTTGTAAAGGTAAGGTTACAAGATATGTCTCTCAATTAGCATTATTTAGAATATTTTTGTAAGACTAATGTTACAGAGATCCTATTGGTCTCCTACTCCTACCGTTACTTTTCATTCATTTACTACCGTTACTTTTCATTCATTTAAGCCCTAATTGATGTCTGTTTGGTTCTCTTTATTTATGACTCTAAATCTATATGTAAGAGAGATAGGAACTCCGAAAAGGCATAATCCTAATTTCAAGTTATTTTATCTTTCTCTCTATTGTCTATTTATATACTCATTGAAGAGAATTTGTGTTCTTAGAGGTAATCTTCTTACTTACAGCATTATCTCCTAGTCCTTATTCTACCATTCTTCGAACCTTTCGTTGGGTTTCTAGTTTGGGTTTATCGTGCCTAACGAGTCCTGTAACATTGGTATCAGATCCATCGATCTTCCGGACCCGGATTTTTTTTTCTACTTCAAAATAAGCAGTCATGGAAACTAGGGCACAAACTTTGATCGAGGTTAACAAGCAACTTGAGGAGATGAAGCAAGTTCAGGCCGATCAAGCCAAGCAAAATGAAGAAAATCGTGTGGCTCAACTCAAACAAAACGATCTATTGAGGAATGAGATGACTGCTCGATTCAACGATATTAAGAACATGTTTGCGGAGCTACGCCCTATTACACAGAACCCTGAAAAGCGTCCGATGGTTGACAACGATCCTTCACATTCCGGCGTTTTCACAACGCTTCCCCGAACATTCTCTCCGGAACCACCTGATTCGCTGAACCTTGTCCCCGGTTCGAATCGTAGAACTAATCAGGAGCCTCGTACGACACCAACAAACGGTTTGCTCACCCGCCTTACTAAGGTTGGGTTTCCTATTTTTTATGAATCCGACCTACGCGATTGGGTTTTTAAATGCGAATAATTCTTTGCGCTTGACGGAACGCTAGATGAATCGAAGGTAAGACTCGCTACTATCCATATGACAGGAAAGGCATTGCAATGGCACCACAACTATATTGCAGAACTTTTCAATCGATACCCACCCTGGACAGAATATGTTCTTGCAATTTCTACTCGCTTTGGAGGTTTGTATGTCGATCCATTATCGGAGTTGGTTAGCTTACAACAAGAGACCGATTCGGTCGAGGTGTTTCATGATAAATTTGAGTGTAAACTCACACGGTTATCCCTACCACGCGCCCATGCGTTAAGTATTTTCTTAACTAATCTAAATCCACATTTGCAGCTTCATGTGAGACAGTTCCAGAATGTGGAATCCGTTGCCGAAGCAACAAAAATAGTTATGATGCATGAATCATATTTACGCCTACTCCCTCACAAACCACAACGACCCTCATTCAAACCCAACACCTATTCTTCTCCAAACGCCTATCAAACACCGAAATATCCGAATCAAAACACCAAGCCACCGCTTTTACCCACTGCCCCTAGCAACACACAAACACATCAGACGCCAAATTTTATCCCAAGAAACAACAACCAAACACCCCAAAAATTTACTTGGCAAGAGTTGCAAGATCGCAAACAAAAAGGTCTGTGCATGTATTGCGATGAAATCTTCACTCCCGGCCATCAACAAACCCATTGCAAGGCTCATATATATGTCATGGACGGTGATGCAGAATCTGAACTTTCCTATGTAGATGAGGTTCATGACGTCGTCAACACGACGGCTGTTGAGTCAGAGCAAACACAACCGCCTATGATATCGCTACACGCATTGACGGGCAACACAACCTTCAATTGTATGCATTTGACAGGACAAAGTGGTAAGCGAAAGATCCACATTTTGATTGATCCCGGGAGTACACACAACTTCTTGGACCTAAAGGTTGCTAATGAAATCGGTTGCCCTCTCGAAGCGACTAAACCGATGGTTGTTTCCGCTGCCTTGGGAAGCACAATTGTTACAAAATACAAGTGTAGCAATTTTTCTTGGAAAGTACAAGGCTATGATCTCACCACCGAGGTAAGAACTTTAAACCTTGACTGTTGTGATTTTGTGCTAGGTATTCAATGGTTGCACACCCTCGGTCCAATTTTATGGGATTTTCTCAACCTCCGAATGGAATTCAACCTTAATGGTTTGAAGCATGTGCTGCGTGGGAATGTAAACAAGGGTTGTAAGGCGATCAACGGAGCAAGTTTGAACAAGTTAATGCTTCAAGAACCTCAGATCGCATTGTTGTTTGGCCATGAGATAACAGATGACGTTTTAGACGACTTAAACCCAAACGCTCTTTTGTCTCATATTTCGGCGACCAAAACAGAATTTTCTACGGACTCTACGTTGCGTGAGTTGATCAGTTCGTACTCTGGAATTTTCATCGAACCCACAGCTTTACCGCCTTTTCGTGAAGGGTTTAATCACAAAATTCTTGTGGTAAGCGGTTCTAATCCCGTTAATCTCCGACCCTATCGCTACTCATCCCTTCAAAAGGATGAAATAGACAAGATGATAAAAGATATGTTAAACCAAGGAATAATCGAACATAGTTCTAGTCCGTATGCTTCCCCAATTGTTTTAGTAAAGAAGAAAGATGGTACTTGGAGGTTGTGCGTTGATTATCGCGGGTTAAACAAACAAACCATCAAAGACAAATATCCTATTCCACTGTTAGAAGACCTGCTAGATGAATTGGGTGGGGATGTATACTTTTCAAAATTGGACCTCCGTGCGGGTTTTCACCAACTACGAATGTCACCCGAAGATATCTATAAAACAACATTCAAGACTCTACAAAAGCGGGAAGATATCCTCCGGATGTTAAAGTTTCATTTGAATCGTGCCCAACATCGAATGAAGCAAACTGCAGATTTACACCGCTCCCACCGCGCATTCAACCTAGGCGATTATGTGTACCTCAAGCTCCAACCATACCGGTAGAATTCGTTGAAAACAAACAAGGTACCGAATAAGCTTGCTCCAAAATATTATGGTCGTTTTCGTGTTACAGATAAAATTGGGAGCGTTGCCTACAAGATGGAGCTTCCGGCCACCGCAGCCATTCACGACATTTTTCATGTAGGCCAACTGAAGTTTTGCCCTAACCCACCGTCAACAATCTCTGCTCTGCCTCCATACCTCGTCGACTTGGGAAATTCTAAAGAACCCGAAGCAATCTTGGAACGCAAAACAGTTAAGCACCGCAACGCCACTGTCACCAAAGTTCTCGTTCAATGGAAGGGTTATCCGTCATCGGCTGCTACTTGGGAGTTTTACCAAAACTTCGCCGCCAAGTATCCAAATTTCAATCCTTGAGGACAAGGATGTTCCGAAGAAGGGGGCAATATTACAGAGATCCTATTGGTCTCCTACTCCTACCGTTACTTTTCATTCATTTACTACCGTTACTTTTCATTCATTTAAGCCCTAATTGATGTCTGTTTGGTTCTCTTTATTTATGACTCTAAATGCATATGTAAGAGAGATAGGAACTCCGAAAAGGCATAATCCTAATTTCAAGTTATTTTATCTTTCTCTCTATTGTCTATTTATATACTCATTGAAGAGAATTTGTGTTCTTAGAGGTAATCTTCTTACTTACAACATTATCTCCTAGTCCTTATTCTACCATTCTTCGAACCTTTCGTTGGGTTTCTAGTTTGGGTTTATCGTGCCTAACGAGTCTTGTAACAACTAAGTTTCTACCTCGTTTCAAAGATTTATAGACCTGATATAGCATTACTAATTGTGTAATTTTAGAAAACTTCTATTGTATATAATGTACTGATTTTCAAAAATATAATGGAATGAAAATGGGTAGGGTTCGGGCTGACCCGCTTCGGTCTGTCTATTTTTTATTTCAATTTTAATCCGGTCTGATCCGCTACGAGTTTAATAATTTTGAATCTTACTCCGATTTATATGTGGATTTGCGGGTCAGTCCGATCCGACCAACAAATTTTGGATTATTCAGCAGAGTACCCGATCTGAACCTATCTCAAACTTGATTTTATTTTAAAAAAAAATTAAAATATACAATTTTTAAAATAAAACAAACATAAATAAGTAAACAATTTTATATTATTCAAATAAACAAATATAAATTTTTGAAAAAACAATCGGTTTATTAAATAATAAAAACTAACTGTAAATTATATTAAAATTAATCAATAACTATAACAATTTTAATATAGTTGTTTAATTAGTAAATATATTATTAAACCAATATTTAATAAAAAATCTATAACTATTAAAAAACGGAATTTATATATTATTCTGAAATAATTATTTTATAATTAGTACTTATATATATATACATCACTATTACTATTAATTATTTTTTAATTATTTATATATATTTTATATTTTCAGGTGGAGCCGGACAAACTAAAAGTCCATATCCGGCCCGACCCGCAGAAGGACCATAATTTTTATATCCGTACCTGTCTCATTATAAGTTCGGTCCGAACAAAGCCCGACCGGATTAAATCGGATAAGACCGGTTTGGACCGGTTCAGACCAACATTACCATCCCTATCGATAAATTACCAAAATGAACTTCTAATAACATATCATATAACAAAAAAAAACTGACACGGGACGGTTGTTATTCGTATAAACTAGTTTAAAAAATATTTATACATATGTTTATCATCAAATGAGCCATCAAACATTACACCATGTAACCAAAATCGATCCAAAAACGTAATCGTAAAAAAAATCGAATGCTCAACCCTTATTTCCAAATCTTCTTGTGAAAGAAAGAAGGAGCACGTCCATGAACAAAAATCCTACAACCATGGGATATGTGAAAGGCATGATGGATGGTCGGAAAACATCTAGCTCCCGCCAGACGACCAATAGAGTTCATAAAAAGCTCTCTCAAAGTTGTACCCTAACCTTTTATAGATACCTGCAGCTTTCAAGAGAAATCCACAAAAGAACAATAAATGGAATTAGTTAACCTCCATCAGCAACCAACAATACTCCATGTGAATGACCATAATCATACGTGGATGTAGACGAATGTTCACCAGCAGGCACCCTAGACATCCCAACCAAGCACAATGTATGTTTTTTTATTCCCACGAGTACAACCAGACTTTCAACACTGATCTACAAGACTTTCTTTGAGCTATCAACAATGGCATCAAAACTCTAAATGGTAGCCCAACCTCCAAAATTCCCAGTAGGGATCCGACGTTCTTATCAACATGCTTTAGCATCACCTCCAGTAGTACATCAACCACTATACCACCCTGCAATAACCTAAACACAACTTGGCACTAGTGTACTTGAGTATGAAGCAAATATAAACACATGCCCTAGCAGTTAAAGAGGGATGCCAGTTCAACATGTCACCTCAAGCTGCCGAATCCTTACTATTGGTAGTACATACATAGAAAATCTACATGTATTCAACAATTTGAATGGAGAAACAAGGTTGGCTGAAAAACGGTAGGGTTGTGAACATAAACAAGTTTACCCCTTTCTTCTACAAGCGTACTACGGACGAAGCGATGGTACTATTTTTTATATTGACGATGACCTGCATGAAGAAGATTCACATTTGGCCCAATACACAATGTACAAAGATTTTCCACCAAAACTTCTAAACTTCAATATGGATAAGTAATTCCAGGAAGGATATCCAGAACACCACATCGAGCAGTTCAAAATAAATATTATATGGTTTGGCTTTCATAAATGTTTTTAAATCCACGAGCCTTCTTATAAACTTTTGAGCCAACATCTTGATTTGGTTCAACAGCCTTTCCCCCAGGTGCATAAAGAGTTTCAAGATGCTAGAAACGACATTCTGAAACCATTTTATAGGATCTAAAATGATCAAATGAAATGATACTATATTATCCATTGCAAACACCAAACGAAATAGTCATTGCAATAATATACTCAGAGATTCATAAATATAAAGAGTCTTCTGCAAGATCACAATGACCTAGTAGTAGTTGTAAGTTATCTTCAAGACATACTACCATGACCTCTCTCGGAGGACATCATGAAGAAAAATACACTCAACTTCAAAGGTTTAGTGAAATGGAAGGATAATCGCATACACCTAGAAGAGATCTCGAGAGCACGACTCGACATAGATACAATACTACCAATTATGTACCTCTTGTCCCATCTAAACGTACATAATAATTCACTGCTAATGGTGGCTCACGAAAAAATGAAACCACATCGAGACATTTCGAAAAATAAGGGAGACCGTCTGTCAAAACTGGTGTGCATTATTTTCAACTGAGGGTAATTTGGTCCAGTTCGGATGGTTCAGTAGGTGGTTTATGTCCGAATTGCCCCTTTCCGGTTTCTACAGTGAGTGGTGAAAATATCCGGACTCATCAAAAACCACATAACACATTTAACGACATCGGATGCCAAAGGTTTGGATGAGCTCAAACTAGATGTGACCCTTGGAAGTCAAATTTTCAATGACTGTACGATTTTTATTAAAAATAGTGAAATCTTCATCTTCCTACAATGTCATTTTCAATCAGATCGTGTCTAGATTAAAAACATTATTTTGTCTTCATAGTCCATCAATACCGTCGATACCCGATCAACGATAAGGTAAAAATGATGAGAGGAAACCAAAAGATTTCATAGTAATTCTATAAAGCTTCCTCAGACCTTAAGAAATTGTAATTAACGGTGAAGCTTGTCATTCTACACTACATAGATAATCCAAGAGAAATTTATGGGGATGATCATGAACATACAACTTCATCGTAGAAAAATGACTATATTTCTACAAGTAATATCGTTTTGACTAAAGAATGAATGAACCACCTATCAACAAGGTATTTTCCACATAGCTGGGCCATAACCTTAAGGCTTACATCGATGATATGTGGTGCATTCAGATATTAAGAATGTTACCTTAGGAAATTGTAATATGCGAATTATAGAGAGAGACAGAGATAAAAAGTTTTTAGAGAGAGAAAGTATAAGTGCAAATGAGTTCAGTAGAAAAAGTGTTCAACCCTTTTATTAGGTTAGCCTTGCCCTTTATATAAAGGAGCCAACACTTAGTCTTAAACTAAATTCGATTACAAAAGAGGACTAATTATCCTTAGTCCTTAACAATATTACATAGTCACAATTGTTCTCTTGAACTTATATTATTTACAGTTTAGTCCTCCCTTCAAATGTTCTATTCTCAAGGCTTTTCTCCTTTGTATGCAGAAATACTTTTCTCAACACCTTCTCACCTTATTTGAATTCTCTTCTCTTCACCTTCGAATCATATCTATTACTCATAAGAGTTTGATAATGGATTACATTCAAATGAGCTCGAACTCTTTTCTCCTCAATCAAATCTAAATTCGCCTTTCTAACTACATCATTGGATCTTTCAGAATATTGATTTATCCTTGAAGAAGACATAGTAGATTCTATGGGGCTAACTGCATACATTCCATATGCTAAAGAAAAACGTGTCTCTTTTTTCACCTCCCTAGGAGTTGTCCAATAAGCCCAAAGCACCTCTTGCAAATAATTTGGCTAGTTTCCTGCTGCCCCCGTCAAATTATTCTTCAAGCCATCTAAGATTGTTATGTTTTTTACCTTCACTTGTTCATTAGCTTGAGGATGAAAAGACGTTGAAAAACATTGTTGAATTCCTTTCGACGTGCAAAATGAAGTCATCTATTTGTTATTAAATTGAGGGTCATTATTTGTTGTAATCCTCCGCAGAACTCCAAAACGACAATAAATGTTGTTCATAATAAATTTGATCACATGTTTTGCCTTTGTTCCTGATAGCGGTTCTGCCTCGACCCACTTTGTAAAATAATCCACTACTACGATTATCATTTGTCTTCCTCCAGAAGTCATCAGCAAATGACCTACTAGATCAATCCTCCATCTATCAAATGGTACTGCCCCAGTTATAGACATAAGGGGCACCGCTGGCTTATGAATAACATTAGAAAATCTTTGGCAAGTATCACAAATTTGAACTAAATTCTTAGCATCATTCATGATTGTAACTCAATAGAATCCTGCGGGTAAAAATCATCGTGATAGAGGTTTAAACCTGAAATGAGTTGATCCTTCACCATCATGCAATTCTTATAACACCTCTTGTGATTCTTAATTTCATAGACGTTATAATAATGGCCTGCTCAATGCCTTTTTATACAATATTCCATCTAACACTATATATCCGAAGGCTTTACCTCTCAATTTTTTGGCCAACCTCGAATCATCTAGTGATATTCCTTGATTAAAAAAATTTAGAATATCTGCTCGCCAATCGCCTCAGATCACTTCAGATGTAACAAAGAATTCCTCTATACATTTGCAATGACTATATTGAGTAACAATTGAAGGATTTTATTGTAGCAAAATCAAAGGATACTCCTCCTTATAAGCAATATCTGCTAAAGAATCAGCCACCATGTTACTCCCTCTACTAATATACTCAACAACAACATTATCAAACAAAAGCATTAAATTCTGAAGTTCCCCAAGATATGAAATGGAACGATCCTTTCTTTCTTTGAAAAATCTAGATACCTGATTTTCCAACAACTGAGAATCCGTTTCCAAGCAAACTGAAGTTGCTCCATAAATTTTTGCCAATCTTAAACCTGCCAAAGTAGCTTCGTACACAGCTGCATTATTCGAAGTGTGAAAACCAAACTTAATAGATTGAATGATCGTCTCTCCAGTTGGGGCTATTAATTAAACCCCAACACTGCACCATGAAACACTAGATACTCCATCTGTTCGAACGACCCACCTCGAATTTACTGGAGTGTGTTCTTTACTTGTTCCACATCCGATCTGCTCGAATTGAATTCAACAAACAAATCTGCCAACATTTGCGCTTTTATTGCCGTTTGAGGTGCGAAAAAAATATCATAATCCCCCAATTCCACTGACCACTTGGTCATTCTCCCCGAAATGTCAGGTCGTTCTAAAACATTTTTCAAAGGGAATGAAGTTCGGACTTCAATAGTGTGAGCTTGAAAATAGGGGCGCATTTTCCTAGCAGCCATCACCAATGCTTATGCCAGTTTTTCCAACTTCAAATACCTCTTTTCTGATGCCACTAAACTTTTACTGATGTAGTACACCGGCTTCAGAATACCTGAATCTTTATTGATTAACACCGCGCTTAGTGCGAAATCCGATACTGCAATGTATACAAAGAGCTTCTCTCCATTTCGAGGTTTTGAAAATATTTCTAGTGATGATAACAAATTTTATATATTTGTGAGCACTATCTCACATTCCGATGTCCATTCAAACCTGTTTGGTCCTCGTAAAACTTGAAAGAAAGGAAAGCATTTGTCAGAAATCTAGAAATAAATCGGTTAGGTGCTGCTAGCGTTCCTGTCAGAATTTGCACTTTTTTAATAGACCAAGGTGAATTCATTGTTATCAAAGCTTTCAACTGTTCTACGTCAGCCTCTATTCGTTTTTTATTGATGAAAAAACCCAAAATAATTCCATGACCGAACTCCGAAGGTACATTTTTCAGCATTCAGCTTTAACCTGGTTGCCCTTAAATTCAAATACGCTTCCTCTAAATCATCAAATACACTTTTTATGTTCACTTTTAGCTCGTCGTTCGGCACATGACCAATCAGATTGATCTCCCATATCAGTCTTTTCATTCTCTTGTCTCACCTTAGATTTGAGCTTTGCCAAGTGGATTTCTTGTTCTCGCTGGTCATACTTTTTCATTTAACGCATTTATTTTGTCTTAAAGCTAATTCATACGCATCTCAATGGCTGATTGAGTTTGGATAAGAGATGATCCATCCATCCTATTTTCGTCTCTTTGTAAGTCATCTTTTAAAGTTTCCATCGCATCAAATTCAAATAGATAAAGTCACTGATTCTTAATTTTGTCCCTAGTGGAGTCGCCAATATGGTGAGTTGAGATATTAAGAATGTTGCCTTAGTAAATTGTAATATGCGAATGCTTGAGAGAGAAAAAGATGGAGAGTTTTTAGAGAGAGAAGTCTAACTGCAAATAAGTTCAGTAGAAAAAGTGTTCAACCACTTTATTAGGTTAGCCTTACCTTTTGTATAGAGGAGCCAAAACTTAGCTGTAAATTGAAATCGGTTACAAAAGAGGTAATTACCCATAATCCTTAAAAATATTACATAGTCACAATTGTTCTCTTAAACTTACATTATTTAGAGTTTAGTCCTTAAAATCCTACTTCCATATCAATATGTTTGTTACAAACATCCAATAAAAGGTTATAAATCACTGAAGATGGATATCCGAAGACTTATAAAGCAGGAGATCTCTGATGACATGAGTTAGACAAAGGATTAGGTACACTGAAGTTTGTTGGAACCTATGGAAGAGCTCTGTCGAAGGCAATAAAAAAATATATTTTGTATTTAGATGTGTAGCCTGATCCTCTGCGTATCTGAAGGTCGAGACCATGTTTGTTGAATAACATTTGAATATAGTTATTTTCTTCTTGAAGAAATTGAGTCACTAAAAGGTCTAAGTGGACGTGAAATCTCAATTTTTTTTATCATATATTAGTTGATCCATACAATTTTATCTTGTGGAAAGTTAGTAGAAAGAGGTCCCACTACTTGTCATACGGATGCCAATGCTGTCACTTGTCCTTTATGCTGGTTTGCTTGACCAAATGGGCTGTCAGGAATTATTGTGAGGATGAAGAAGATTATGCAAATCTTTTATCTTTTATAAATAGTGAGAGAGTGGTATGAAGTCATTTTTTGGAGCTCTAAGCTAAGAGTTCGTAGATAGAGAAAAAATTGACAACTTTCGGATATGAAAAGGTAAAAGATAAATAGTTGAAGATATTTTGAGATTCATTGTTCATTTTGTAAGGTGAGAGTGATATGCCACAAAATATGAGTGGCTTAGTGTTTAAAGTATGACAGAGTCTTGTTCTAACCTACTATATATCCAATCTGTTTTTGTTGCTTGTGGATACAGGATTTCTTTGTAATCCTCACCACGTTCAATCTGTCTTTTGTGTGTTTGATTTAAATTTTTTCATTATATATATATATATATATCAAGGTTCATATCAAGGTTTTGAGGGTTCATATCAAGGTTTTGAGTATGATTCAAAGTTGTGTGACTATTTTATTTCTTGTTTTAGCATCTACTCTACTTACCAAACAAGTTTTGACAAAATAATTTTCGGACTTCAACTAAAGTTACTCGTAGTTTTGTTATTGTTGAATCTTGTTATTTTTAATTGTTTTTAAGTACATTAATCTCGCAATGCCTAGCATAAAAATTATTGAAAACACAACTGCAATTAAAATAAATAATATTGTTGATAGATAAATGTTTTTACACCACTATAAGCTTTAACATAATCATATGGGACACAATATAATAAATTAAAAGTGTGTGTTTTCAAATATATCAAAATTATATAAAATAAAAATCTCAAGACTTTAATAAGGAAATCCTAATCCACACGATTATTTGTTTTTTACCTATCAAGTCTCGTTATCATAGTTTATTTTTATGGTGGTTATCTATAAAACAACAAATATTAGTTTGTAAGACTACTCAAACTGATATTGTTATCGTATTCACATGTATACAATCACATTAAAAACTCTCATCTGCCCGTCACCAACATTCGTCATTATTTTCAAAATAAAATAGTTTGTTTATACGAGTATGATTATAATTGGAAAGAACTTGTGGTAGCTCTCAGCAATCCAACACTATAATAGAGGTAACTTTAAGTATGGTAAAATAAACTATCAACAGAGAAGAAGAAAAATAGTTGACCAAACCTCTTTCAGTCACCCCTTCAAGGATAGGCACTAATGAGTGAGAGAGAATGAACTAGAAATAAACATTTATTTAGAAACAAGAGATATAAATACAATTTTAGAGGCATATCGAAGTCAAGAGGCGACATCACTAGCAACTACTACGATAGACCTGGCTGGATATTTCAAGAAGGACTGTTGGAAGATTAGAGAAAAGAAGTCTAAGGAAAATAATAAAGACAATAGAATATATACAGTCGTTATATCCAACAATTGTGAAACATACCTATTTTTGTTTTATCATGGACGTGTCAACCTACCATGATAAGACATGCGAATGATTGATTAGGGAACACAACTCCATGTAACATCAGATATAAGTCTTTTAACCATTTACACAATTTATGAGTTTGCTTTTGTCAAATGAAGCGAGATGAAAAAAATTAAATAGGGGCAATGCAACACTAGAAACTAGTACCGATTGCAAGCTTTTACTAAAATATGTTCGACATGTTCCAGATATGCGTATCAATTTGATATTTACTAGTCAACTTGATCACATGCGATACAAAATTACCATTTTTTATGGATTTTGGAAGCTTGAGAAAGATAATCTGGTCGTGGCCGGAGGTACAAAGATTGATCGTTTGTATTATATGCAAATAAAACAATCAAGTGTGATAAAAGCGATATGATCAAATATGAAGATTTGGCTAATTTGCGGCACTCCAGACTTAATCATATCCTTAAAGCCATTCACTCATTTTTACCAGGATAATAACATAGAGTTTTATTTTGAGCAGGAAGACCACACATAAAGAATCATATTCTTGAATTAATCAATACAAATATATCTTATTGGGGGATATTGTTATATTTTGTCACATCTATTGATGATCATTCTTGAAACATGTAGGCTTATTCATTGAAGACCAAAGATCACATGTTAGAGGTATTCAAGAAGTTTCATCGCAAGATTTAAAGACGAACACAATTTTTTTAAATATATATATGCTCCAACAGTGGTGGTGAATACATTACACTATTTGAAGAATATTGAAAAGTTCATGGTGTCACAGTTGAGAGACGAGTATCCAAAACCCCAGAATATAATGGTGTTGCAGAAAATACGAATAGAAGTATTTGTGATAAGATTATATGCATGCTCTCTTATTCAAGATTCTCAAAATTATTATGGGGTCAAGGATTAATTAAAATGGTTATCTCATTCTCTTCCTAAAATAATATTTACTAGTAAATATATATGCTACAAACACTTGAAGGTGTTTGGTTGTAATGCATTCATACATGTCCTTCAAGATGTATAAAATAATTATCTTTTCTGGCTATACACATGATAATTTTGGTTATAAAATTTTGAATCCAAGAAGTCAAAAATTCATTCGAAACAAAGACGTTGTGTTTTTCGAAGACCAAACTCTTAGAGATATGGAGAATGTTTAGAATACAAAATCAAACACCAATAATAAAATTAACATAGTTCAGGATGTAATGTTTCCAGTTGAGTACGATGATCTTGAAAAGGCTCATGATGATGAATAAAGAATATTTAAAGTTGAAAAAAATTATACTAAAGAACCCAATTTCACAAGATCCATTAAAGATCGCGAACCTTCGACTATATACCCTATAATTGAATATGTGTTATTAACTAACGATAAGAAGTTATGTTCTACATTCAGAAGATAGAATGTCATAAGGACATGCAAGAAAAGATGAAGTCGTTGCATGATTAATTCAGAAGATAGAACGTCAGAAGGACATGCATGAAAAGATGAAGTCGTTGCATGATTTGGTAAAGTTAACAAAAGAGAAGAAAGAACTCAACAATAAATGGGTGTTTAAGTTGAATAATAAAAAAGGAAATCCATAACCATGATACATGGAAGGGAGTTTTGTCAATGCATTTGGTCCGAAAAAATAGTTCTTATTGAAGAAATCTTTTCACATGTTATAATGTTTTGTAAATAATTTTATAATCCTTACGCTCTATATGGATAATCTGTTTATTGTTGGTTGTGATATTTAAAAGATAGAGAAATTAAAAATAGGACTCACCAAATCGTAAGCAATGAAGCATTTGAGTCCCGTAAAATAAGTTCTTGGAATAAAGATCACTCAAGTTTGGGAAAACAAGAAATTATGATTCTATCGGGAAATATATACTGAGAAGGTACTACAAAGATTCACTTTGAGTAAAGCGAGACCTGCCACTTTTCCACTTGCATGCCATTTTAATCTTTCTTCCAAGGAATCACATACTAAGGAGAGGAACATGGAATAAATGAATAATATACATAATTATTTAGTTGTAGGTAGTTTGATGTATGTTATAATTTGAACAAAACCTAATATTGTTAATGTTATTAGAGTAGTTAGCCGATTTCTTTCTAATTCTGGCAAAAAGCATTGGGAAGCTGTAAAATGGGTATTTATGTATGTTTGAGAGACCTCTAAATTATGTTTATTTTAAAAAATGGAAAAATAATTTTGGAAAGCGATACAGATTCGTGTATGGATGGTGATGTTAATATTACAAAATCTATTTCAAATTTTTTTATAACATTTTCATGAGAAACGTTTTTGTGGGAATCAAGACTATAAAAATACGCTGCATTCTTCACTACTAAACATGAATATAGTAATATTAGTGAATATAGTAAATAACTTTATGGTCCAAGAAGTTTCTTATAAAGTTTAGCTTCAATGAAGAAAAATACAACCTTGCATTCGAGATCAAAATATACTGATATTTGATATTTTTACGTATAAATCTTACTTCTTGTGAGAGAAATTAAAAGAGAGAAATAAATTGTAGAGATATAAATTAAAGGAGAGAAAATCAGTATATGTCTAATAAGTTTCGTACTTTATTCATCATCTCACACCTTATTTATAGATGTGGCACACTTCTATAACTAAATCAGTTATATAAATGGATCAATTGCATTACAACCTCTTATATTTACAAATAGTCCAAATATCATCTTATAACTATAAAATTTATCATATATAACCTTAATATTATTACATTAAGGCCCTCAATATTTTATATCTTTATAAGTAGCCCTCCTACTTCTTATGAAGGAAAGTGAATAAGAACTAGTAATCATCAGAAATTATGGTAAATAGAAATTGGTAATTCCCAAAATTGAATTCACTTCAGATTAAATTTTTAATCTCCTCAATAGAATGATTTGTTTCAACATTTATTTCCCTCGAATAAATGCATATCCAGATTATGCGTCGAATGTAAACCATTTGTTAATCGATTCAAAACTGCTAGGTTATATTCACACATGGAATCTTTAGCTAGCCTTTTTATAACGGTTAGAAACGTTTCAAATACCATAGTACGCATTCGAAAATCCACTAGGCCTACCACTAAGTCTGAAACTAACAAGTGTTACATTATCCCATTACAAGTAACCGTTTTGGGATTTCTTCTTTCGACCCAATAGTTATCATCATCTCTCCAACTTATTTGACAATTTTCTCTTTCACATCTCTTTTGTAAATAACCCTTAATTAATATTTAGTTTATGATAAATACCTTCTGATGAGAGAAAGTTCATTTGAAAATCTAGTTTCTTAGCTACCTTCACCTGAAAACCAAATTTCTTGGTTACCTTAACCGGAAAACTCATCTTTTCGAGCTAACCTTCAAACTTTATGAACTGTTCTTGAAGATTGTTCTTTATTTTAGTTTATAAAAAATCTCCAGCTGCTAAAAAACCCATTTTCGGTATTTACGATTACTTGTGCATTAGTGAGAGGGCTGCTGAATATTGGGTAGTAGGAGTAATAGACAACTCTCCTCGCTTTACAACTCAAACCACTATTTACGGTGATTTCAACCCTAATAAAAGTTCTTCTGAGTTTCAAAGTTCATCCAACCCAGAAAAAAACCACTTACCGAAATCTCCTCGACCATCATCTCTACCACCATAACTTCAACACCCCTTACCAACAAATTCCTCACAATCACCACCTCAAAATTATTTTCCATCACTTTTTGACTCCATATCTGTTTCTCTTCAAAAGAACCGTAAAGTAACACAAAACACGTCCACTTACAGAAGATCAGAGTAAAATTCATCAACCATCAACTTTGATCCACCTCAAATTTTACACAAGGAGACTCATCGAATTCAGTGAAAAACCTATCTCTCCAAAAATCTTCCTATTAAAAGGAAAACATTTATAGCCATGAGAGACCTCAAAGCTGATAACACTCCACAAAGTTATGTTGAAAACACCACAAATAACCCTATACCACCATCCCTCTCCGAGGGAGATAGTTGACACCGATTTGGAATTACAATAAACTCCCTTGCTACTCAAAAATAAAATATGGCCTGAAACTCAAATCCTCCTCAACTAATAGACGAAGCTTCTGAGGAATAAGCTGATTTAGAGGAATGGACATAAACTAACTCAAATGTTAAGGTTATAGAAAATTGTGTTGCATTGGAAACCGAAAACGACACTGCGAAAATAGGGGAAAGTAGAGAAAAAAGAGAAGAACAAGAAAGTTCTAGTTGAATGTCTTGAGGATATTGCTTCCACATCCAGTGTAAATTTAAAACCACTTATCCCCGAATATATCAAGGCACAAAAAAATGTGCCATATAATTATTATAATAAAGCTCAGCTCGGATGCCTGAGTAAAAAATGGGCATTACCAAATAATATGGATCTTCGACTGTTAGAAAAAACAAAGACTTCACTAACTGTAAAGAAAATAAACTGGTGGTCTATCCTAAGATCATCAACTAGGGAATTTAGTTCCCACTGGATCTGATACTAGTGGAATAAGTTGAACTCCTAGATCTTTGCCCTACACTTGCAACACCGAATTTATGGTTCACTATCTTTTCAATAATTATGGCTTCTAGATTGAGCCAAACCCTTCTCTCCATTAAAGATTGTATCGCCATTAGTGGTCTTTCAAAGGGTCCCGTACTGACCTTTTATTATCCGAAGCTTCGAGATGAATTCAAAGTGATTGACTAACTTCTCAAGGCTGAAAAATTCTAGAAGAAAAAATCGTCTTCATATCGGCCGCATAGGAGAATGGGCAAGAAATATCAAAGGCTCAATCTTGTTTGCGAAAGTACAAGTAAGTTTTATTATACTTTCCCAGACTCTTTGTTACTTATATATTAAAAAAATATGTATAACTACTGTATGCAGGAATTTCAAAGAGATACAAAGGTTAAAAGAAGAATGCGAAATATATTTTTGCCAAACTTGCTACCTAGGCAAAAAATGCATAGGGCAACGAGTTCCACTCAGCTTTCATGCCTATAAACTTTATCAGCAGTGACTTGTGAAGATCTCCTTCGATAGTATCTCCCTTGAATATTTGATGTAACCCCCCGAACCCAGATGATATTGTAAAACATTATTTGCAACTGATGCCAAAGTCATTATGCGGGTGCAAAATAGATGTGAAAGTCATCTACCCTAAAAAAGAAGGGTAAAAATAAAATAGCAGCTAGTACTGTTGGTGCTAGCTCTTTCATTGATCTGAAGCCAAAAATTAAGGAAAGAAAAACAATGAGAACGGAAAACGAAACTAGTCTTCCAACAATTGAAGAAGAGGTCAAGGGTGAACCTTCTCCAAAAATAAAGAAGATTGTTGCCTCAAAGAAGAACAAAGAGTTATTAAAAAAATCCCCCAACTAAGAGGGCATGAAAGAATTCTGAAGAAGCTCCCTCAGAAGCGCCTCCTTACGAAGCTGAAGAAACTGCAATGGAAGATCAACAAAGAGACGACACCTTCATTCACGAAGACCCCATCAATGTAGAGGAACTTCAAGACCTCTACCAAGCTATAGATCTGATAGTCCAACTGATCCAAGAACAACTTCAACAGATTGGTCATTAGGTTACTGCTCCTATTTTACTTGAAATTTTGAATTCTAATCTTCTCGTGGCTGCCTCATCTTCCGTTCTCATGCCTTACAACCAATCTACTACTATTTATATCAAGGAGACAGTTGAAGAAGTTGTATTTTCACTACAACCATTTGCTAATCTTGGACCTGTAGCAAAAAGGTTATGCATAGAAGTGGAATCTGCTCGAAGTGATTTGGAAATTATGGCTAAAGATATGATTTGATGGAAAAAGAAGTTTTTGAAGAAAAATGATGAGGGAAATCTTTGGCAGACGCATTGTGGAACAATTTATGGTGTTCCAAGCTGATAGTTTGAAATTTATTAAAGAAGTCATCCACCTCAAACATCATCTAGGATCTGTGCATGATCAAAGAACAGACGAGCTGAGGAGTTTCCATCAGGTTGAGATGGATGAATGTAAAGACAAACATGTCCGGGAGTAATTCTCTTTTCAAGTTTCTCTGAACAAGAGTGAAGAAGAAAAGAAAAAGATGACTGATGAAATTGCTTCACTAAAGATAACATTTTATAAACAAAAACAAGTCGTTGTAAAAATTGCCAAGACTTGCTGTGGACAAGACACCCTTGCCACGATAAAAATGTCAAAGGGCAAAAAACAATCACTTTGCTCCGCGAATTCCATGCACCATTCCAAAAGCAAATCTGTCAAGCTTTTTGGAATTAATCCCCATGGAAAACTATCCTAGTGAAGCCATCGACCCTGTACAAACTGGCTACATGGGAAAAAAATGCATGGGGAAATAGGTTCCATTCAGCTTTCATGCCCATAAAATTCATCAGTAGTCACTTGTCGAGGATCTCTTCCGATGGTATCCCCCTAGAAGATTTGATGGAACCCCTGAACCCAAACGATATTGTAAAAAGATTACTTGCACCAGATGCCAAAGTCATTCTGCCGGTGCGAAATAGATCTTGAAGTCATTTTCCCTCAAAAAAAAGAAGGGTAAAAATAAAAAAGCAACTAGTACTTATGGTGGTAGCTTTATAACTCGTATAAAGTCAAAAAATAAAGAGAGAAGAACTAAGAGGGCGACAAACGAAGCTAGTCTTCCAACAATTGAAGAAGGGGTCAAAGATGAACCTTCTCCCAAAAGAAAGAAAACTACTGTCTCGAAGAAGAAAAACGAGCACTTCAAAAAGTCCTCAAATTAAGAGGGCATGAAAGAATTCTGAAGAAGCTCCTTCAATAGGGCCTACTTCCGAAGCTAAAGAAACTGCAGTAGAAGATCAACAAAAAGATGACACCTTCATTCCTGAATACCTCATAAGTGCAGAGGAACTTCAAGACCTCTACCAATATATGGATCAGATAGTCCAACAGATCCAAGAACAACTCCAACAGATTGGTTATCAAGTTACTCTTCCTACTTTACGAGAAATTCTGAATTCCAATCTTCCCCTGGTTGCCTCATCTTTCGCCCTCATTCCTTACAACCAATCTCATATCATTCCTATCGAGGAGACATCTGAAGAAGTTGTACCTGAAATACAAACATTTGCTAATCTTGGAGCTTCAGTAAAAAAATTATTCATAGAAGTTTAATTTGCTCAAAGTCATTTGGAAATTATGGCTAAGGATATGATCCGATGGAAAAAAGAAATTTCTGAGAGAAAATATGAGGGAAATCTTTGGGAGACACATTGTGGAATAATTTCAGGTGTTCCAGGCTGACAGTTTAAATTTTTTTAAAGGAGCCATCCACCTTAAACGCCAACTAAGATCCGTGCATGATCAAAGAAGAGAAGATCTGAAGACTGCCCATCAGGCTTAGATGGATGAACTTAAAGCCAAACATGCTAGAGAGATATCCGAGGAGCAGAAAAAATAATTTTCTCTTCAAGATTCTCTGAACAAGAGTGAAGAAAAAAATAAAACGCTAACAGATGAAATGGATTTACTCAAGATAACATTTGAAAAATAAAAACAAGCCGCTGTAAAAATTCCAAGACTTAGTGTGGACGAGACACCCTTGCTGCGATAAAAAATGTTGATGGGAAAAAACAATCACTTTGCTCCACGAATTCCATACTGCGTTCCCAAAAACAAATCTATCAAGATTTTGGGAATTAATCCCCATAGCAAATTGTCTTAGTGAAGCCTTCGACCCTGTACTAGCTGATTCTTCCAAAGAGACGGTTTCAGGAGAAGATCAGCATGCCACTGAGCAAGAAGTGAATTAATTTGAAGAAAACTCCAAAAGAGAATGATTAACTATTTTTGTTTTTGTTTTTAGGTTATGAAGTCATCATTTGTTGTTGATGACTCATTTTTTTTAATGCTTAACTACTTGGCATTCAAACCCAAGTTTTTGTAAGATCAGAAGTTTACTTAAATAAAAAAATACTTTGTCTCTTTCGATATTTATTTTCTAAGTTTTACCTTATCATGAAGATTTTTTATTTCATGAATAAGTCATTATCACCTCGAATCCTAATATATGTCACAAATGAATTTATAACATCTTAAATAAAAATAGCACTTCAGATATAATTAATGCGTTTAGAAAACGTTAGCACCTCAAATACATCCAATGCATTTAGAAAATCTTAGTACCTTAAATATAACAAGTGCATTTAGAGAACGTTAGCACCTCGAATTTAACCAATGCTTTTAGAAGACATGAGCACTTTGAATTTAACCAGTACGTTTAAAGAACGTTAGCACCTCTAATATAATTTTTTTAATAGTGCTTTCAGTAAATGTATAGCACTTCGAATAAAATCAGTTACTCTTGGCCAACTATTTCAAAGATGATGAGTCTTTGACTAGCTACCAAGATAGTTTAAATACTTGTATTTAAAACAACATTGGCAAAACAAAATACTTTTATTGATATCATCTAATATATACATGACACCTCATTAAAACCTTCTTGGGCCAATAGGATAGGAAAGAGTATGCCAATCATAAAAAATAAAAAATTACTCCCAATATAGCTTCAAATGTTCTATATTCTAATGATGTTGAAGTAATCTGTCATGCTCATCACAAATGTGATATGTACCCGACTTTATTTGCTTCATTACAACATATGGACCCTCACAATTCGGGGCCATTTTTCCAATTGCTTATCCTTTGTATGAAGGAATACTTTCCTCAAGACTTTGTCACCTACTTTCAAATATGTTATTCTCACCTTTGAATTATAGCGACTTATCATCAAATTTTATAATGAGTCATATTCAAATGTGCCCTAACTCTTTTCTCTTTGATCAAGTCTAGGCATGTTCTTTTGGCCTCTTCATTTAGCTTTTCGAAATAATGAAATCTCTATAAGAAGGTAAAGTAGATTCCGCAAGACTAATATCATCCATTCCATATAATAAGGTAAAAGGAGGTCCTTAAGTGGCCTTTTAGGAGTTATGGTGATAAGCTCACAACACATCTTGCAAATAGTTAGGCAATTTCCCTGCAACACGTGTTAAATTTATCTTCAAACCTTCCCCAATAGACCTATTAGTCACCTCTACTTAACCATTTTCTTGCGGATGAAAAGGTATAGAAAAACACTTTGTGATACCCCTCAAAGCACAAAAAGTAATCATTTCTCTGTTGTTGAATTGGTGACCATTATCTGTGGTGATTTTTCGAGAACTCCTAATCGACAACAAATATTATTCACAATGAATTTAATAACATTCTTGGATTTTGTACTAGATAATTGTTAAGTTTCAACACACTTTGAAAAGTAATCCACCGCCACAATGATCATTTGACGCCCTCCAGAGTTCATTGGAAATAGTCCTACCAAGTTTATTCCCCATTTATCAAAAGCAATAGCTTTAGATATGGAAGTAAGTGGTATTGTTGGTTTGTGAATAGAATTGGTAAAACGTTGACAAGTATCACAACCTCAAACTAAAACTTTAGCATCATTCATAATTGAAGGCCAATAATAAACTTCCAACAAAACATTCCGTGTCAAAGACATGAAATCATTGTGAGTTGAAACTTCACCATCAAGCAACTCAGAAAAAATCTTCTCAGATTCTTGCTTACCCAAACATCACAACAATGGTCTACTTAATTATTCTTTGTATAATAATCCATCTAATACAACATAACCATGGGCCTTATAGCTTAAAGTTTTAGCCAGTTGTGTATCTTGAGGTAACGATCCTCTTAATAAAAAATTAAGGATATCAAATCTCCAATCACTTCGAACTATGTCTGGAGTAAACAATACTTCCTCAACATATTTACATTATTCTGATCGTGTTAAAATCGAAGGAGGGTATTCCTCTGTATATAAGAAATTGTTGCCAAAGAATCGTCGATTATATTATCTCCTCGGTTGATATGCTCTACAATCACTTTGTCATACAAAAGAGTAAAATTTCGAAGCTCGCGTAAATATAAAATTAAATGATCATTCTTAGCCTCTGATACACTTGTCATATGATTTGTCACTAACTACAAATATGTTTCCAGATGAACTATTGTTTCTCCATAAATATTTCCAAGCCTTACACCAGCTAACACAGCCTCATATTCAACTTTATTATTCGATGCATGAAAACCAAATCAAATAGCTTGGTACATTTCCATCCTAGAAGGAGAAACTAATTGAACTCATGCACTAGATCCCAATATACTAGAAACACCATCAGTTCGAACCAAATCAAAGTTTATGGAATGACCTCTTTATATGTCTCTTCATCTGATCGACTCAAATGTAATTCGTTTAGAAAATCAGCTAAAGCTTGAGCTTTAATAGCCGTTCAATGATCAAAAGTGATATCAAAATCTCCTATTTCTACTGACCATTTGGTCATTATACTAGAAATTTTTGGGCGTTGTAACACATTCTTTAATGGGAAAGAAGTTTGAACCACAATAGATTGAGCTTGAAAATAAGGGTTCATCTTCGTAGCAGCCTCCATTAAAGCCAAAGCCAATTTTCAAGTTTCAAATACCTTTTCTTCGATTGCAACAAAGTTTTACTAACATAATAGACTAGCTTTGAAACTCCATTGTCTTCACATGTCAAAACAACACTCACAACAAAATGAGACACTACTATATATAAAAACGGTTGCTCTCAAGTTCGAGGCTTATACAAGATCTCTAGTGAAAACCAAAGTTCATTAATCTTTGAAAACGTTGTTTTACAATATGATGTCCATACAAACTCCTTGGGTTTTCATAAAAAATGGAAAAAAGGAAAACACTTGTCATAAAATCTTGAAATAAATCGATTAAGAGCAGCTAATCTTCCTGTTAAGATTTCCACCTCCTTTATAGTTTGCGGTGATGCCAAGACTAGGCCTTTTAATTGCTCAGAATCAGCCTCTATCCCTTTTTTTACTAATGATATACCATAGAAAATTCCTGATCATACTTCAAAGTTACATTTTTTAGGATTTGACTTCAACCGAATAGCCTTTAAATTTAGAAAATTCTCATCTAAATCTTTCAAGTATTCACCATCAGTTGGGATTTTAACCAACATATCATGAATGTACACTTCCATATTCCTCCCAATATGAAAAGCGAAAGCCTTATTCACCAATCTTTGATATGTCTCTCCAACATTCTTCAACCTAAAATGCATAACTCTATAACAATCTAATTCTCGATCAGTTTTGAATGTAGTGCTTTCTTGATCTTTTGGATCCATTTGAACCTGTTGTAACCTGAAAAAGTATCCATAAAAGATAAAATTTTATTTCCTAAAGTAAAATCAACCAGCTGATCTATTGGAGGAACATGAAATTGATCTTAAGGGCAAGCTCGATTCAAATCTGTAAAATCAACACATATTCCCCAATTTCCATTATTCTTTTTAACCAATACTGGGTTTGCTGTCTATAAAGGATATTACGCGTCTCTAATATGTCTGCCTCTAGACAAATGATCCACTTCTATAGACTTTGATTGTTTAACAAAAAAAGCACGTCTCTTCGGAATAACAGGCTTGATCCTCAGATTTATAGCTAGGCTGTGACAAATTACTTTAGATGGAACTCCCACTACATCCTCTATTTTCCAAGGCAAAACATCCAAATGATCAAACAAAAAGTATAACAGCTGATAACGCAAAGTTGTTGATAGCAACGTTCCTATTAACAGAGTCTTCCCATTGTAAAAGGTATACTTCTCTATATTTTCACTCACTCTTAAAGAACCCGGTGTTTCACTCGTATTATCAATTCTCTCTTCATCAAAGGCCAACCCCCTATTTTTTATTGAGTCATCTCATCCTCACAATTGGGACCTCGAATACGAGAGCTGTTGCATAACATTATCTGGCTATTTTTTGTCACTTAACCACCCCAATGCAATCTCCAATGACATACTTCAAGTATTAATGAATAGTAAAAACAATAGCATACATTCTTGAAAGCCAAGATCTACAAAAAAATAGCATTGTAATTAGTTGGACATTCAACCACCATGAATAAAGCTTAGACTTTATTCTTAAAAGAAACTTTTCCTAAACACACTCTGCCTTCGAATTCTCCCATCACCTGAGCTGGCACCCCCGTAAACCCAATTACAGTACACTCTCATTAATTAATTCGAGGTAGATTACACATTCTATCACATGTTGACTTGAAAAATACATTTACAGAACTCCTTGTATTTCATCAAAACATGCCGAAATTCAGTGCCAACTATATATGCCCCAATAACCACGACATCTTCATGAGGTCATGTTATATAAATCATTTTTATGAGACAAAATAAAAGGAGTGTCCTTTTTTCCATATAGGTGAGTAGATATGTTTCCCTCTATTTGAGTAGCTAAATTTACTACATGTCTCTTCTGGAGCTATTAGTACTTCCTCCTATAGAGTCTCTCCCAAAAATTTCTATATATTTAAAATACTCACACAAACTTCAAACTTGTCCTTGCTCCACTCGCTTAGCTGGAGCTAACAAAATTAACTGATCTGGATCTGTGGCCAAATATTCTGAGGATCTATCGAACTCATCACATTTAGAGTCTAGAATCATCAATGTATTCTCTTACCTCGAACTTGGATTAGCAGTTTGTTGTGTTGTTGTGCTCGGATTTTCAATCCACTGCTTTCCCATTTAACAAAAGTAATTAATTTCCCGTTTTTTTTATTAAAATTTGTATCTTATTCTACAATGCTATGCAATCCGTAGTGTCATGTCCACTATAGGTATGGTACTTGCAAAATCTATTGTTGAGATTTTCTCTTGGTCTATTTATTGCAGCATGCTTTTTAAAGCTTACATGACCTTTAGACTTCTTAAAAATAGCAGCTACATTCTCACTCATGGCAGTGTAATACTATGGCCTTACCCATTGGTTTGGATTTGGTCTATAATGTTGATTTTTTATTGCTGTTCAAGGAGGTAGATTATCATTTGTGCTCAGACGAGGACGTGCCTGATAACCACGATTAACAGTTCCTTGTATCGAATTTTTCTATACAGAGTCAAATCCTCCTCAAAGTATTGTGGACTCCTCTACTTTAATATAATATTCAACTTGAGTCATTAAGGCTTCAAAAGTTAATGCCTTTTTTTTGTTTTTTTTTTGTCAGGTCCCTTGGTAGCAACCCTTGTTTGAAAGCAGCCCTGCCAACCAACTCTTCACAATAATCTAACCCTACTTTTGTTTATACAAAACGCTTCGTATAATCCTTCAATATTTCACACACAACCTATTTAGAGTCTATGATAGTGTCGCCATTAGCTCGCATCTCTTTACTTCCCATAAAATATAGTCGAAAATCTATATAGAAGTATTTAAAATTGGTACTAGATCCCCTCAGAATTCTGTTGTACCATTTCAAAGTAGTTCCCTTGAAAGTCTAAGAAAATGCTCTCAACACTAGCATATCATCATCTTCAAATTTCATCATATAGATTTTGAATTGTTTGATGTGATCATAAAGGTTTAGAGTCCCATAAAACTCTTCGAACTTGGAGATATTAAAACGTTTTGAAAGAGAAATAAATCTAATCTCAGCAGTTAAGGAGAATTTCTCAGATCTACTCTTCGCACATACTAGTCATCTCTACTCGTTCCTATAACAACATACAGATTCTGATCCACTGCACATGTGTATTAATTAGATGTATTCTCTTCATACCATACAGTATCCCTCATATAACGAGGTTCACTGTCTCTTTTTTATTTATATTCTTTGTGTGATTTTCGATGTCGATTGCTTTCCCAATTAAAAGAGCACTGATACTTCCTAAGCTTAAACAATCCCCTCTCAGACTCCAAGCTATCATAGTCATCACTATATGTGATATATCTGTGTTTATCTTTCTTTTGTTTTCGTGAAGTCTGATGTTCTTTATTAGAATCAAAATTCACTTTTTTTTATCGTTTTGAGTTTGACAAGCTGTATACGATTGATCAAATTGGTTTTCCATTTCGTATTTCTCTTCAACTTGTCATAACTCATATTTTAGCTTACTTGAGTGAATATGTTGTCTCTTTGAACATACTTATCATTCAACACCGTTATTTTATCCACCAAATGATTCATCCAATCATCAACGTTAGAATAACCTTCCTGAACCAAAATTTGATCATCTTCTTTACTTTCTTCCCTGTGTAAAT
Organism: Limnanthes douglasii subsp. nivea; assembly: GCA_036936605.1. Classification (NCBI taxonomy): domain Eukaryota; kingdom Viridiplantae; phylum Streptophyta; class Magnoliopsida; order Brassicales; family Limnanthaceae; genus Limnanthes; species Limnanthes douglasii. The sequence continues at coordinate 344,367,568 of JAUPFV010000001.1, forward strand.
CAGATCTCAATTTTTAAATAGTTTTTCGAACTATTGGATCAGCTTCATCCCCTGGTTTCATATTGATCTAGAACAATTTAACTAACTACAAATTCAACAACTTCTATTTTTAAGTGAAATCAAGGTACCAATCAAATTAATCTCCCACTGTGGTTGCCAATTTGTTGGTTATGAATCTTACTTCGTAAGAGAAAAAGTAAAAGAGAGAACTAAATTGTAGAGAGAGAAAGTAAATGAGAGAAAATCAGTACATGTCTAATGAATAGTTTCTTACATTATTCATCGCGTCACACCTTAGTTACAAGACATGTTAGACTTCTATATCGAAATCAATTATATAAAGCGGTGAATTGCATTACGGACTCTTATATTTATAAATAGTCAAAATATCATCTTATAACTATACAATTTATCATACATAACCTTAACATTATTACATTAAGGCCCCTAATATTTCATATCCTTATCACATATCATTGGATTTGTGAAGCTTTAAAAAAACCGGAGTCTTGAGAATATGCAAACCAAGGAAAATAGATCAGATGTGATGAAAAAAACATTACTGAAAAACAAAATTTGATGTGTGCACAAAAGTTTCAAGATTAGTAACACTCTCCTCTTGAATATTCAAAAGATATTTATAGGGCAACTCATATTCTCCTATCTATGACTAGATCACTAAATGTGGTCCTACATTATGGTTTCTTTCATGAAACCTCAAGCTAACCACTTGCTATATAATGTGACGTAACTAGGAATCTACCACTAGACATTAAATGGAAGGTAACTTGCGGTCTACCTCTTGTTATTTAATGAAAATATAATGTGTAATTTACACCTTCATGATTTGTTTTGGAAGCTTAGCTTATTATAAATAGAACTTTATGTTGTTTTGGAAAGAGATACGTGAGAGGAAACGATTTTAGGAGTGCAACACTTGTGTAATATATTGTCTGTGACACATTTGAAAGAAACACTTTGAGAGAGAGACAGATGTAGTGTTTAGCTGAAATTTGCGAGTTTTGTATGAGATAATTTGTTTGAGTGATCTGTAAGATTCCTATTCTCTTTACGACATAATATTTGAAGGTGAGAATAATGAGTGTAAATTTTGTGTGTGTGGCGTGATACTCCCACTTTTGTAATATTTTTGGGTTTCAATGATACTTCTTTTGTTTTCTTATGGACAAAAACAAATTAGTCGAACCACGTTAAATATTTTTATGTCATTTAATATTATTTCTGCATTTATGGAATTAGTGTTTTCCAACATGATGGTTCTTTTTTGTAAAGACCGATATATCTTTGGTTCTTGTATGCATATGAAGCAACAATGATCGGTATGTAGAAGTATACAACAATAATGGCTATCAAAGCCACATGTGTATAATCACTTTATAAACTCTCCAATGACCCACTGCCAACTTCCACTCATATGAAAAAAGCATATTTTACCCAAAGGTACCCAACACTAATTTGTTCTGCCATCTAGTATCTCAAGTATCACTATTGAGCACCTAGTATCTAAATATTAACTTATTTTCTATCTAAATACCCAACTACTTCTATAATACCTCAAATACTCATGATTCATCACCATGCACGTAACCATCTCCATCTTTTTTGAACCAAACCTTTATTTTCTTACTTTTTTATTTCAAAAAAGCTTGTATATTTAAAATTGGAGCTAGAAAAAACAATCTGAAAGTACCATCGCCTTTGTGTTTTAAGATGAACAAAACAATATCAATTAATGATACTTCTTTAAATAAATTGGTTTTTATTTTTATTTTTTTCTTGCCAGACCTAGTAATCCTGGTCTCATATAACATTTTCCTCATCTTGCATCTCGTACTTTATTTTCCCTTGGTCTCGTATGATGCAGTCGCGAGATACAAGACCCGATATGGTATAATCGAGAGATGCGAGACTATACATGATAAAATGGATAGATGCATGACTAGTCATGATGAAATTAAAGATGAGAGACCATACATGATGAAGTGGAGAGATGAGATATTAGACATAATAAAGTAGAGAGAAAAACCATAATGAAGTGGTTAGATGCGAGACCATAAATGATGAAGTGGCGAGACCATACATGATAAATTGAAGAGACCCTATATGAAGAAGTGGAGAGATGCGAGAGCAAGCATTATGAAGTGGAGACACACGCCATAAGGGAAGTAAAGAGATCAGACACGATAGAAATGGAGAGATGCGATATCAGACATGATAAAGTTGACATACCATGCATAATAAAGTGCAGTGATGTGAGACCAAGCACGATAAAATGAAGAGATGAGAGCCCATGCATGATATAAACTGAGAGACCATACATGATGGAAGTGGAGAGAGCAGACATTATGAACTAGAGAGCGAGGCGTAATGGAAATGAAGAGACCGAGTATGATGAATTGGATAGACCATACATGATGAAGTCATGAGATATGAAACATATACTACTTGATGATAAGAGATGCGAGACCAGAGTTACTCGATTTGAAAAAAATAAATAAAGATATTATCCATATATCTAATATTTGTTTGTCTTAAAAAAACAAAACCGATAGTATTTTCAGATTTTTTTAAACTACGTTTTAAAAGATACAAACTTATAAAGGATCCGTTTGTTACATTTTAAAACATAAAGGACCAGTTTATTACAGAGACAAAGAATAGGGACTAATGTGTTACAAGTGACAAACATAGATGACCTGTGGTATTTTTTACCCAGTAGTTCTCCAAAAACTTAGTGCCACTTAATTTACTAGATAATATAAATCACATTAGACTTTAAGTTTTAATATAAGGTACTGTTTTGAAAAACGAGATTAGGGTAGTGACTTATTAGATATAAACTTCTAATTTGTCTTTCGAACCAATTTACATCCGCATTTTATTATAAACGCAAACCTCTTATCTGTTTATCAACTAGCAAGTCCAATCCGCATTTTTTATGTCCATTAAATATACCATAAATGTTTTTTATACATTTTTAAGGATTTGGAACAACTTTAAATAATATATTTTTAAATAAACATCAAACATGCGGATGTAAATTGGACCTGTTAGGGAATCTAAAATTAAAATTTAGAGTATGCCGAAATTAATATAGTAAAAGACTTCAACTAAAATCAGTCTACCAAGCAGAATGCTAAAGATAAACACCAAAAAGAAAATAAAAAAACATCAAACAAAACAAATGCTAAAAAAAAACAACAAACAATAACAAGAATTACACACAAATTATGAAATCAATTAAAAATTAACCTGAATTTTTTGATAATTTTATGTTGGAAAAACAAATTAGTCGAACCACGTTAAATATTTTTATATCATTTAATATTATTTCCGCATTTATAGAATTAGTGTTTTCCAACATGATGGTTCTTTTTTGTAAAGACCGATATATCTTTGGTTCTTGTATGCCATATGAAGCAACAATGATCGGTATGTAGAAGTATAAAACAATAATGGCTATCAAAGCCACATGTGTATAATCACTTTATAAACTCTCCTATGACCCACTGCCAACTTCCACTCGTATGAAAAAAGCATATTTTACCCAAAGGTACCCAACAGTAATTTGTACTGCCATCTAGTATCTCAAGTATCACTATTGAGCACCTAGTATCCAAATATTAACTTATTTTCCATCTAAATACCCAACTACTTCTATAATACCTCAAATACTCATGATTCATCACCATGCACGTAACCATCTCCATCTTCTTTGAACCAAACCTTTATTTTCTTACTTCTTTATTTCAAAAAAGCTTGTATATTTAAAATTGGAGCGAGGAAAAACAATCTGAAAGTACCATCGCCTTTGTGTTTTAAAATGAACAAAACAATATCAAATATGATACTTCTTTAAATAAATTGGTTTTTATTTTTATTTTTTTCTTGCTAGACCTAGTAATCCTGGTCTCATATAACATTTTCCTCATCTTGCATCTCGTACTTTATTTTCCCTTGGTCTCGCATGATGCAGTAGCGAGATGCAAGACCCGATATGGTATAATCGAGAGATGCGAGACTATACATGATAAAATGGATAGATGCATGACTAGTCATGATGAAATTAAAAGATGAGAGACCATACATGATGAAGTGGAGAGATGAGATATTAGACATAATAAAGTAGAGAGAAAAAACATAATGAAGTGGTTAGATGCGAGACCATAAATGATGAAGTGGCGAGACCATACATGATAAATTGAAGAGACCCTATATGACGAAGTGGAGAGATGTGAGAGCAAGCATTATGAAGTGGAGACACACGCCATGAGGGAAGTAAAGAGATCAGACACGATAGAAATGGAGAGATGCGATATCATACATGATAAAGTTGACATACCATGCATAATAAAGTGCAGCGATGTGAGACCAAGCACGATAAAATGAAGAGATGAGAGCCCATGCATGATATAAACTGAGAGACCATACATGATGGAAGTGGAGAGAGCAGACATTATGAACTAGAGAGCGAGGCGTAATGGAGATGAAGAGACCGAGTATGATGAATTGGATAGACCATACATGATGAAGTCATAAGATATGAAACATATACTACTTGATGATAAGAGATGCGAGACCAGAGTTACTCGATTTGAAAAAAATAAATAAAGATATTATCCATATATCTAATATTTGTTTGTGTTAAAAAAACAAAACCGATAGTATTTTCAGATTTTTTTAAACTACGTTTTAAAAGATACAAACTTATAAAGGATCCGTTTGTTACATTTTAAAACATAAAGGACCAGTTTATTACAGAGACAAAGAATAGGGACTGATGTGTTACAAGTGACAAACATAGATGACCTGTGGTGTTTTTTACCCAGTAGTTCTCCAAAAACTTAGTGCCACTTAATTTACTAGATAATATAAATCACATTAGACTTTAAGTTTTAATATAAGGTACTGTTTTGAAAAACGAGATTAGGGTAGTGACTTATTAGATATAAACTTCTAATTTGTCTTTTGAACCAATTTACATCCGCATTTTATTATAAACGCAAACCTCTTATCTGTTTATCAACTAGCAAGTCCAATCAGCATTTTTTATGTCCATTAAATATACCATAAATGTTTTTTATACATTTTTAAGGATTTGGAACAACTTTAAATAATATATTTTTAAATAAACATCAAACATGCGGATGTAAATTGGACCTGTTAGGGAATCTAAAATTAAAATTTAGAGTATGCCGAAATTAATATAGTAAAAGACTTCAACTAAAATCAGTCTACCAAGCAGAATGCTAAAGATAAACACCAAAAAGAAAATAAAAAAACATCAAACAAAACAAATGCTAAAAAAGAACAACAAACAATAGATTAACAAGAATTACACACAAATTATGAAATCAATTAAAAATTAACCTGAATTTTTTGATAATTTTATGTTGGAAAAACAAATTAGTCGAACCACGTTAAATATTTTTATATCATTTAATATTATTTCCGCATTTATAGAATTAGTGTTTTCCAACATGATGGTTCTGTTTTGTAAAGACCGATATATCTTTGGTTCTTGTATGCCATATGAAGCAACAATGATCGGTATGTAGAAGTATAAAACAATAATGGCTATCAAAGCCACATGTGTATAATCACTTTATAAACTCTCCTATGACCCACTGCCAACTTCCACTCGTATGAAAAAAGCATATTTTACCCAAAGGTACCCAACAGTAATTTGTACTGCCATCTAGTATCTCAAGTATCACTATTGAGCACCTAGTATCCAAATATTAAGTTATTTTCCATCTAAATACCCAACTACTTCTATAATACCTCAAATACTCATGATTCATCACCATGCACGTAACCATCTCCATCTTCTTTGAACCAAACCTTTATTTTCTTACTTTTTTATTTCAAAAAACTTGTATATTTAAAATTGGAGCTAGGAAAAACAATCTGAAAGTACCATCGCCTTTGTGTTTTAAGATGAACAAAACAATATCAATTAATGATACTTCTTTAAATAAATTGGTTTTTATTTTTATTTTTTTCTTCCCAGACCTAGTAATCCTGGTCTCATATAACATTTTCCTCATCTTGCATCTCGTACTTTATTTTCCCTTGGTCTCGCATGATGCAGTCGCGAGATACAAGACCCGATATGGTATAATCGAGAGATGCGAGACTATGCATGATAAAATGGATAGATGCATGACTAGTCATGATGAAATTAAAAGATGAGAGACCATACATGATGAAGTGGAGAGATTAGATATTAGACATAATAAAGTAGAGAGAAAAATGAAGTGGTTAGATGCGAGACCATAAATGATGAAGTGGCGAGACCATACATGATAAATTGAAGAGACCCTATATGACGAAGTGGAGAGATGTGAGAGCAAGCATTATGAAGTGGAGACACACACCATGAGGGAAGTAAAGAGATCAGACACGATAGAAATGGAGAGATGCGATATCAGACATGATAAAGTTGACATACCATGCATAATAAAGTGCAGCGATGTGAGACCAAGCACGATAAAATGAAGAGATGAGAGCCCATGCATGATATAAACTGAGAGACCATACATGATGGAAGTGGAGAGAGCAGACATTATGAACTAGAGAGCGAGGCGTAATGGAAATGAAGAGACCGAGTATGATGAATTGGATAGACCATACATGATGAAGTCATGAGATATGAAACATATACTACTTGATGATAAGAGATGCGAGACCAGAGTTACTCGATTTGAAAAAAATAAATAAAGATATTATCCATATATCTAATATTTGTTTGTCTTAAAAAAACAAAACCGATAGTATTTTCAGATTTTTTTAAACTACGTTTTAAAAGATACAAACTTATAAAGGATCCGTTTGTTACATTTTAAAACATAAAGGACCAGTTTATTACAGAGACAAAGAATAGGGACTGATGTGTTACAAGTGACAAACATAGATGACCTGTTGTGTTTTTTACCCAGTAGTTCTCCAAAAACTTAGTGCCACTTAATTTACTAGATAATATAAATCACATTATACTTTAAGTTTTAATATAAGGTACTGTTTTGAAAAACAAGATTAGGGTAGTGACTTATTAGATATAAACTTCTAATTTGTCTTTCGAACCAATTTACATCCGCATTTTATTATAAACGCAAACCTCTTATCTGTTTATCAACTAGCAAGTCCAATCCGCATTTTTTATGTCCATTAAATATACCATAAATGTTTTTTATACATTTTTAAGGATTTGGAACAACTTTAAATAATATATTTTTAAATAAACATCAAACATGCGGATGTAAATTGGACCTGTTAGGGAATCTAAAATTAAAATTTAGAGTATGCCGAAATTAATATAGTAAAAGACTTCAACTAAAATCAGTCTACCAAGCAGAATGCTAAAGATAAACACCAAAAAGAAAATAAAAAAACATCAAACAAAACAAATGCTAAAAAAGAACAACAAACAATAACAAGAATTACACACAAATTATGAAATCAATTAAAAATTAACCTGAATGTTTTGATAATTTTATGTTGGAAAAACAAATTAGTCGAACCACGTTAAATATTTTTATATCATTTAATATTATTTCCGCATTTATAGAATTAGTGTTTTCCAACATGATGGTTCTTTTTTGTAAAGACCGATATATCTTTGGTTCTTGTATGCCATATGAAGCAACAATGATCGGTATGTAGAAGTATAAAACAATAATGGCTATCAAAGCCACATGTGTATAATCACTTTATAAACTCTCCTATGACCCACTGCCAACTTCCACTCGTATGAAAAAAAGCATATTTTATCCAAAGGTACCCAACACTAATTTGTACTGCCATCTAGTATCTCAAGTATCACTATTGAGCACCTAGTATCCAAATATTAACTTATTTTCCATCTAAATACCCAACTACTTCTATAATACCTCAAATACTCATGATTCATCACCATGCACGTAACCATCTCCATCTTCTTTGAACCAAACCTTTATTTTCTTACTTTTTTATTTCAAAAAAGCTTGTATATTTAAAATTGGAGCTAGGAAAAACAATCTGAAAGTACCATCGCCTTTGTGTTTTAAGATGAACAAAACAATATCAATTGATGATACTTCTTTAAATAAATTGGTTTTTATTTTTATTTTTTTCTTGCTAGACCTAGTAATCCTGGTCTCATATAACATTTTCCTCATCTTGCATCTCGTACTTTATTTTCCCTTGGTCTCGCATGATGCAGTCGCGAGATACAAGACCCGATATGGTATAATCGAGAGATGCGAGACTATGCATGATAAAATGGATAGATGCATGACTAGTCATGATGAAATTAAAAGATGAGAGACCATACATGATGAAGTGGAGAGATTAGATATTAGACATAATAAAGTAGAGAGAAAAATGAAGTGGTTAGATGCGAGACCATAAATGATGAAGTGGCGAGACCATACATGATAAATTGAAGAGACCCTATATGACGAAGTGGAGAGATGTGAGAGCAAGCATTATGAAGTGGAGACACACACCATGAGGGAAGTAAAGAGATCAGACACGATAGAAATGGAGAGATGCGATATCAGACATGATAAAGTTGACATACCATGCATAATAAAGTGCAGCGATGTGAGACCAAGCACGATAAAATGAAGAGATGAGAGCCCATGCATGATATAAACTGAGAGACCATACATGATGGAAGTGGAGAGAGCAGACATTATGAACTAGAGAGCGAGGCGTAATGGAAATGAAGAGACCGAGTATGATGAATTGGATAGACCATACATGATGAAGTCATGAGATATGAAACATATACTACTTGATGATAAGAGATGCGAGACCAGAGTTACTCGATTTGAAAAAAATAAATAAAGATATTATCCATATATCTAATATTTGTTTGTCTTAAAAAAACAAAACCGATAGTATTTTCAGATTTTTTTAAACTACGTTTTAAAAGATACAAACTTATAAAGGATCCGTTTGTTACATTTTAAAACATAAAGGACCAGTTTATTACAGAGACAAAGAATAGGGACTGATGTGTTACAAGTGACAAACATAGATGACCTGTTGTGTTTTTTACCCAGTAGTTCTCCAAAAACTTAGTGCCACTTAATTTACTAGATAATATAAATCACATTAGACTTTAAGTTTTAATATAAGGTACTGTTTTGAAAAACAAGATTAGGGTAGTGACTTATTAGATATAAACTTCTAATTTGTCTTTCGAACCAATTTACATCCGCATTTTATTATAAACGCAAACCTCTTATCTGTTTATCAACTAGCAAGTCCAATCCGCATTTTTTATGTCCATTAAATATACCATAAATGTTTTTTATACATTTTTAAGGATTTGGAACAACTTTAAATAATATATTTTTAAATAAACATCAAACATGCGGATGTAAATTGGACCTGTTAGGGAATCTAAAATTAAAATTTAGAGTATGCCGAAATTAATATAGTAAAAGACTTCAACTAAAATCAGTCTACCAAGCAGAATGCTAAAGATAAACACCAAAAAGAAAATAAAAAAACATCAAACAAAACAAATGCTAAAAAAGAACAACAAACAATAACAAGAATTACACACAAATTATGAAATCAATTAAAAATTAACCTGAATGTTTTGATAATTTTATGTTGGAAAAACAAATTAGTCGAACCACGTTAAATATTTTTATATCATTTAATATTATTTCCGCATTTATAGAATTAGTGTTTTCCAACATGATGGTTCTTTTTTGTAAAGACCGATATATCTTTGGTTCTTGTATGCCATATGAAGCAACAATGATCGGTATGTAGAAGTATAAAACAATAATGGCTATCAAAGCCACATGTGTATAATCACTTTATAAACTCTCCTATGACCCACTGCCAACTTCCACTCGTATGAAAAAAAGCATATTTTACCCAAAGGTACCCAACACTAATTTGTACTGCCATCTAGTATCTCAAGTATCACTATTGAGCACCTAGTATCCAAATATTAACTTATTTTCCATCTAAATACCCAACTACTTCTATAATACCTCAAATACTCATGATTCATCACCATGCACGTAACCATCTCCATCTTCTTTGAACCAAACCTTTATTTTCTTACTTTTTTATTTCAAAAAAGCTTGTATATTTAAAATTGGAGCTAGGAAAAACAATCTGAAAGTACCATCGCCTTTGTGTTTTAAGATGAACAAAACAATATCAATTGATGATACTTCTTTAAATAAATTGGTTTTTATTTTTATTTTTTTCTTGCTAGACCTAGTAATCCTGGTCTCATATAACATTTTCCTCATCTTGCATCTCGTACTTTATTTTCCCTTGGTCTCGCATGATTCAGTAGCGAGATGCAAGACCCGATATGGTATAATCGAGAGATGCGAGACTATACATGATAAAATGGATAGATGCATGACTAGTCATGATGAAATTAAAAGATGAGAGACCATACATGATTAAGTGAAGAGATAAGATATTAGACATAATAAAGTAGAGAGAAAAAACATAATGAAGTGGTTAGATACGAGACCATAAATGATGAAGTGGCGAGACCATACATGATAAAGTGAAGAGACGATGTATGACGAAGTGGAGAGATGCGAGAGCAAGCATTATGAAGTGGAGACACACGTCATGAGGGAAGTAAAGAGATCAGACACGATAGAAATGGAGAGATGCGATATCAGACATGATAAAGTTGACATACCATGCATAATAAAGTGCAGCGATGTGAGACCAAGCATGATAAAATGAAGAGATGAGAGCCCATGCATGATATAAACTGAGAGACCATACATGATGGAAGTGGAGAGAGCAGACATTATGAACTAGAGAGCGAGGCGTAATGGAAATGAAGAGACCGAGTATGATGAATTGGATAGACCATACATGATGAAGTCATGAGATATGAAACATATACTACTTGATGATAAGAGATGCGAGACCAGAGTTACTGGATTTGAAAAAATAAAATAAAAATATTATCCAAATATCTAATATTTGTTTGTCTTAAAAAAACAAAACCGATGGTATTTTCAGATTTTTTAAAACTACATACCACTTAAAATAAATAAAAATATTATGTGTTTTTTACCCAGTAGTTCACCAAAAACTTAGTGCCACTTAATTTACTAAATGACCTGTGGTGTTTTAATATAAATCACATTAGACTTTAAGTTTTAATAGAAGGTACTGTTTCGAAAAACGAGATTAGGGTAGTGACATATTATAGATTTAAACTTGTAATTGGTCTTTCGAACCAATTTACATCCGCATTTTATTATAAACGCAAACTTCTTATCTGTTTATCGACTAGCAAGTCCAATCCGCATTTTATTATGTCCATCAATTATAAATTAAATGTTTTTTATACATTTGATTTGGAACAATTTTAAATAATATATTTTTAAATAAACATCAAACATGCGGATGTAAATTGTAGGGAATCTAAATTTAAAATTTAGAGTATACCGAAATTAATATAGTAAAAGACTTCAACTAAAATCAGTCTACCCAGCAGAATGCTAAAGTTAAACACCAAAAAGAAAATAAAAAAACATCAAATGCTAAAAAAAACAACAAACAATAGATTAACAAGAATTACACACAAATTATGAAATCAATTAAAAATTAACCTGAATTTTTTGATAATTTTATGTTGGAAAAACAAAAAAATCTAGATAGTTGGGTTAGTTTTCCATTAGAAAGGTGCTAAATCGTTTCGTTGATTTTTTTATGTAAACTATTTGTTTTGTTTGTGTGATTTGTGTGAGGAAATGGACAAAAAATTGTTGTTTTTATCTTCGTTTTCTTGAGAGGCTAGACTTTTAGAGAGGGGAAAATGAATTAAAAAAAATTAATGAATGCAATATTTGATATATCTACCAAATTTAGGAAATTAAAGTAAAATATTATATAACAATATTTTTTGTATATAAATATATTTAAAAATATTATAAAAATTAAAAAAAATAAAAAATTAAATTCCATTGTAACCAAAATAATTCATTTAATGATTAAACATAAATAAAACTAAAAAAAACATATAGGAATTAAAAACGGGACATAATCAAATAAATAATAAACGTATAATATAAATTAAACAAAATCAATATTTATTTTATTTAAAACAATAAATATTTATAATATTATTTACCAAATACAATTATAGAATAAATAGAGATCTTTAATTTATTTTTCTTATGATTATTAATTTTTTATTAATTGATATCTTTAAGTTTTTTAGTCCTTTATAGTTATCAATCATATACGGGGTTATTCCGTTTGCCCCTTCACAATGAATATAGGATCCTATTAAAGTTGAATATGTATTCTTGAGTAGCATGTGGCGGTCCAAGTGGGAGATTATTGGAATGTATTTATTTAATATATTGATGGACATACAATAATTTGGACCGACATGCTAAATAAACATATTCGGTCATTATCTTAAAGAAGTCCAAATTAAAATTAATCGAGTTAAATTGGACCTATGGGTGAAAAGACGTTATGGGCTCAAGTGTGGTAACCGGGTTGAATTTGGGCACTGCGATGAAGAGGGTCCAAATCTCAACACTTAAGCATGAATTATTAATTAAGGGATATAAATTGAATTATCAATTTATTGGGTTATGGTCCCCGGACACAGGGAAGTATTAAATGATGGGTTTTATAATGTTGGGCCACATTGTAAACACTATAAGTAAGGGGCTATGTTTAGGAATTCCATCATCCTAAACCCTAATCAAACAGACGGTCGCTTCTTTCACTGGATGGAAACCAAACTCATTTCTAAGTAACTAGTTATACAAGTTTCTTAAATTAATACACAGAATCACTCAAGAACAAAAATGAACAAAAAAAATAATAGATTGAAAGCAACGGGAAAACCCATAAGAATTCTTGGTTTTTGTTTATTCATTAGGTGAATCCAAAAAGAGTTTTTATTATTGTTTCCGTGTTTTCATATATTTTATTGGATGTGATTTCGAATAATCTATAACACAAACTTCTACTTCCGATTATCTTTATCTAATCAACATTTTCAAAATCCAAAAAATATTCGTTAGAATGATGTTATTAGTTTTATATGTGCTTGCATTTAATAATTTACCGGAGATTAACAATGTAAATATATGGTATCGATATACTGAGATACACATTAAAAAGAAAAGATAACTTAGAATGGAGTTTTAGTATGATTTATATAGTTAGTAATGGAAAAATATCAAAAAGTGTAGGGTATTTTTAATCTTCAACATCGAAAATTAAATCTTCGACTCAGAAGTAAGTTGGATATTCCGAAAATTTCTAATGTTAGACTAATAAGTAAACCTTTAGAAAGAAATGTTGGAATATATTTATTTAATATATTTATGGACTGACAATAATTTGGACCGACATGCTAAATAAACATATTTGGTTATTTTCTTAAGGAAGTCCTAATTAAAGTAATCGAGTTAATTATTTAATTAACTAAATTGGACCTATGGGTGAAAAGGCGTTATGAGCTCAAGTGTGGTAACCGGGTTGAATTTAGGCACTGTAATGAAGAGGGCCCAAATCTCAACACTTAAGCCTTAATTAATAAATTGGGGATATAAATTGAATTATCAATTTATCGGGTTATGGTCCTGGACACAAAGAAGTAATATAGGATGGGCTTTACAATGTTGGGATTTGCATTGTAAAGTCTACAAATAAGGGGTTACGCTTAGGAATTTCATGATACTAAACCCTAATCAGGAATACGGCCGCTTCCTTGAGTGTTTGGAACCCTTTTCGCTATTCACTAATTTGATTCTACATGTTTCTCAAGTTCATAAACGGAATCGCTGAAGAACGCAAAGGAACAAAAGCGAACAGGAGATGCCTAGAAAAGGGTTTAATTATCTAATTCTTGGTTTTCGCTTTATTCATTAGATGAATCTAGAAAAAGATTTAATTATTTTTCCGTGAATTGTTATATATTATTTAATGCGATTTTGGATAATATATAACAAGAAATTGAAAGATTATCTCAATCTTTTCAAATGACATAATTACCAATCTAATAGTAACACTAATGAGTTAAAAAGCTAATAGGGTCTATTAGACAATGGAGAATTTATGGAAAAATATTCCTGAAACGTAATAGTTGATGTATAGTATTCTGAAGAAGTGAGACAAGAGCGATAGCTCACTAGAGACATAAACCTTTGATTTATGGTTTTAAATAGTAATTGGTTTTTGCATTGTCCATCTTACTGATAAATAGTTTTTGGATTTTTTAAAGTTTACTAGTAGTTTTTTTTTTTTTAAAGTTTACTAGTAGTTTTTGTATTATTCATTTTGAACAAAGTTAGTTATTGTATTTGTGGATTAATGTAAAGCTGACACGTGGTTTTATACTTAATAGAAAATTATTTAACTAATAATTCATCGACTTTAAGTTTGACTACATTTAAATTCGACCTAAAGTCGAGGGACCACTGATGATACACATTTTTTGTGGAGTATGGTGTCGCGTAGTAGTTTTACACTATTTTCCGTAAAGTGAACAATAAGATGCAACAGTAATCACATTACCATTATCAATCAATTACTTGGGCCAATTATGGAGTGTGGCCTAAGATTAATATGGCTAGTAATCGTACATATCTACCCTTAAATGGTTCCTACATTTGGAGATCTAATACTGGACAAATATCAATAAATATTTCCAAGCATATATATTTTGCAATAAAATTTAATATGCACAATACTGTAAAATATAACATCACATCCTATTACAAACTCTCCCACTTAAACTAAAATTCTCTAAATCAACTACACCCATACAAAAGATGTGTCCCTCGAAAACCTTAGGGTAAACCGCCTTTATTAGATGATCTTAGCTATCATGAAGTTTGTGCTGATGTGCTCTATAGGGGTAGTTAGGGGTTTGGAATTTGTTGATATATATGTTGTAATACACTTTCAATGTATGTGCTTTGTGATAATCCAAGAATACCACGAGAGCAATCTCGATGTATCTGAATTCCTAACACAAAATTGGCATCACCAAGATCCTTTATATCAAACTTGTCTGATAGAAATATTTTTGTAGTGTGTAACAATTCCTAATTGTTCGATGCAAGCAATATACCATCTACATATAATATAAGAAATATGAAATTACACACAATCCTCAATCGAGTTAATCTCAAATTCATAACTGACTATCACCTTAAGGAATTTATCATATCAGTGCCGAGAGGCTCGTTTAAGCCCATAGATGGATTTTTTAAGCCTGCAATCCAGATATTTTGAGTTACTTTACACAAAGTGTTCCAGTAGCATCATATAGTTGCATCATATAGATCGTTTCGTCAATATTACAATTGAGAAAAACGGTCTTAACATCCATCTGATGAAGCTCAAGGTCAAAATATGCAACTAATGCCATGATTGTTCTAAAGGAATCCTTCTTCAAGACATGATCAAAGGTTTCTTTAAAATCAATCCCTCGATGTTGAGTATAAACTTTCGCTAAAATACGTGCTTTACGTCTTTCTACATTACCTAGGAAATCACGTTTAGTTTTGTAAACCAATTTCTTTTTTCCCTTCAGGTAATGGGATAATATCCCATGCCGCATTGTCTTGCATTGATTTATACTCTTTCTTCATAGCGTTAATCCACTTATGAGAGTCAGAGCTTGCCATGGCCTGTTTGTAGGATGCGGGATCATCTACAGTTCCAACATATAAATATCATTCCCTTAAAGATATACTATATATTCTGGACCTATATTACTCATCCTTTCTCTCGTGGACTTTCTTAAGGGAACTATTTCCTCTTGTTGCACTTATTGAGGAGATAGAGTTTGATCATTATGAATGATGTCACTTTGATTCCCTTGTGGAAGATTATCTTGAGGTTCCTCTTGTTCAACGTAGACCATATTTGTATCATGGTTAGAATCCTCAATTGGAGCATCAATGTTAATTTGAGGATCATCTTGTTCTAATGAGACCTAAATGATTGAAATTACAACCCAATCTTCGGATACATGAGTATCCCCATTAAAACCTCCATGAATCTCTATGGATTCTTCTTGAAAATCAATACATATTCCTTTATTCTTTCCCCCAAACTAAATATCTAGTAGAGACTTGTCCGTTCATGTCTTAAATATTGTACTAGTGAGAGAATCATAAAACTTAAACCATCTGGAACGTTCAGAATACCCTATGAAGTAACAACTAACTGTTTTTTTGGACCCTGTTTCTTTTCTTAAAATTTGTAAGGCCTCATCTCAGCTAGACAACCCCATACATGCGGATTCTTTAAATTGGGTCTACGTCCGTTCTAAAGCTCATATGGGGTACTAACATGAGCCTTAGTGGGTACTCGATTGATTATATAAGCGGTATATTTGATGGCTTCTCCATAGAGAGATAATGGTAGAGATGAGTTACTTATCATTCTTCAAACCATATATTTCAATGTCTGATTCGATCTCTCAAATACATCATTCATGAGGGGTGAACCCGATATTGTATATTGATGGACTATGGCACACTTCTCTAGGTATCTAGCAAATATTTCTTGACATTGTTCACCTGAACCGTCATATCTGTTATAGTACTCACTACAACGGTCAGATCTAACGGTCTTAATGCTCATACCGAGTTGTTTTTGCAACTTTAGTCCTAAGAGCTTTGAACTTGCTTATGGGCTCATGCTTTCCTACTTGATTGGAACTTGACCTAATCCTTTGCATCTACCTTCCTCTTAGGCCCTTCCCCTTTTACAAATGTAATCATATTATCCGCAGACTCTATGCCTTTAAGTTTTTCCTCCTCCTGTGCGGTGTGGGAAATCAACTCATTCATATTCCATTTTTCCCGCATGCAATTATAGGTGGACTGGAAGTACTTAAACTGGTCTGGCAGAGGATGAAATTTGAATTATGATAAGGAAGTAGAATAATGGGGACTAAAATATGATAAATGAACTCTTAAATGTAAATCTATAAAGATATGAGACGAATATTAGGTAACATGAAAAGATAAGGGCTAAGATGTAATAAACCCAATCTTGTAACAAATTTTGTTATTTTGTTATTCTGATTTCTTAGCCTATAAATAAAGGTTGAGGAGACTATTGTAAAGGGTGTGTGATTTTGG
Source organism: Limnanthes douglasii subsp. nivea (assembly GCA_036936605.1). Taxonomy (NCBI): domain Eukaryota; kingdom Viridiplantae; phylum Streptophyta; class Magnoliopsida; order Brassicales; family Limnanthaceae; genus Limnanthes; species Limnanthes douglasii. The sequence continues at coordinate 344,384,712 of JAUPFV010000001.1, forward strand.
AATAATAGAAAATTAAACCTATAAAAAATGGCAACCGCAGTGGGAGGGCTGGTAACTTGATTTACTTATTAAAAACAAAAAATAATTCTGAATACTTTCTTTGTTTTATTAAATCTGCATTAAAATCATCTTCTTGAAGCAATTTTGATCAAGAATAGAACCAAGCAAGACCAATCCTCTAGTTTAAAAAGTTGTAGAAACTTTAAAGTTAGATTTGCAAGGAAGAGAAAGTGATAAAGATGATTCAATTGTAGCTCAGCAAACTCAATCGAACATCGAAGCATGAATGAACCAGTTATTAGATAAAATCGCATTTTTGAATGAAAAGTATGATCAAAGAGAAAAGAAAATTTGATTGTCAAGATTAAAGTCTAAGGTGAGGAGATTGGATGAAGTAAATGTTGTTGATAGTCAATTTGACCGATTTTGCACTGCTTGTCAAGATCGAAAGGAGTAGAAGAAGGCACACTTTGAATCTGACGAAGAATGTCATGCTTTGCGAAAGGAAAATAAAGATAAAAAAAGTTATGTGACATCTAGTGATGATGACTTAGATAATTCGGAACTTGAATTTAAAAGTTATCGAAAAGCTTCAAAAGGGGAAAAGAATCATCCTTGAAAATCATCAAAAGAGTACAAAAGAAGAAATTATGGTGTGCCTCATTGTTTAAGAGTAATAAATACGTTTGATGGAAATATATCTCATCTGTATACATGGATGGATGATTGAAGCTTGTATGCTACAGTTGGGCAATGATATGATAATCAATATGTTCAAGGAGTTGATTTAAGGAATTTTCTTTTGACAAGAGAGATAAGGTCCATCACTCTTTTGAAGTGCTTCAATATTTATAAAGTTGAAAAATTCGATGGAATGCAAGATCCAATGACCACATCAAACAGTTTACAAATTGCATGATAAATTTTGAAGATTATGATAGATTAATCTGCATAGCTTTTTCTCAAACATCCTAAGAAACAGCTTTGAAGTGGTACAATAGAATTTTGAGGGAGTCTATTTCTAATTTTAGATTCTTTTATACAACATTCTGAATACAATTTGTAGGAAGCAAAGGGATGCGAGCAAATAGAGTTATACAATGCAAGAAAGTTATGGGAGAAAAGTTAAAGGATTACACTAAGACATTCGTGTTGACAAAATATGGTTTAGATAATTGTGATGAGTTGGTAGCTATGGCTGCATTTCGACAAGGCTTGTTACCATGAGATTTAGCCAACAAAACAAGAAAACGAAGAGCTTTGACTTTTGGAGCACTAATAGCTGAGGTGGAAGATCAAATTAATGTATAAGAGTCTACTAGAGTTCAAGGTGTGGTTGTATCTAGTCAAAACAATTATGGCCAGGTGACAGACAACCAATGACAATCATCGAATTCAACCCAACCGTCTCATTCAAAGAATAATAATGATTATCCTCCTCGAAACGAAGAGTACCACAACCAGAATACCAGATATCAAGTTGAGAGGCCAAGATCTAATGAATGGGCTATGCCAGAGTATTATTCATATTTAACTAAGAATGTCACTGCAATTTATGAAAAAATAAAAGGGTATGTTAGTTTTAGAAAGTCTGCTCCAATTAATAGGCAAAGGAGGAATAAAATAATAGGTTTTGTAAATATCATAACGACATCAGACATGATATTGCAGATTGTATTGCTTTAAAGAAAGAGGTGCAAGCTCTAATTAAGAATGGGAAGTTGCTAGGCTATGTGAAAGGGCAGTGCAATGCATCAAAGGCTCTGGTTGCATCCACTTCACAGGCAATAAATCCAAATCCACATGCAGAAAATTTAATGATATTAGATTCCAAGGCTGATGACTCCGATGTTGCATTAAAATACTTAGATTCAGACCCTAATTGGTTAATTTTGATGATAGTGGGTGAACCAGTAAAGCAAAACAGAGTTCGAAATTCGTGTGAATACTTTGATTCCTTGGCGATTTTTGGAGGAGACACTATGACGGGTAATACTTGATAATTCTATGAAAAGGCATGTAGTAATTTTAATTACCCATAATAAAGGAAGGATGTCAACTCATTTATATGGTAAGACGAATATTCCTTCCATTCTATTTGATGAAGATGATTTAAGAGGCACTGCTGGTCCTTATGAAGATGCAGTGGTGATTGGAGCAGATATAATTGGGATTGAAATCCAGCGCGTACTGATAGATAGAGGAAGCTTTGCTAACGTTCTTTTCAAAACAATTTATGATAGAATGCGCAATACTTCTCGAATTTCTCAATCAGATCGAACTATTATCAGACTTACAGGAGTGACTGCTCAGGTAATTGGAGATTTCGAAAGGGAGGTATGTTTAGAAAATTGACTTATTAGAAAGAAATTTAAAGTCTTATTCATGGTGGTAGATTATCTGCAGAGTTATAATACCATTTTTAGGAGATTATGGCTTTCGAGGATGTATGCAGTTGTGTCCATAGTTTGTTAATGTTTGAAATATGTAGTTGATGATCGAGTCGGGGTAGTTTGAAGTGATCAAAAGGTTGATAGGGAATATTATACCATATGTCTTCGAATTCGAAGATCGAGCAATGATGATAAAATGAATGAATACCAATCAGAAGGGTTTACCTTTGATGCAGAAGATAAAATTGATGGTCAGAGGGAAACCTCGGGTTCTCAGACAGTAAATGAGAATATAGAAGGGTATGTTTTACCATATGGTAAGGTACTTCGAATAAAAACTCAGTTGACCCCAGCTTATGACAGCAGATATTACAATTTTTGTTTTATAATTTGGATGTTTTCACTTGGAAATGATATGTTACAGCTTATCACTTAATCCTAAGATTAAACATGTTATACAAAAAAGACATGCTTTTATTTTGAGAAGGCAGAAGCTATAGTAGTCGAGGTAGATCGTTTGTCCAAGGTTGGACATATTAGGGAAGCAAAATATTCTTTATGGAGAGCAAACTTAGTGGTAGTTAAGAAAAAAATGGGAAGTGGATGATGTGTGTTGACTTCACTGAGCTGAATCGTGCTTGTCCTAAAGATCCATTCCCTATTCCTCGGATTAATCAACTAGTTGATTCTACTTCAGGTAATAAGATATTATCTTTCATGGATGCTTTTGTAGGATACAAATAAATTCAAATGGATATAAAAGATTAAGAGAGTACCACCTTCATCAAAGATTGAGGTTTATATTGTTATAGAGTTATTCCTTTTGGTCTAAATAATTGTGGAGCAACATATCATAGATTAATGAATAAAGGCTTCACTTCTCATATCGAAAGAAATATGGAGGTATATATTGATGACATGTTGGTCAAGAGTTTAGCAGATAAGGAACACTTGGAGGATTTATAGGAGACATTTTTAACTTAAGGGCTATTAAATTAAAGTTAAATCTAGAGAAATGTATCTTTGGAGTTCGATCAAGGAAATTCTTGGGCTATATTATTAGTGAAAATGGGATAGAAGCTGTTCTGGAACAACTAAATGCTTTGATATCGATGACATCCCCTTGAACTATCAAAGAACTATAAATCTAAACAGGAAGATTAGCTTCTCTTAACAAGTTTATTATCAAGTTTTCAGATAAATGTTTCTCTTTTTTCAAGTATTAGGCAAACCAAAGAAGTTTGAATGGACTTCAGAATGTGAAGCGATATTTTAAGCATCAAGGAGTTATAACCATCACCAAAGATATTATCTAAGCCTCGAATTTGAGAGAAACTCTTTTTGTACATTGTGGTATCAGATTTTGCAGTAAGTGCGGTTTTGATAAGTGAAGATTTGGGAATTTATAGACCAGTGTACTATGTTAGTAAGAGTTTGGTAGCATCAAAAGAGAGATATTTGAACCTTGAAAAGTTGGCTCTCGCTCTAGTGTTGGTTGCAAAAAAGATGCGTCCTTATTTTCAAACACATACTGTTAAGGTACGCACTTCGTTTCCATTGAAAAATGTTTTATAACGCCTAGATATTTTAGGAAGGATGACCAAATGGTCAGTAGAACTGGGAGATTTTGATACCATATTTTCTCCTTGAACCACTATCAAAGGCACATGCTTTAGTTGATTTCTTGGTTGATTTTCACTCAAGTAGATAAGACGAAGAGCCAAATAAAGATGGTTATTCAAGGGACTTGTTATGGATTTCGAACTGATAAAGGAGCTAGCATTCAAGGATGCAGCGGAGGGGTCCAGTTGATCGCTCTTTTTAAGGAGGTAATGTTTTAGGCTATTAAGTTTTGTTTTCAAGCATCAAATAATGAGGTTAAATTTGAAGTTGCATTGGCTGGTTTGAGGTTTGCGTATATTTTTTTTGGGGAAATCAGTTCGTTGGGAAACGAATTCCCAATTAGTAGCTAACCAAGTGACTGGTGTTTCCGAAGCTAAAAAAGATCACTTAATTTTGTAACTTCAAAATTTGATTCTTCTTTTTTAACACGTTACTGTTGAATTAGGAGATGAGACAATACTATTGTTGATTCGTTGGCAACTGTTGCTTACACAGAAGATTATCAATGGATCTTATTACAAGAGAGCTAATCTATCTTAAGCAGATCAGAGCAATGTAAATACGCAGAGGAAGTTTTTGTTACACCAGATGTAATTCGAAGCAACTAGAGGGCTGATCTTTTGAACTTTTTATTGCTAGGAACATTGGCTCTGGATATACAGTTAGCTAAGAAATTCAAGTATAAAGCTCATGGTTATATTGTGTTAGATGGAGTGTTGTATAAATTGTTTTTGAGTAGGTAGATGTTGCGTTGCTTAAGTAGACAAGAGTCTCAGGATATCCTTTCAGAATTACATGATGGTGAAGGATCAACACATTGTGGATACAAGGCATTGACACGTCGAGTTTTGCTAGCATGTTATTACTAGCATTCGATTATGAACGTTGCCAAGAATTTTGTCCGAGGTTGTGATACTTGTCAGCGTTTTTCCAATTCCATTCATAAACCTGCAGTATCACTCATGTCCATTTCCAAAGCCATTTCTTTTGACAGATGGAAAATATATTTGGTAGGACCTTTGGCTATGGCTTCAGGAGGACTCAAATTCTTATTGAAGCCTTAGACTATTTTTCAAAGTGGGTAGAGGCTGGACCTTTATCTGGAACAAAGGCCAAAGATGTTATAAAATTCACTATGAAAAATATTTGTTGCTGTTTTGGGATATTTTATGAGAAAACCACAGACAATGGTCCACAGTTTAATAATAGAAAAATGGCATATTTTTGTGCTTCAAGGGGAATTATGTAGTGTTTTTCCACACCTTTCCAAATGGTCAGGTGGAAGTAACGAATATATCTATTTTAAAAGGCTTGAAAAAGAATTTAACGGGGGATGCAGGGAAATGGCCTTGTAAGAGGTGTTGTGGATGTATTGAACAACTCCAAGAGAGGCTACTAAAAAAGAGACTTTTTTTGCTTTGGTATATGGTACGGATATTATAAGTCCTGCCAGGGGAGCTGCTTCTACCCACTTTGAAAAGTAGTCGATGGCCACAATTATAGTTTTACGCCCTCCGGAAGCCACAGGGAGAGGTCCAACCAAGTCCAATCCCCATCGAGCAAACGGGATGGGCTCAGAAATTGATTCCAAAGGAATGGCTGGTACATGAATTTCATTGCTGTACCTCTGGCATGGGTCACACCTTCTCACCAGCTCCTTAGCATCTTTCATGATTGATGGCCAATAATATCCGGAGAGTAACACTCTTCTTGTCAAAGCTCTAAATCCACAATGGGCTGATCCCTCACCATCATGCAATTCGGAGAGAACCATTTGTGACTCATGATCCCCTAAACAACGTAGGAGAGGTTTGCTGTAGGACTTTTTGTACAAGACTTCTCTTAACATAATGAAACCACGAGCCCTGTGTTTTAACATTCTGGCTTGTGATTTATCTAAGGGCACAACACCATCGGACAGATATTGCATAAGAGGAGACCTCCAGTCTTGAGGCCGACTCACTTGTATTTCAAAGACTTCCTCTTTTCCACCCTCACCAAGTTCAATAGAAGGGCTTTCAAGCACATGGATCCATGGGTAGGACTCCGTATATGCTATTGTTGCCAATGAATCAGCTAGCTCATTTTCTGCCCGGGGGATGCGCTCAAAGACAACAGCCTTAAATTTTAACGCTTCATTTTTGAGGAGAAGTAAATATTTGACCAATTGCTCCTTTCTAGCCTCTGATAGGCCCAAGGCATGGTGGACAAGCAACTGGGAGTCACTTAGTAGCTTGACCCTTTTAGCTCCACAGATATAGGCCAACTTTAACCCAGCTATGGCTGCTTCGTATTCGGACTCATTATTAGATGCCCTGAAAGCAAAACAAATAGCTTGGTACATGCTGTCCCCGTAGAGGGAAGTGAGACATATTCCTGCCCCAGATCCCATGGTACTAGATCCGCCGTCTGTTCGGACAATCCACACTTTCTTGTCTTTTGAATCAGTAAGTTGCTCTGAATCCCTATCAGAATAGAATTCAACCAGAAAATCAGCCACAGCTTGGGCTTTTACTGCTGTCCGGGGAGCAAAGTCTATGTCGAAGTCCCCCAACTCTACTGACCACTTTGTCATTCTGCTCGAAATGTCTGCTTTTTGAAGGACATTCTTTAAAGGGAAAGATGTCCGGACGACGATAGGATGAGCCTGGAAATAGGGCCTCATTTTTCTCGCAGCTATCACCAAAGCTAATGCCAGTTTTTCGAGTTTCAAGTAACGCCTCTCAGTATCAATCAAGCTCTTGCTGACGTAGTACACTGGGTGAGGTTGCCCATCGACCTCTCTTACTAACACTGCACTGATGGCACAACTTGAAACAGCCAGATACACAAAGAGAGTTTCCCCATCAACTGGTTTGAACAAAGTTTTGGGAGAGGAAAGATATTTCTTGATTTCATTGAATGCTTCATCACACTGTGGTGTCCATTCAAACCCCTTAGCACCCTTCAAGGTTTGAAAGAATGGAGCACACCTGTCCGAAGACCTGGAGATGAATCTGTTCAAGGCAGCCAATCTCCCCGTTAATCGTTGCACTTCTTTAATGTTTCGAGGAAGGCTCCATCTGGAATAAGGCATTGAGTTGGTCCGGGTCGGGCTGTATTCCATGCTCACTTATGATATACCCTAAGAATTTCCCGGACTGCACTCCGAACACACACTTTTCAGGGTTTAATTTTAAATTCACTTTTGTTAAGTTGGCAAAAGTTTCTTGGAGGTCGGACAAGTGCAACTGCTCATCCATACTTTTTAACATCATATCGTCAATATAAACCTCCATATTTCTTCCAGTTTGATTAGCAAATGCCTTGTTAACTAACCTTTGATAAGTAGCCCCAGCATTTTTCAAGCCAAAAGGCATCACCTTGTAGCAATGTAGACCCCTATCAGTGACAAACGTGGTGTGCTCTTGATCTTTTGGATCTACTTGAATCTGATTGTACCCGGAGAAGGCATCCATGAAGGAGAGAAGCTTGTTCCCAGAAGTAGAGTCTACTGACTGATCAATCTGGGGGACCGGATACAAATCTTTTGGGCAAGCTCTATTGAGGTCTGTGAAGTCAATACACATACGCCATTTGCCATTCTTCTTTTTCACCAAGACAGGATTGGCAGTCCACAAAGGGTATTGAGATTCTTTAATATGCCCCATCTTTGTGAGTCTGTCAACCTCTTGCACTATGACATCAGCCTTTTCTTTTGAGAAAGCTCTCCTCTTTTGTACCACTGGTGTCACATCTCTCCGGACAGATAGGTGATGGGAAATCACCTCTGATGGAACTCCAGTAACATCAGCATTGCACCAAGCAAAAACGTGCTGATGGTCTTTCAAGAATTTCAACATTTCTTCTTTTAACATTGGTGGCATTTTGGACCCTATCTTGACACTTTTTCCTTCTTCTAAGTAGTGCGTTTCAACCTCTTCAATCGGAATCAACACTCCAGGGGTCTCTCTGGGGTCATCAATTTCACCCTCACCCCCAGAAAGGCCCTCAAACTGCTATTGATTATTTATACGGACTGCCCCCAGCGTTCGTGGAGCCAAGGCAGTGGCATAGCATTCTCTTGCAATCTTTTGGCTGCTCCGGACAACCCCAACCTGCCCCTGAACAGCATACTTTAAACACTGATGGACTGTCGAAGCCACTGCATGCATCCTAGAGAGCCAAGATCTCCCTAGAATAGCATTATAGCAAGTGGGACAATCCACCACAATGAAGAGTATTCTAACCATTTTCTTGAAAGAGCCTCTGCCCAATAACACTTCTTCTTCAAACTCCCCGATCACATCGGCTGAGCTGCCCGTGAAGCCCACGATTGATCTATCCGACTTTTGAATCACAGCTGGATTTTTCATTTTCTTGTAAGTGTTTAGAAAAAGGATGTTGGCAGAGCTTCCAGTATCCATCAGAATTCGCCTTATCTCATTGCCCCCTATAGATGCTCCTATGGCAACAACATCCTCATGAGGGCCAGCAATATCTCTCAAATCATCCTCATCGAAGACTATGAATGGGAATGAATTTGGTGATTGATAGGATGTCATGCCTCCTTCTAGCTGGGAGGCTAAATTATGAACATGCCTCTTTCTTGAAGAAGCAGTAGGAGCAGTCATTGTGTCCCCTCCGAAAATCGTCAGTGACTCAAAGAATTTAATGAGCCCGGAGACTGTCTTGGAATACTCCTCTATGGCACCTACCTTATTTCGTGTTGGATCAGGATCCAAGTATTCAGATTCCACATCAAACCTTTCAACTATTACCATGGCCCCCTCCGGGGCAGCATTACTTGGACCAACCCGGTGAGTGTTATCAGGCATGTTGCCTCCTCTTCTTTTAACGTATGCACCCAACTTTCCCCTTTCAATCAAGTTTTATACCTCTTGTTTCAATGCTATGCAATCATCAGTGGTATGGCCAATATCATTGTGGTATTGGCAAAAGGAGTTCTTACGATGCTCTCTGGGAGACTGCAAGGTTGCCGGTCTCCGGTAGTGTACCTCATCTTTTGTTTTATCAAAAATGGTGGCCACGCTTTCTTTAAGTTCTGCGAACCACTCCGGTTGGACCCATGGCCCTCTTTTGTTTCTGGATTGTTGACTTTGAGCAGGAGCAGCTGGCTGAGACTGAGCTTTTCCTCTACCATGTCCCTGTCCGGTTTCTCTTGCTCTATTCCCGGACTGGTTTTGATTTGGAGTTGGTGCCACCGGGGTGGATCTCACCTGTCTGTGTACCCTGGTATTCTTTGTTTCATCAACGTTTATTTGCTTGCCAACTTGATTTAGCAACCCTCCCCAGGTCATGGCTTTCTTTCTGGTCACCGAATCAGCCAGGTTGCCTGGGTTCAAACCTTGTCTTAGGGATGCTATTGCCACCTGTTCGAAGCAATCAGCCAACCCATTCTTTGTGTTCACAAAACAACTTATGTACTCCTTTAATGACTCATTTGGTTCCTGGGCGCAATGGATTATGGTGTCTCCATTACCCTTCAGCTCCTTACTCCCCACAAACTGCCTTCAAAAGGCCACCCAAAAAGTATCAAAATCTTTAATACAACCTTGAGGCAAGCTGTTGTACCATTTCAGAGCACTCCCCGTAAAAGATTGGGAGAATTCCCTACACAGTAGTTTATCATCATCATCAAAGTTCATCATGAAGTTCTTGAATTGCTCCAGATGATTGTCTGGATCAGTACTGCCATCGTACTTCTCCATCTTGGTGCTGTCAAACCTTTTAAGGAGGTTCCCGGACAGAATCTTAGAAGATAATGGAGATTGCCTCCAGTTTCTTCCACGACTGAACACAGTATCCTCATTGGGAGTTGCAAAGATACCTGGTTCATCGTGAAAAGCGAAAGGATCCATCAGCATCCGGTCCACGTGCCTCCGGTTATGAGATGATCCCTTACCAATATGCCTTTTCATTCTTCTATGGTGATCTTTTTTTCTTGAATATTTCTTAACCTGCTTTTGCTTTTTCTTGGTTCGACCCTCATCACTGCTGGAGGACAAGGATTTTTCATTTCCCTCACTGTCCGAAGAGCTGCCCGAAGATTCTGAACTTGAGTCAGAGCTCTCCACAGGCTTGGACCGGTGAGACTTTTTAGAACTAGCATGTGTCTTTTTGGTACTTACATGAGTTTTCGAAGCCTCAGGCTCTCTAGGGTTGTCGGTGTGATGAACAACCGATGCCTTGGATTTCTCTTCCACGCCCATTTTGGCCTTTTCAGCCCTCAGAGCTTCTATCTCAAGCTTCAACCTGTCACGCTCTTGGACAGGATACTCATCGTTCTCTTCCACCACTTCGAGCAAAGCTGGTGGAAGCTCTGGATTATCCGGATTCATTCGGACAGAATTTCTTGGCAGGTTTTGAATGCTTGATTCAGGCACCTCTCTCCTCCCACTGTGGTAGCCAATGTGTTATGGATAAAAATAGCCCGAGGGTAGGCTAGTAATTTTAAGTGGAGTTTCAAGATGGTACAGGGGTGTTTAACGGTGGTATAAGGGTGTTTAACGGTGGTGTAAGGGTGTTTAACGGTGGTGTAAGGGTGTTTCAAGGTGGAGAGATAATTAAGCAGCTTGGTAGCAGTTAATTTTCATTATTAGAAGTTAATGCTGGTGGTTGAGTATTTATAGTTGTGATGTTTGGGCCCTTATGGGCCTTCGGGTCAAGTTTAATGGACCCGGTCATGTTTAAAGACCCATGAGTTCTAAGCAGGAGGACAAGTAGCTTAGTCAGGAAGTGTTTAGGTTTTTTAGTACTTTTGTCATACTTCGAACAACCTTAGGCTCATATTGTTTCGAAGTGATCTGTCCGGTCCAAATGATCTGTCCGTTATTCGGAGAGAATTCACACTGACCTGCCCTTCCGGGGAGATCTCCTGAATTCGGACTCATCAAATATTTTTCCATTTCTTATGAATAATTGACACACTTTTTCCTATCTTGTTGACCCAATGAGGTTTTAACGAGGTTTCATGTACATATTCAGAGAAATTAATAAAGTCTTTTTTGCCAATGGTTGTTTGCAGTATAAATATTCCAATTATTTTGATAGTTTGTTAAAGCTGATCACCTTTCAAGTTGACCAAGAGTAATATTTCTGAGGTGTTACACGTTAATTTTTAACATGTTTCAAAGAAACAACCATATTCGAAGTGGTACGTCTATTAAACGCGCTATGATATTTGAGGTGCTACGAACAATAAACGCACTAAATGTTTTTCAAAGTGTTACGTCTTTTAAACGCACTAAGATATTCGAAGTGCCACATTTTTTAATTACACTTAACTATTGGAAAGGATTATATTTTTTATATGAGTATATTATTTTAAGAATGAGTTATTTCGAAGTACACATGCCTTGTTAATATGAAAATTTCAATACTAATACACAAAATGCCTTTTCGTTCATAAATAATCTGATGATTCATAAAAAATGTTATAAATAGCATTCAACATATTCAGGTCAACCCACAAACAATTAGGTGACAAGTGCACAAAAGTTAAACAAACAAAAACTGGTGAAATTGTTTATCCTTGAAGTACTACTTAGAGGATTGTTCTCATTCTCAGACTGATTCTTCTAATTCTTCTTCCTCGGTTAATGATCTTGGAATAGGGTCGAAGAATTCGTTGTGGAGGCTTTTGATCGGTATCCGCTCCCAAAAATTTAAAAGATATGCTTTTGGAAACGAGGCATGAATTTCTCGAAGGAGATTTATTGTTTTTAGCTCCTCGGTATTTTTTATGGCTGCGAGCATATCCTTCCCACATTCTTTTTCAACAGCCTTTATAGCAAGTTTATTTTATTCTTCGAACTGATTCTTAAGAGCATCTATGTCTTTTGTCAGGTTTTCTTTTCATCTTCACTTTTGTTTAGTGAGAGTTGCAGTGTGAAGTATATTTCGGTTTCGTTGGCTAATTATTGGGTATGTTTTGTTTTGAGCTCTTCTAGATCATGCTCATGAGAAATGTTAAGCCCTTCTTGGAATTCTGAATTGTGAGAGTATCTAACTTTGTAAAAGGTCGCATATTTCTTGGAAGCTTGTTTTTGCAAAAGTTTTAGCCTCTAACCACTTTGAAAAATAGTGGACTACAACTACCACGAATTGCTGCTTACGCGTAGCCATTAGAAGAGTTCCTACTAAGTCTATTCCCTATTTATCGAACGGGCACAGTGTCGGAACGATACTCATTAGTTCACTCGATAGATGTTTCTTATTGGAAATTATTGACAAAGGTGACAATATTTCACTAAGGCCTGAGAATCCGATGCCAACCTGGGCTAATAGTATTCTGTTAGTAAAACATTTCTTATTAGGCTTCGATAGCCGCAATGAGCATCATCTTCCCCCTCATGCATGTCTCGAAGGATTATCTATGCTTCCTCTTTAGTCACACACCGCATAATGGGCCGGGTAGCAATTTTCCTGTATAATAGTTTATCTAAAATTTAATATCTACACACACGTATCTACAAGGATCGTGCATATGCTTTGTTTGGTGGTAGGGTTTGGTGCTTTAGATATGTAATGTATGCGTCTCTTCAATCTGTTGTTGTTGTCAAAGCATGCAATGCAATTTGTTCAGCTCCCACTACCATAGTTGGTGAATCCTAGATGATTATTTTAACATTTTCTTTATGTGTTGCTGCTTTAGTTAAGGAGTCTGTCATTGAATTATCGGACATGGGGATCTGCTCATATTCAATGCTGTCAAATTTGCTTTCCCACTCTTTTAAAGATTCTATGTACTTATGGGTACTCGCTTGTTTGCCCTCAAATGAGCCCGTAGCCTGGCATACTACCACCTGGGAATCCGACCTGAGAAATATCCGGCGATCCCCGCAAATATGAGCCAATTTGAGCCATGCCAGCACCATTTTATATTCACCTGTGTTATTTGTTACTTCGAAACCGAATCGTATTGCTTATCTTATCCGCTCTCCCGTTGTTGTTTGAATAATTACTCCAGCACCCCTTTTCCCCTAGTTTCATTTGAGGCACCTTTCATTTCGATTGCACATCAAGTGGTGTTCTCATCATCTATAGTGAAATTATCATCCTTTCCTTGATATTATACAAATTTGTTAATAAAATCTGCCACCGCTTGACCTGTTATAGCTATCATAGGCTTGTACTCTATGTCGTACACTCCTAAGTCTGCTGAATATCTTGTTAGTCTGCTAGAGACATCTGGTTTCTGGAGTACATTACGTAACAGGAATGAGGTTCGTACAATAATTATATGACTCTAGAAATATGGGTGCGTATATCGAGAGGAAATTACTAAACTGAGGGATAACTTTTCTAGATTGAGGTATTGGGTTTCTACGTCAACCAATCTCTTACTAAAATAATACACTCGTCTCTGGACCCAAACTGTCTCTCGCACAAGTACCTCACTTACGACATATAGTGACACTGATAAATACAAGTATTCTTCTGGTTTTGGTGCGGTTAGCAATTAGTTTTTCGATTCTTGAAAGGCCTCGTCATATTCTTTTGTCCAAGAAAATTTCTTGGCTCCTTTCAAGATTTTGAAAAATAATTGGCTTTTATTAAACGATCTAGAACAAAACCGGAAGAGAGCGGCCAAACGTTTCGTTAAATGTGGTACCTCTTTTATATTCCGATGGGGTTTCATATCTAATATTTATTTTATTTGAGAGGGTTCGTCCTCGATACCTTTCTTACTAACGATAAAACCTAAGAATTTTCTACTAAGAACAACAAATGAACATTTAAGAGGGTTAAGTTTTAATCCATACCTCCCAAAGTTTGGAAAACTAGTCCCATTACTTTAAGCTGCTTCTCTCTTGAGTCACTTTTTATGATCATATCGTCGATGTAAGCATGCATGTTTTTTCCCTGCATTCATTCAATTTTTTTTACCAGACTCTCATGTGTCAAACAACATTTTTGAGTCGAAACGACATGAATTTGTAGCACTAGAGGCCTCGCTATGTCTGAAAAATAGAGTGTTCCCTTCCGATGGGTCCATAGAAATCTGGTTATACCACGAGTATGCATCCATGAACGATAGGTACTCTTATCCCGAGGCAACATTGACCAGTTGATATTTTTTATAATAGGAAAGCGTGGGCAGGCCCAATTAAGATTTTTGAAGTCGACGAACATCTGCCATTGTCTATATGGGGTTGGCTATCTAAAATCGGGTATTGTGTCTGTCAGATTTGACCCAACTTGAGTAGTTTTTCAACCACTTTGAATATGGCTTCTGATATTTCTGGAGAAAACACCCGTTGATTTGTCTTACAAGTCTAACACTAATGTCGATGGCTAACAAATGAGAGATCATGGTCGGGTCTACCCCGGTTAACTTCTCAATGTCCCATGCTGTTATTAGATTGTTTTTAAAGTTTTGCTCGAGGTTAGTACTTATCTTGATAATTTTACCCTCGTTTAAAGTTAGTAGTTATTCTCTCTTCTTCCAATGAGGGGGGGGGGGGGGGGGGTCCTCCTCCTCTTTATTCTCTGGGGTCATCCACCTCAAATTTTATTCCTTCAAGTGGCACTTGGCGATTCCATGCCCCAGAGTTCATTAATTGCTATTTGGTTGTGATGGAAGGGATCAATGTGAGTGCGTAACACTGTCTTGCTTGTCTTTGATTGCATTAAATTATTCCTACCAAATTTCCCACTGGATATTTAATGCACAGCTTGAATGAGCATGCAATGACCTCAAGCTTATGAAGCCATGGTCTTCTCATGTTTGCATGGTAGGAGTTGGTAGCATCGGCAATCACAAATAGGGTGTGGATAATTTTCTTTGTGTTGTCGTACCCGACTATCACTGGAAGCTCAATCTCACCAATGCATTTTGTTGACTTTCCCTCATAACTAACCAGTTTCCTATTTGTTTTTTTGTAATGAGGGACCCCTATCATTTGATCATAGCTCGCCTTGAAGATAACATTGGCCGAACTACCGTTATCAATTAGTATTCTTATTACCATAAGTCCTGAGATGTTGGCACTTATTATCAGTTCATCCTTAGGAGGTGTGATAACCTATCTTAAATAGTCATCCTTACAGGATAGATCTCCAACCGGCTCTCAAAATTTATGATATGAAAAGTCACCGACTACGTGAATTTTAATGTCGTTACGATGGCGTTTTTGTACCGCGCGGTTTGTCCAAAACAGGGTTTCGCCTCCAAAAATTCTGCACTACCATTGTTGTTTTTTTAATGTTTTGTCTGCTGCCTCGATTGGTTCAGTGTTAGTTGCCCCATCGCCCACACTATATTATCTTGTTGTTTTAAAAATTGGATGAGGTCCCCACTCTCGATCAATTTTTAAATCTCCTCATTTAACTGCTAGCATTACCCTGTCGGGTGTCCATGATCATTGTGGTAGGCGCATAAACATTTTTGAAATATGTCCCACATGCCTTATGAATCCTTGATCAACCCCTTCTGAAGGTTGTTGAACCATTCTAGTGTATTTTATTTTAATGTCGTCCAAAACACTTTACAGATTAACACGTTGTCAGGGTCTTCCTGAGCCATCGTACGAATCCATCTTATGTGTGTCAAATTTTTGTGGAAGTTTCCCCTCGAGGATGCCCTTCACAAAGAGATATTCTTGCAAAAAATACGCATCCATAGTAGGTCTTACCTGATCATATTCAGCGGCCTGTACCACCCATTCTCTATGGATGCTCCATTGGCAGCCTGGCCTCGCGGTCCCTCTCATGTTCCCATTGAGCTGTACGCTGCTGCTCCTTCTTGGTTTCCTCGACTTGATTTTCCAAGATCTGTACATTAGAAAGGCTAAAAGACATACCAAGGTTTATGGGGTTTTCACCCTCAGGGCTGCGTCGGTGTTTTCTTCGATATTAACGTGAGACTGATCGTCGGTTTGGTTTTCTATTACATAAACCTCTCAACAGTCTACTTGATCAGATCTTACGATGGCCTCGCTGTTGGGAGGATTCTCCTGGACTCGTTCATTACCTTTCCTTCCCTGCCCATGAGGGCGGCCATAATATCTCTTTCGATTCGTGGCTTAGTTAATACCATCACTCACCCTCACACATACTTTGAATAACGTTCTCATGGACGGCCTCAAAATTTGGTGAGGGATTTTAGTAATAGAGTTTAGGAAGGGAAAATAGAAGAATAATATGCTAATATCTTATTACTTTTATCGAAAGAAAAACCTGACATTATTTTGTGGATCTACTATCCTTTATATAAAATTTATTTAACACGCTACTTCAGTATCTCCTGATTATTTGCTATTTTCTTTTAGGCTTGATCATGGGTAAAAACTCTACTTCCACGTCATGCGCATTGCTTTTCGTGGTCCTATATTTCAGTTCCACTATTTAATCATTAGCCGAGGTACCGTACAATCTTCGGTTGAATATTGGATCTCCCCTAAGTCTTTTCATAGATAACAGCTATGTTCTTTGTCATTGGGGTGAAGTTCCGTGTTGGGTTCTCATATTAAGGAGGGCGCATCCGCTATTCTAAGATCATGAAACGTCCGGTTTGAGTCCCTCCTAATATCATTTTTCCTCAATAAAGGTTGACTTAAACTCCAGGCTCCTATATTGGTAATTGGGCTTGAGATCTGCCTTCTCGGAATCATATACTAAAATGAACTAATCTGACCAGGCGAGGATACCAACTTAATTACCGTTACAACTACTACCTCGGCGCAACGTGACAAAGAATTCAACTCTCCTATAAATTGTTGCACATAACTTTTAACGTTTCCCTCTTTTGCTGATACAAATCCATGATAACATAGCCTTCATGCTTGTGTTCCTTGTTTCTCATTAAACATTTTTGAAATATGTCCCACATGCCTTTTGAATCCTTGATCAACCCCTTCTGAAGGTTGTTGAACCGTTCTAGTGCATCTCCTTTTAATGTCGTTCAAAACGTTTTACAGATTAACACGTTGTCAGGGTTTAATTCCATCATCATGTTTCTAAATTACTCCAGGTGATGTTTAGGGTCTCCTGACCGATCGTACGAATCCATCTTATGTGGGTCAAATTTTCGTGGAAGTTTCCTCTCGAGGATGCCCTTCACGAAGATAGATTCTTGCAAAACATACGCAGCCATAGTAGGTTTTACCAGATCATATTCAGCGGCCTCTACCACTCCATTCTCTCTGGATGCTCCATTGGCAGCCTGCCTCGCGGTCCCTTTTATGTTCCCACTGAGCTTCCCATATCTGCACATTAGAAAGGCTAAAAGACATACCAAGGTTTACAGGGTTTTCACCCTCAGGTGTCCGTCGGCGTTTTCTTCGGTATTAACGTTAGACTGATCATCGATTTGTTTTTCCATTACATAAACCTCTCGATAGTCTGCTTGATTAGCTCTTACGATGACCTCGCTGTTGGGAGGATTCTCATGGACTCGTTCATTCCCTTGCTTTCCCTACCCATGGGGGGCGGGCATAATTTCTCTTTCGATTCGTGGCCTAGTTTACACCATCACTCACCCTAACACAGACTTTGAATAACGTTCTCACGGACGGCCCCAGAATCTGGTGAGTGAAAAGAGACAACAATACATTTTAATTTCAAAATTATATATATTAGTCCTTTTATATGTCATACTCTTCAGATTAGATTCAAAGTTGTAAAACTTATTAATTTTCCCAATTAATAAAATTTTCTTTTGATTAAAATAAATATGGTTAATATATTTATACTCGTTGGTTTTTTGGTTTTGAACCTAAATGACCACATTAAAAATGACTCTTAAGAACAAAAACAAAATTTTAGACTTAAATTTGGACAATTGTGTTTCAAAGCGTATGAACTACTAATATACTGAATTTAATTTTCTCACTAACATACTTGATACATAGACTTTCGTGTTCTAACATCCTACTCGCATCGTTCTATTTACTACCTCAGTTTTGAACGAGAACATAATTAGTAAAAAAAATACGATATGATAATGTTTGGTTAATTTTCTAATGACAATTAAATAGAAGAGACGTTTTGGTATTGCGAGAACTTAATCTAAATATAGATAATGCATTAAAGTAACTTAACTAATTCCTTTTACTTTCGTTTCAGAACCATCAAATAAAGTAATAATAGATACTCCCTCATTTTTATAATATTAGTCGTTTATGATTGTTGCACGGAAATTAAGAAAAATAATGATAATTTTGAAAGAATAAAAGAAAATAAATTTGATTGGTGGAGTTAATAACTTGTCCAGACGGTTAACTATTTTATTTGCTGAAAGTAGAATATAGGTAATCAATGTTGCATTATAAAATGAGAATAACATATATTATGAAACATAAATTTTTTTCTAAAAAAACTTATATTATGAAACAGGGGGAATACTTACGAAAAAACAAAAATTTGTTTTCAAACATGTGATCGGAAGCACAATAATCAAGTCTTCTTGATCTAAGGAATGATGATTGAGAGACCCTTACAATATGATTACTAGTTTGACTAGTTGAGGTAACGCCGGATGGCTGATTACATTTTTGAAACGTCTGAAAGGCACCATACTTTGTTATGGATAAATTTGCAAGTGGAACCCTAACGGATGGATCGTATTGTAAAAAGTTGGTAACTTTGATGTATATATATTATTATGGGGATACCCATTAAGTATGTATCAGATATTTATGTGATCCAATTTTTTGCAATGAGTACACTTAAGGTGCAATTTTTTGCAATGAGTACACTTAAGGTGTCCTTCACTTCGATATCCATCTCTATTATATTTTTTATGAGTAACCCGAAAGACTAGGATAGTAAACTAGGTAAAAATAGTGCAGTCGTTTGCAATGTTCAAAGGTATAAAATACAAATTATTTAGTCAAATATATTTTATTCATCGCCAGAACACTTCAATTAACTACAATTTGGTTTGTGAATTGAATCAAATACACTTGGCAAACTCGCTAGGAGAAGAAAAAAAATAATATTACGATATATCTTTTGTTTTTTAACATAACTTGTGAAAACAATCATCTCATTCAATTATGCTGAAGAGTTTCGATTTAGCCTATATATTATTATATATCAAATCATATTAATTTCTGATTGTCGTCCTACAACAAATTTAATATAAAAATATTTATGTCATTTAAATATATGGTTTATATATTTACTCATAACTCAGTAACATGTAGGATAAATATAATATTGATTTACGAATGATTGAATTGATAGATAACCATAAAACATTATGTAAAAAATAAATCAATTTACCTCGAGGGTTTAAATACTTTTTCACCAACACAAGTAACCCATTTTATTAGGTTTTTTAATACTCTTAATCAATAAATCATCTTCCATACAAACAACCATCACATATAATTATTAAAATTCTTTATTTTCCCATACATATGTTTATCAAAGTTATAGGAAAAGAAAATTTTGCTTTTAATATTAATAATCGTATGACTGTTACAATCTACCATCTGCCTTTATATAGTTATCAAGAATGTCTTATAACTAACTTAGTTAAGAGATTAGTTATACGAGACTAGCTGTAGCTAATTTACTAAAAATACAAGAAGCAGACAAGAGGCAGGGGCTTCAAAATCCAACATCCCCTCCTCCTCAAGATGAATCGTGGAAGAAATCTGCAAGGTACATCTTGGATAACAAGAAAAAAAATTGTAGACAAGACCTTGGTGAAGATGTCGACCAATTGAGACTTTGTAGACACATGAACTGGATTGATGAAGCCAGAAAGATACTGATTTCGAACAACATGACAATCAATATCTAGATGCTTCGTACGTTCATGGAAAATAGGATTGGACGTTATATGGATTGCTTCTATGTTATCACAAGTAAAGAAAATGAAATATTAATGTCTAGAAGGATATAAGATAACCATTAGATTTCAAAACTGTAGAAGCCATGAATCTGTATTCTGCTATAGCTGAAATTCTACTAACAATAACTTGTTTCTTTCTTTTCCAAGACACTAGGGAAGTGCCTAAGAAGATACAATATCCTATGATAGACTTATGTGTTATGGTGCATGCTCCCCAATCAGCGTCACGATAGGCATGGATGTCAAGAAAAGTATGAGACGCACAAAGTAGACCCTTGGAGGGAGAGCATTTGAGATACTTCAAGAAATAAATTAAAGAATTCTAGTGAACAGTCCAAGGTTGATGTACAAACTGACTAAGCTGTTGAACTAAAAATTTAATATCTGGTCTAGTAAATTTTAAATATTAAAAACGACCTATTAATCTCCTATAGTTTTTGTCATTTGAAATTATTTCAGAGTTAATATGAGTGATTCAAACCCGTGATCATTGAAGTCTTCGCAGGTTTGCATCTAATGAGACCAGGCTCTGTCACCATGTCAATAATGTATTTGTGTTGATCCAAATAAATGTCTTTAGGTTGTTGTAGAACTTCAATTCCAAGAAAACACATAGCAAGGCCGACGTCTTTCACCGTAAACAATTTGTCCAAATAGGTCTTGATCTTTGTTACTTGATAAGAGAAATCACTAATCAACAAGATATCATCCACATAAACAAGTAAAAACATTTAAAATGAGATTATTTTAGGAGAAAAATAAATTATCAGCCATACATTTAATGAAATCAAAAGCCAACAATTTTTCATTTAAGACACGATTCCATTGTCTTGATGCTTGCTTTAATCCATATATGGATTTATTTAACTTACAGACTTTGTTATCCCATTTGTCGAGTAAACCAGGAAGAGGTTTTATGTACATAACTTCATCTAAAGATCCATGCAGAAATGCATTATTGAAATCCAGCTGATGAACTGGTAATCCTTTGGAAGAACCTAAAGCAAACAAGATTCTAACAGTGGCAGACTTGGCAACAGGAAAAAAACTCTCATTATAGTCTTTACCTTCAATTTGAGTAAAACCTTTTGCTACAAGCATGGCCTTTAATCTTTCAAACGTTCCATCAAGATTTCTCTTAATTTTAAATACCCATCTATAACCAATGACTTCTTAACTTTAGGCAAAGTAGATAAATCTAAAGTATTGTTAGAGTTCAAAGCCTTTAATTCTTTTTACATAGCAACAACCCAGCCATCATGAAGCTTAGCTTGATCATAAGAATGTGATTCTTGCAAAAAAGACACATTAGGTAAAAAAATTGTATAAGATTCATCAAGAGTAGAATTCTGAATATATGAAAAAGTATGAGGGACATAAG
This sequence comes from Limnanthes douglasii subsp. nivea, assembly GCA_036936605.1. Lineage (NCBI taxonomy): Eukaryota > Viridiplantae > Streptophyta > Magnoliopsida > Brassicales > Limnanthaceae > Limnanthes > Limnanthes douglasii. The sequence continues at coordinate 344,405,917 of JAUPFV010000001.1, forward strand.
GAGAACTAAGAACTGTATTAGAAGAATGTTTACCACCAGAAGCTTGAAGAACAAAATCTCTGAGCCAAGAAGGTTTATGTTTAACCCTTTTGCTGGCCCGAATAGAAACATAAGTATAAGAATTATGGAATATAAAAGGATCGGTATTTTCATTAGAACTAGAAGAATGAACAATGTCTTCAACAAGATTCTGATCATCAATTATAATATCAATAGTTGGTAAAATAGTTTCAGGTTTATCAAGAATAACTCCATTATCTGAATAAACAATAGGAATATGAATATGATCGTTATCATTGATAATATTATCTTTGAAAAGGAAAACATTTTCTTGAAAAATAGAATATCTAGATAGAGACAATTGATGAGTTTTTTAAGTTATAGAGTCTATATCAATTTTTATTTGATGCGTATCCAACAAAAACAGCCTTAAAGGCACGAGGATGAAACTTGTCACTACTTCTAGGGATAATAGAACCAAAACAGAGACAACAAAAGACCGTTAAAGCACTAACATTAGGAGCATAACCAGTTAACATTTCAAAAGGAGATTTCCAATTTAATATTTTAGAAGGTATTTTGTTTATAAGATAAGTGGCAGTGAGAGTACATTCCCCCCCAAAACCTTTAGGAACTGTAGATTGAAACATAAGAGATCTTGCCACTTCTAGTAAATGTTTGTTATTTCTCTCAACAATTCTATTTTGTTGAGGAGTGTAAGGACGAGTTTTTTTAATGAATAATTCCAAGATTAGATAAGAAATAAGACATAGGTTGGTTAAGAAACTCTGTACCATTGTCGCTCCTTAAGATTTTGAATTGAGGATTGAATTGAATTTGACTTAAGATAACAAATTTCTTAAAATGGAGAAAGTATCATATTTGTTTTTAAGCAAAAAAATCCAAATGCATCTAGTGTAATTATCAACTATTGTTAAGAAATATTTCTTACATGTAATAGTAGATATTCTATAAGAAACTCATAGGTATAAGTGAATAATTTCAAAAGCTCTAAATGAAACAGAAATGCTGGAAGGAAACTATGTCTATGTTGTTTTGTTAAAAGACATATGTTACAAATTACATTTTCAATATTTGAATTCATTACACTTAAAATTTTCAAAACTTTATTGGAATAATGTCCAAGTCTAAGATTCCAAATGTTAGGCTTTATTACAAGAGAAAAATTAGGAACGTTAGGGTTTGAAAAATAATGTAGAGAAATGAGTTTTAATGAAGCTTTTATTGACTGATTGTTGGTTGATAAGGTAAAGCTCTTTGTACTGCTTTCCAACTCCAAGAACTTGATCAAAGTGTTGGTCCTGAAGAAAGAAGTGATCATTTAAGAATTCGAAAAAAAATACTAGAAGTAGCGACACATTTTCCCATTGATAACAGATTACACTTAAAATATGGAACATATGAACAGTGATGCAAAACAAGTTTATCATGCACTATCACAGGTCCATTGTAAGAAACGTTTTTCATTAAAGCATCAGGCAAAGTAATGGAAGAAGGTTCTTTTAAAGGATATATTTTTGAAAAAAGTGAATGATCACAACACATGTGATTAGATGCTCCAGTGTCTATGATCCAAAATTATGTTTACTAATATTTGTGTCATTAGTTGATGAAGACATACCTCAGAAGTCTTCAAGATGAACACGATTAACATTTGCATTCCTTTCTTGATCTTTAGATCTTTTACCATTGGCAAGAATTTTCTCCAAGTCTTGTTGAACCTTCATAACCATATGCATTAAACTTTACACATTATTTTATTTCTTATTGACCATCACCAAGAGGACTAGCAACATAATAGGCAGTAGCATTGTTTGAACTCGCAACAACATTTGAGCCAATTTTCATTCTTTCATTATTATTGTCCCACCATTTAAGGTAACTTTTTAGCTTAAAACAATTATCCTTAGTGTGACCTTTCTTGAAGACAGTGAGTGCATCTCATATATTCTTTCTTTCCTTTATCAAAATTTCTTTTACCATTTGCTTGATACGTTCTCATGATCATGACAGAAGCTTTGATATTAAAATCATTTAAACTAGTCTTTTTTTCAACAGAAAGAATAAGAGCATATGCTCTCTTGATGGAGGGCATGTGATCCATCAAGAGTATCTGATCCTTTCCTCCTTCAGAATTTCTATTAAGCCCAAGCAAAAATAGCATCAACCTATCTTCAAATTCTCTTTTAGTTAACTCCACCACATTCACATTTTTTTCATACTTATAGATAGGAAAGGTCTTAGGGAAGTTCATTCATCCCATAGTCTTTTAACTTTTGAAAAGTAAGCAACAACACTCAGACTTCCTTGGGTAAGAGGACTGATTTCTCTATTTAATTCGTAAACCATGGGTGCATTGTAGCAGCCATATTTTTGGGCTATTTCTTCCCACGGTTCTTTAGCAATGTCCAGGAACATAAATTGTTCCTTTAAATGATCATAAATCGAATTAATAATCCAGGAACATACCATGCTATTGAATTGATTTCATCTGTCATATTCATGAGAAAATAACACAGGTTGATTGATATTCCATCAATAATACTAAGCTTATGTTTGACCGAAAGAGACAGCCTAATGGCTCTGCACCAAACAACATAATTTTTCTCAGTTAATTTTGTGCTAGTAATTAGCATACCTGGATTGTCAAAATGATGGTTGAGAGCATCTCCATTGTTTTTCTTTGAATATTACTTTCTTGATTTGATCCTCTTTAATCTTCTACATCATTTGTGTTATAGAAGAGAAATTATTTCAACAAAGAAAAACAAGTTAATTTTTTATAGTGCTGCTCTGATAACATACCATCGCATGCATCAGACCTTCATATCGGATCACAATCACTAGTGCTACAAAAGCACCATTTAAAATAGATAAAAGTACACGCAAAGCTTAAAACAGGTTCGGTAGAGTTTTAACACTATAAAACAAAATATTTAATTTTTCTTTTCTTTTCTCTCCTCGCAATATAATTAAAACACAAGGTTTAAGGATTTTCTATTTTTTGTCCTAAACACATGTGAAAATAATTTAAATTTTGTTGTAAAAGTATGTTCAAATTATAAACTAAAATTTTATATAAAAATTTAAACAATTTAAAAATATATAAATTTTATATTCTAATGAATATTAATTATTTGACTAAAAATATATAAAATGATTGGATAAATAATTAAATAATTATGATTAAATCAATACAATACTTTATGATACCGTTTATTTTAAAACATTATGACAGTTTGATTGAATATCCGCAAAGATAAACAAGCTAAGATGTTTTTAAGGGTAGTCAAGTTGGTTGAGTAAGATATGTTTGTGACCAAAGGTCATGAGTTCGAGCTCTCTACATACGTTTTCTCGGATGAGTCTCTTACTTTGCGTGGTTTACCTTCTGGCGTAGGTTTGCATGGTTTACCCTATGTGCACTCTGAGTAGAGGCTGTGAGTTTCCTCCGAAAAAAAAAACAACAAAAATAATTAAGACACAAAAGGACAATAACAAAAATATAAGTTAAACCGTAATTAGGACTTCAAAAAAAAATTACAAAAACATAACAGAATTGTACAACTTGTATTTTTATCATAGTAAAAGTAATCGACGTCTGTTCAACGCTCATCGTCTATATTTAGATTGGTTAAAAGTTGCAGAATCAAACTGTGGAAAGGAAGCACAGGTCCGAATGATTTTCTAAATCTCAAGAGGTGATCTTTTTCTATTGCCACAACAGTTATAGTTGACATATGATAATGAGTATTCACTTCAAATTAAACCTTTTTTTTTTTTCATATCATATAGGAGGTACATATAACGATGTCAACTAGTATCAAGTCCGCCCTGACTTCGCGTTTGAATCGAGATGTCGATTATTTGAGTTTTAATCGACATCCCCGTTCCCCCAGTTCGGTTTTCCCTCCTCACGCATCTGTAGATGGTTCAGATTTCTACCATGAAGATCCATATGCGCTTGTTAGATCTATACGGTCTAACTTGGTACATGATGCAGCCGTTGCCCGATGTCTATCCACCTTCGCTGATCTGGAATTTCCATCCATCGATGAATCAACGGCCCAATACATATTGGTAAGTAAAATAAAAGATCAATAAATGGGGTAATTAGCTATCTCTTAAGTGGTAACTAATTCATAGGTTCGAATCTTAATTTTAAAATATGGTAGGATATTCGTACGATTGGGTAAATGTACAACAAAGGCAAAAAAATGAGAATAAAACAAACATAAATGGTTAACAGAATTCATCAAATTATGTCTATATTTCTACGTTTTTGATTTTGCTCCAGATCCAATTTATTAGATTGGACTTTTTGACTCCGTACTTTCGATACACTCATAAAATTAGTTATGAGTTTTATATAAACTTCCACATAGAGGAATAATAAATGATTAAAAGGGTTATTAACTCTGATTACTAAGTTATTAGTGACTCACTAAATGACTTCACCACTCTCTAAGAATTCAAAACGTCTTCACGTTCTTCGGCTAACAATCTCTCACTCGAGACTAGTTTCAATGGTACTGGTAGGCTTGCGAACCAATTGAAGCTGAACAAAACTTTAGTTTTGCAATAACTATTATCTTTGTCAATATATCAGCTGATTTCTTGCTTCCTTGGTTCTTTTCTTATAAAAACACATCATCCTCCAATAAAGAGTTGATGAAATGATAACGAAGACCGATATATTTGGTTCTAGAACGAAATGTTGAATTATTTTCCAAGTGAATTGCACTATGAATATAACTATGCATAACCTTCTTAATCTAGTTTGAATCCCGATTCGGTTAACAGACCTCAAAGCCATATATCTATTTACTAGTTTTGGTCACTATTATATACTCAGCCTTTGTACGTGATATAGTGACAATATTATGTAACTTTGATATCCAACTAACAACTGTAGTTCCAAAAGTGATTATATAAGTAGTGGTGCTTTTCCGGTGATCGACTTCACCTCTAAATTTGCATCTACGTAGCCTTGTACCTTTAAACCACCCTTACTAAAGTACAAACACTTTCTTTTAGTTCATAGTAGGGACCTTAAAATCCACAACTGCCTCTGTATGACCAATTTCTCGTCACGTACATACCATTGCATACATCAAACTCCCAATGGTTAAGACGTAACGAACCTTAACCATGAAGCATTTCTCTTCCTATTTCTAGAGGGATTGATCCTTCGATAAACGAAAGTGACATGCCAATGGTGTACTAACTGGCTTGGCATCACCCATGTTAAATATTTTTCGAAACAAGATCTATGTACTCTGACTGAGATAACTGCAGAACTCTTTCCTATGCTTATCTCTTGTGATTTGTATTCCAAAGATCTTCTTTGTTGGATCCAAGTCCTTCCTCTAAAATTCTTCTGATACTTTTTTCTTCAATATTCTCATATCATCTATATTTGAATCTGCTATTAACATAGCATCAACATAGAGTAGGAAAATAATATAACTTAACTTACATATTTTGAAATAGCAATGGTGGTCAGTATTGAACTTCTGACAACTCTTCTTGTGCATAAAACTATCATACTTCTTATACGACTGTCTTATGGCTTATTTTGGACCATATAAAATTTTATTGAGTCTGAATACCATGTTTTATTTCTTTTTTAATTTTTTTTTATGGTTTATACATGTATATCTCCTCATAAAAGTCCCCATGAAAAAATGTAGTCTCTATGTCTAACTGTTCAAGATAAAGGGCTTCAATGACAAAAATACTCAACACTCATCTAATAGTATTTAGCTTTATAACCGGAGTAAAAATATCGATGTAATCATTTCCTTCTTCTTGTTAGAATCATTTGACGACTAGTCTAGTTTTTTTTTATCTTTTAGAGCCATCATACTCGTATTTCCCCCGGTACAACCATTTGGTATGAAGTGCCTACTTACCCATGAATAACTCAGCTAGTTCGCATGCGTGATTTGAGATTAAAGACTTCATGTCATTTTTCATGGAAAGATCTGACTTGCTAGCATCATTGGTTTGACAAGCTTCATCATAGAATTTCAAGCTCCCTCAACATTGGTCAACAACAGATAGTTTAAAACATGAGTTGGTACGTCGGCTACAATATGTCAGACTACTATGTATTACTTTGTACAACGGACGACATTGCTGAGGGATAAATCCAATCAGTTTTGTTTCTTGACTATCTAAGACTTCTTCAACATTTACAAACACTGGCTTACTCGGCCCGTTGACCAGGTAAGCCGATGTGTTGACTATTTCTACCCATAACGATTTTGGTAGACTTGAATGCATACAAATGCTTCTAGCCGTTTCTATCAATATTTGTTTCATATGCTCGGAAATACCATTGTGTTGAGGCGTATCCAGAACGGTTGTCTCCGTCCTGATCATGTGCTCATATCAAAACTTTTTGAATATAGTGTCCTCATATTCACTATTTAAGATTTATGCTTTTGAAAGTAAACCCATACCTTTCGAGAATGATCATCGATAAAAGTCACGAAGTAGTGTTTCCCTCCTATAGATGAAACAATTGTTTGCCCCAAAAATCCAGAGTGAACAAGATTTTGCCTTTATTTCTTTGAGGTTCTGCCACTTGTCTGAAAATTGGTCATTTTTTTGTTATCCAAGTATGCAGTCTTCGCACATGTCTATATCAATTGACTGTAGACCTGTTAGTTTCCCATTCGAGTGCATAATTCTTGTCCTATTATCACTAATGTGGCTAAGTCTCTAGTGCCACATGTTTTGATTTTCGTGTCCTAATGCTATTGCAATTGAGCATCGCGCCTTTTTTGTCTTATAAAGAGTACGACTCTTTTTTTTCGTGTGCAACCATCATTGCACACTTTAAAATATTCTTATTCTCGCAATGGAAACAGTATTATAGCCTTCGCTAGCCAACTTTCCTATTGAGATTAGGTTCTTTCTCAGGTCAGGGATATACGTGACTTCTTTGGCTCCCAAATAGACCCATTCAACTTAAGCTTCACTATAACTTTACCAACAATATCACATGGTTGATAATCACCAAAATATACATTTCTAACGTTTCCAAGGACATACTTCTTTAAAATTTCTTGCTTCGAAGTAGTTGAAATGATGCTTCAGGGTCTAACAACTAAAACTTTTCCTTACTTTCGGAGTAACATATCAACACATCATCTCCTTCTAAAGTGATATTTTCCTTTGTCTTCGTCTCCTTATCCTTTGCTTCTCTCTTGCACTGAATTTTATAGTGTCTCGTCTTCCAGAGTTCCAACATTTGACATGTTTTTACCCTACAGAATTTTGAGGATTTCTAAACTTGGACCTCTCGTATTTTGATCTACCGTGGTAGTTCGATTTGTCGTGTCCATTCCTTCTGGTTGAGTTTCTTCCTCTCGGATCTTTGTGCAAGACTGAGGGTTTGATGTTTCACTTGACTCTCACCACTAAATCTCTTCACTAGGAACCATATTACATATATGATCAAATTTTAACTTATTGTTTCCTAAGGAGCTACTCATAGCCGTGAAGGTAACATTCTAACTTACTGGTAGGGAAGACAAAAGTATCAATTTCATCGTATTTCTTAATCAAAATCAATTTTATCCGAACTAAACTGGGTTATGATTGTGTGGTGTTAAGCTACTGTTGCGCTATCTATCATTCAAAAATTCAATAATCGCCTAACCAAGTGAAGTTGTTTAAACATCGATGTCTTCTCATACATACTGGATAGAGCCTTCATAAGATCAACAACGGATGTTTCCTTTATGATATTGAAGCCAACAATACATGATATCATCAATTAGATCACTCCAAGGGCTTGTATGTCAAGAATATTGCATTCTTCATCTTCTATACTCTCTCGATTATTTTCTGAAAGGGGTTAATAAAGCTTTTTCTGGTACTGATTTTCTTTAATATGCATCTTCCAAAACTTTAAATTTGCACCATCAAATTTTTTGAGTCTCATTTTTCTTTTGTATGTAGCCATTAATCTCACTCAAATTTGACCTCCTATGGATCGTTCATAAATCTAATTCTCTGACACCAGTTATTGGAAAAATGCATAACTATATTATAAAAATAAAAAACATAAACTATTAAGAGAGTTCAACAAATTATGCATACATCTCCTGAACTATTGTAGATCAATTTTATTAAAAAATACTATGTGAATTTATATTTTTGATACACTTAAAAAAGTTAGGTGTGGGTTTTATATGGGCTTCAACACACAAAGGAAGCATAAACAATTATAAACGTTATTAACTAGGATTACTAAGTCATTAATGACTGACTAAATGACTTTACTATTGTCTCATAATTAAAAACATCTTTAGGCCCCTCAGCTAACACATATATGTCTGTTTGTATTATAATAATGTTTGTTTTGTATCTTGTATATGCAAAAGATACATTTATTATCAGTTCTGTTTCTCAAAAATAGATTTAGAAGATCTAAGAGATGATCATTAATTTTTTTATTCATGATTAAAGTTTATTAAAAAGGGTATCATAAATCTAACACGAGTTGGTTAGGTCGGTGTAAATTCAAAACGGACTAAAATAATTGTTATTTTTTATATATGTTTTAGATTTTAATGGGAAATGTTTATAAAATAATTTATTTTTTCTATAACTCTTTAAAAATTATATTATTATATATATATTATACATATATTAGAAAAACTCTTTAAAAAGCCAACTCTCTTACTATTTCAGTAATAAAGTATGGTATTTTTTTCTCCAATTGAGCAAACAAATAGAAATAAAAGACATATCGCAGAATTTTATTTCGTACAACATGTAGTGGCATCATTCTACTATCCTTTCACATCTACAAACACGACAAGATCAATTGTTCCTTGATCATTGGCTGAGATTATAGATCCATTCATACCCTTTAGTGACTCAGTTATTTCTAGAAACAAATAAGTACCTTCAAAATTCTTCGACAGACATGTTTGTGAACCTTCATACTAACAATAACATTATTCTCACCTTCGACAAAGCTAACCGTTAGGTTCCAACAAACGTATTTGCACCTATGTTTTGGCCTAACTCATGTCATCGTAGACATTCAACAGTTCATTCTCTTTAAGTCTTCGGTTTTCCATCACCATCATTATAACTGATAAGGGAGCAATTCGCCGATAATAAGAACAAGGAGCCAATTGTGAATAGAAGGAAGTTAAAATGTCTATTAGAGTATTTATCATTAATTAGAGAGTAATTTGTAAACAATGTATATAATAAGAGACTAAAGGGGAAATAAAGTAAGCCCACCAATGACATAAATGGGTCCACCTTCCCATACTATGAAAGAGGATTCTTTATTCTTGGTAGGTGGGACATTCCACATTATTATATTCTGTTTGCTTTTTCTCTCTCTACACTCTCTCTAGTCACATCAGATTCAAGATTCAATATATTCCCTAGTCATTTATTCTCTCATCATTGGCGCCGTCTGTGGGAACCCGTGATACCAAAAATGATTTTTTTTTGAAAATCGCGATTGAAAAGATGAATGACGAGGCTATCGAGGAGATGGTCGGGAGAGAAGTAGCCCAAACCGTTTCGTTATCTGAGGGAGAAGAAGCCCCGGGTCGGGAGTGATATGCCCAGGGTCGGGACAAGCGGTCGACCCTTATCATGGCCAGAAGACAGCTCCTGGAAGATATTGCCAGACTGAACGTTGAAAGAGAGCGGGCATTAGACGAGAAAAGGGTTCGGGAAGGAAAAGGCAAAGAACCGTTCATGGCTAGCCGCGGAGGCAACCCGACTACGGGACACCGCATCGAGGCCCAACCTGTCAGATATTATCGGGAGCCTCGTACCGAGGAGGGGCAAAACACCAGAGAACAGCGGTACCTAGAGGATAACCGCGGCGTTTCCGCCGATTGCACCTCGGATGACTCATCAGGAAGGGAGTACCGACGACGGGAAATGATGAGTAAACGCGCACAGAAAAATCGTTCCAGACGCCACAGGGGACCCCGATCACACTCTCCGAAGTACAAAAAAGGTAGCACCGAAAAGAAAACACCAGTGTCATTTGAGAAAGAAGAAATGTCGGCGGACAGCAGGGAAGAGCGGGTAGCACTGTCTCAAGTGCAATGGCAACGTTCGAACAGCCAGAACCAAGGTTACCGAACCAGCAGCCAATTTATCAATCCAGGGGATGAGGGACTTTACGGAGTTCGGACAGAACGACTCGGAGGCGGAGCGTTCAGGTACGGGATGAATTGGAGAGCTTCACCATTGTCCAATGAGATATTAGCAGGGCAACTCCCGAAGAGGTTTGATATTTCAAAATTGGAAAAATATAACGGGAAGAAGGACCCGAATAACCACTTGGAAGCCTTCTAAAACTTAATGCTGAATTTTGACAATGACGATAAACTCCTATGTAGGGTATTTTCGATGAATTTCCGGGACCGGGCATCCAAGTGGTACAGCCGATTACCACAAGGTTGCATCAAAAACTTCGGGATGTTCTGGACGATGTTTAGACAACATTTCGTCGGAAGCAAGAGTTTCCGAGCCAACGGAGAAACTATTATGAATTGTAAGCAGAGGTTGGGGGAGAGCCTCAGGGAGTATACCAGGCGTTTTATCGACGCTAAAACCGACCTAGACCATTGCGAGGAAAACGTGGCGCTAACCGCGTATCGCTTGGGCTTGCTCCCGGGACCAATGAAGCAAGCGGTAACCAAAAAGCAAGAATTCATTTTTTCCGCCCTTCTGGCTCAAATAGAAAAACAAATATTGATCGAAGAAACCGAGGCATCCGAACTAGCTGCCCAAATTCAGCAGAGCGCGCAAGCGACGGTCGTGATAAGACGAGGGACTCAATCCAGCTACGCTCAGGCAGCCCAGCCGGTTAGCACAATACCCCCGACCCAGTCCTTACCTATCAAGCCTTCGGCTCCGCCGAGCCAAAAAACGAAGCAGACGAGAGAAACGGTTTCACAACCCATATCTAACAAATGGATTCGCCCTGCTTATTTCGCCGACCTGACGGAATGTGTATCGTCAATCTACGAAAAAACTAAGAAAATCGGGATGTATCGAAGGCCCTTTCCAATACCAACGCCTCGGGAATAGAGGAATAACCGTTATTGTCGCTATCACGAAGACGTGGGGCACGATACCAAGGAATGCATTGCCCTCAAAAAATAAATACAGATGCTCATAGAGCATGGAAACCTCATGGAATATGTAAAGAAGAAAGCCCAACAGAGCACAACTTCGAGAGAAGTCGTGACGATTCCGAAGCCCGAAACCGCTATGACCATTTCCGAAGTCACCGACCCTTTTGATGTTTCAATTGAATACCTCGACCCCGAGACAAATCGCAACATCATCGGGATCATAGAGGAGGAAGCTGAGGAGAGTATCGGTAATGTAAAAAACCTTTGTAAATTCTTTGAATCTCTAACTATCTTCGGTGGAGATTCTATGGCAGGTACCATACACTCTTCCAGAAAAAGGCATATCGTGAATCTAACCACCCAATTAGAGGCTCAGACTTACCCCCACTCCAAAAGCGTCCCGTCACCGATCCTGTATTTTGACGACGACGGCATGAGAGATATAGCCGGCCCTCACGAGGATGCCATCGTGATTGGGGCAGCCATTGCGGGGGAGGAGGTCCGGCGTATCTTAGTGGATACCGGTAGTTCGGCCAACATAATCTTCGCGTCCAGTTTCGCCAAATTTAGGACACCTCCGGTCATCACGCGGTCGGATCGTACCATTGTGGGATTTACGGGGTCAGCAGCTGACGTTATTGGAGAATTTGAGGGCATCGTTCAGGTAGGTCGCGGCCCAATCAAGAAAGAGGTTACCGTTTTATTCGTGGTAGTAGATGCACCGGCTTCCCATAATGAAATTTTCGGCAGATCATGGATATTGCGAATGCATGCGGTATCATCCACAGTCCATCAGTGTTTGAAATACGTAGTCGGAAACAACGTGGGTATAGTCCGAAGCAGCTAGAAAGCAGCGCGTGAGTGTTACCGAGCGGCGTTAGCACCCAAAAAGGATCAAGAGATGGATCAGGCACGGGAATAGCAGTTAAAGGGGCTCCCCCTGGGGTCATTACCCGTTGATGATCCTAGGGAAGCTCCTAGCTATTTGACTACCGACGAAGAATGTGAATAACACCCGTTTGTCGAAGGTAAAGTTCTGCAGATCGGGATATGTTTGTCGCCTATCTTCAGGGAACAGTTGTTGTTCTTACTACGGGAGAATTTAGATTTATTCGCATGGTGCTCGAGCAACGTAACTATAGTCCCAGAGTCTTGTGTTATTCACAGGCTAACTGTCAACAAAAACGTCAGACCTCTCTCTCAAAAGCGTTGGGCTTCTGCCCCGGAAAAGGCAGACATTATTCTATGCGAAGTCGAAAGAATGATCAGTGTCGGGCACATAAAGGTAGCAAGTTACCCGTTGTGGACCTCCAATCCCGTTCTGGTAAAGAAGAAAAACGGGAAGTGGAGGATGTGCGTGGACTTCACCGACCCCAATCGGGCGTGCCCGAATGACCCTTTCCCAATGCCGAGGATTGACCAATTGGTAGATTCGACTTCGGGAAATAGACTACTGTCATTCATGGATGCATACGCCGGATATAATCAGATCAAATTGAACCCAGCAGATCAGGAAAACACCACGTTTATAACGAGCCGAGGCCTATATTCCTACAAGGTCATGCCGTTCGGACTGAAAAATGCCGGAGCAACGTACCAGAGGCTAGTTAATAAAATGTTCGAGGACCAAATCGGAAGGAATATGGAGGTTTACATTGATAGGTCAGGCAAGTTCCTAGGCTTCTTTGTTAGCGAAAAGGGATTGAAGCCGATCCCATCCAGCTCCGAGCTCTTACTGATATGACCCCGCCTAAGAACATCAAGGAAGTCCAGATCTTAACTGGGCGTTTGGCTACTTTGAATCGTTTTATCTCTCGTTCGTCTGACAAGTGCGCTCCATTTTTTCAGGTCTTGAGAAATTCCAAGAATTTTGCGTGGACCCCCAATTTAACGAAGCATTCTTAGGGATTAAGCGATATCTATCGTCCCCGAACCTCTTAACTAAGCCTCTGACTGGCGAAACACTTTTTCTTACATTGCGGTTACAGATTTTGCGGTTAGTGCGGCCTTGATCAACGAGTCGGGACAAGCCCCTACAGCGGTCTACTTTGTAAGCAAAAGCTTACTGGAAGCGGAAACACAGTGTTTGAGGCTGGAGAAAATGGCCTTAGCCTTAGCCTTAGTGACCGCAACACGAAAAATGCGGCCATATTTTCAAGCGCACCCGATCGTCGTCCGTACCTCATTACCTCTCAAGTACGTCCTCCAGCGACCGGACATGTCAGGGAGAATGTCTAAATGGTTGGTCGAGTTAGGCGATTTTGACATCAAGTTTGAGCCTCAGACATCCATCAAAAGCCAAAATTTGGCTGATTTTTTAGTAGAGTTCCATTCCGAGCGCCCGGATCAAGATGCACCATCTGGAGAGGCCGAACCAAATGAGTGGATCATCCGCACCGACGGGGGGGAAAACGTCAGTGGTTGCGGAGCGGGCATACAAATAGTCACCCCAACAGGCATCAGTATGCACCAGGCCATCCGATTCGGATTTCCTACCTCAAACAACGAAGCCGAATATGAAGCCGCCCATTGCTAAGATGTTTCGGGGTCCACGAGTCACAAATAATCGTATCCGAACTACATGATGGAGAGGGTGCAACTCATTATGGCTACAACGCCTTAATTATAAGAATTTTTCTCGCCGGATTTTATTGGCCGACGATAGTAGCGGACGCACAACAAATAGTAAAAGCTTACGATACTTGTCAAAGATTCGCGAACGCGATAAACGTACCCGCAGCTCCTTTAGAATCCATATGAGAAGGATTGCCTTTCGACCGATGGGGAATCGACCTTGTAGGACCGCTACCAATGGCATCTGGCGGGAGACACACTATTGTGGTGACGGTGGACTATTTTTCCAAATGGGTTGAAGCTGAGCCATTATCCGCCACTAAGACCAAAGACATCATCAAATTTATTTGGTCCAACATCTGTTGTCGGTTCGGGGTACCCAAGAGGCTTACCATGGATAACGGACCGCAATTCGACAGCGGAGAAATGAAATCTTTTTGCACGACTCACAAGATCAGACAATGTTTTTCTGCTCCATTCCATCCTCAAGCAAACGGGAAAGTCAAAGTCACCAACCGAACCATTCTGGATGGGCTAAAAAAGAACCTCGAAGGAAAGGCTTGCAAATGGGCGCACTATCTATAGGAAGTGTTATGGGCTTACCAAACCACCCATCGGACGGCGACTCAGGAATCACGATATGCTCTGGTATATTGTATGGACGCGATCACCCCGGCATAATCCATTTTTCCATCTTTCAGGATCGGTACCTACGATGAAAACACAAATAAAGACGACAGACGGCTCGCTCTCGACCTTATAGAAGAAAAACGGAGTCGGGTTCAGCTAAATTCTTTACACTATCAGACCCTGATGAGAAGTCGGTATGCGTCTAAAGTACGCCGTCGGGAGTTTAAAGTTGGTGACAAGGTTTTGAGACGCGTTTTTCTGCACACCAAAGACAAAATGCCTCAGAAAGCTCGCCCCGAACTGGGAAGGACCATACAAAGTAATAGAAAGAATTAAGAGCAGGACATATCGTTTGCAAAACAAACTCGGGCACTCGTTAAGACTGCCATGGAGCATCGAACATCTGAAATTGTATTTAGCGTAATTTTACATGCCTGTATTTCGTTAAGCATTGTGTGTAAGAACTTATTGGTCGGGGATGCACTCTTTCCTACCTCGGTGGCGCGAGACAGTTTTAATGAGGCATCGTTAACGCCCGACCCCCCTTTGTTAGAGTTAATAAAAAAAATTGCCTTCCAATCTTTGAAGTATTACAAACTAGGTCAGCTGACGAGCTGGTCGACGCTTGTCCTTACTAACCTTGATGGATCTACATCTTAAAATTCCCGACCCTAAGGGAAATTTTCAATGTTACATTGATCTACAGAACCTTCATTGGTTTTTCAGTTTTCGAACTAATCTACATCTTAAAATTCCCGACCCTAAGGGAAATTTTCAATGTTATATTGATCTACAGAACCTTCATTGGTTTTTCTGTTTTCGAACTGATCTACATCTTAAAATTCCCGACCCTAAGGGAAATTTTCAATGTTACATTGATCTACAGAACCTTTATTGGTTTTTCAGTTTTCGAACTGATCTACATCTTAAAATTCCCGACCCTAAGGGAAATTTTCAATGTTACATTAATCTACGGAACCTTTATGGGTTTTTCAGTTTTCGAACTGATCAACATTTTACGAAAATTTTTCAATCTAGCACCGATTTCTCGGGGATCCGACCCTACCATGCATCTATAAAAACATTATAGAAAACAACACCCAATAAAATATAAACATGCAAGAAATATTAATTTTCTGAGAATTTTGTTTACAGAGGGAGATTGATAGGGGACTCCGCAGTCCCCAAAGGTCAAAAAAAAAAAAAAAAAACAGGGAGTCGGGATCACGCATCATCTTCCTCCGAGCCGGTGTCATCCAACTCATCTTCACAGACAACGTCAGAAGGGGGGTCATCTTCCGGCACATCCAGCCACATCGCCCCGAAGGAAAGGTCCGGGAAGCGATTATGAAACGACAGCACGTATGCAGCCTTGGCTTCAGCTGTCTCCTTCTCCATCCACTTCTTGCACTTGTTGGCAAAGACAGTGTTCACAGCTTTCAAATCATGGATCTCCCGCGTCAAGGTAGCGGCATGGTCTTCCCCGACCTTCTTTGTTTGTGCCATGGCTTGTTCGGCCTCCACAAGCCGTCCCTCCGCTAGTTCCCGAGTCGCTTTAGCCTTCTGCACCTCCTCTTCCAGACCAGCAACCCTTGCCTCTGCGCCCGCTAGCTTATGGCCCAGCTCAATCGCCCGACGCTCCTTCATGGCCACTGGTACAAGCAAATTGTACAAAGAAAGGATCAGTCCATCGGTTCCCTGCAGCGGGAAAGTGTGCGGACTTCCGAGCATAGACAGCACCGGGTACTTTGTGCCACTCGATGACACCGCGGTAGGGTTCGAGGCTTTCGATGGACTAGCATCATCAGGGATTACCACCACGGGGGCTAACTTTGAACCTCCGTCAACCGTCTCATACTGATCGAAGAGCTCCGGAACAGTGGCATTTTCAACACCGGGGACCGAACCGCTTTCTCTCCTTGAGCGTTTGGGTTTCCTGGCCCGAGCTCCATCCGCATCGGCCTTTCCCTTCCGCTTCAAAGCCAGATCCTGGGTCGGTGGCGCTTCATCGCCCTCAGCAGCAGCTTCATCCTGAGGCCCGCGAGCATCAACCTCTTCAGCACCGATAGCGTCTTGTTCGACCTCATCGTCGGATTTTGGGCGCTTGCTAGGCGCCTTGTTACACTTCGGCAGAAACAGGTGTGCATCAAGTGCTTATGTCTTTGCGATTAAGTCCTCCATTCCCGGGGGCTGACACAGCTGCTCAATTGATAGCACTTCTGATGAACAACGCTAGAGGTTGCTCATAATCAGATTTGTATTCTTAAATGCCCGGTGCATCGCCCGACCCCAGTGTTGTTTGGCATAATCCTTCAACACTTGGAAGGTAACCTTGCCCGCTTTAAAGTAGTCATTCTTCAGCCCCTAGACAAACTCCTTCGACACTGCACAAAGTTTCGGATTTAAAAAATAATGCGAGAAGCTTACCATCAGGAACCCATGTCCGCAGCAGTAGCCTCAGATTCTCTCGGCTATAAGGGCGGCCATTTTCCCAGCAGCCACTTAAAAATACGAAGCGTTGCTTCCAACCCTTGTCACCCTCAAGAAAAATCGTTCACTATCTTCCAAGTGTTTGCAAGAGAAGAATAGAAGAAAGGCGACTTCGGAGATTTAGACAGCCCGTACATGGGTATGTACTGCTCCATGGGCATAACCCGACCTGAAAGGCGCGAGGCCATTATGCAGGACATCAGCGTATACCAGGCGTTGGGCGTCAGCTGAGAGGGGAAAATCTACAGAGTTCTGAAATACAGAACAATTTCGGGGTCCAGGGAGAATCTGAGGCCCCAGTTGAATAGTTCGGTAAAAATCATGATTTCTCGTGACCGAACGTGTACAGGGGTCTCCCCAGGAACTGAAAACTTAACAGTGACGCAATCGGGGATCCCCCACCGAACCAGCAACTCATCCTGTTCCACAGCAAAGAAGTAGAGATACTTGCCTTCAAACAGAGAAATGACGGAGTCTGCGGGTAACCAGCGATGATAAGTAGTGGTAATGATCGCCTCTATCTCCTCAGGAAGTGGCTCCGCGGGAGGAGCAGCGGCATTGCCAGCAGCAGCACCGTCTCCAACAGGCAGGGCGTCTGCATCCGACTCCTCGGTATTCGCTACCGCAATTTTATCAGAATTAAGGGAGCCGGCCGCGCCCGGATCGGTTTCTCGAATGATATGGTCGACAGGGCTAGAACAGCTCCCAGTTAGGGTCGGATGAGCCTCGTCTTGTTCTCGACGGGCGCGTTAAGGAACCATTTCTGCGAGAGTCAGTGACCGCTTAATAAGACCTAAAAAAGTCACAACTGTGTTAGTACTGGTTCGGTATCCTCGTATGAAGCGAGTAAGTTGAACAATCTCAAGGAAATTACCTCCCGCAGGAGAAGTCGGATAACTGGTTTCTCCCATAGAAAGAAATTGACCTCTTCCGCGACGTCGGGACGGAAAAGGAGGCGCGGTAGCGTAAGAATTAACTGACGAAGGCGTCGGGCGGCTTAGTTGGGCAATGGGGGAGTGCGGAGAGCTGCTGCTAGAAGATATGGCAATAGGCTCCGGGGTCTGAACACCAGATGGTTCAGGCAAGGTGAAGGGCTCAGCGGGGGTCGGATGAGCAATAACAGGGTCGTGGGGCTGCGGTACGGGCGTAAAGGGTTTGGTGTTAGGACTCCAAATTAATCCCGCGCGTCGGTATTCTTCAGCAAGGTCACCGATGCTAGCCCATTCCACAAATCCGAATACTGGTTGTTTCTTCTTGGGTTTTGGTTTCCGCTTCGGGTAGCTATGTCTCATAAAACGATCTTTCTCTCTCTAGAAAAATCCGAGCAGCAATTTCTCTCTCTAAAATGCTTCTGAGAGCAATGTTTGTTTATGAGGTATTTATAGGCAACTCTTTCTAGCCGTTCCATGCACGGGGAAGTCCAAGCGGTAGAAAGCAGCGGGAAGTCGAAAGGGTTTCTTGAGAAGCTGTGTAAACAAGCACGCCTCGAGTAGTCGGTCAACACGTGTCGCTTTTGGTCAGAAAAATGCAGCATGCGTGGGCTCGCTAGGTCAGACAGAGATGCTAGATGGGCCACACCAACCCGAAAAGGTGTGGCCGATCAAAGCCCATAAAGGTGTCACACAGGAGCGAAAGCAGACCCAAAACGACTCAAGAACAATTTGCGGGATAAGCGTTCCCGACCACATCTGTACAAACGAGAAGGGTCGGGCATCAGATGGAATGAAAGCATCTGCACCCGACCATCGAACGAAAATGTGAACGGGCGGACGTCAGATGGAAGGGAAGTTTTGTCCTTAAGAAAACCGAGGTCGATCCAGAGGCCAAGGTACAGAGGCATTTTGAGCTAAACCGCCTAAAATTCTTCACTCCCTCCGCTCCCGAAGACTGGGGGGCTACTGATAAGGAAGCAATTCGCCGATAATAAGAACAAGGAGCCAATTGTGAATAGAAGGAAGTTAAAATGTCTATTAGAGTATTTATCATTAATTAGAGAGTAATTTGTAAACAATGTATATAATAAGGGACTAAAGGGGAAATAAAGTAAGCCCACCAATGACATAAATGGGTCCACCTTCCCATACTATAAAAAGGGATTCTTTATTCTTGGTAGGTGAGGCATTCCACATTATTATATTATCTTTTCTTTTTCTCACTCTACACTCTCTCTCTAGTCACATCAGATTCAAGATTCAATATATTCCCCAGTCATTTATTCTCTCATCAATAACGTCTTATGCAGTACATCTGTTTGAGATACTTTTAGCCTACACTTTACCATTTTCTACACATGCTTATAATAAATCCCAACATTTGTTTCCCTCGATGTTCAACTAATATTTAGAGACCAGTTCACCGACATCCTAGACTTGCACAAGTTTCATGTGGTTCGTGAACCTTGAAACCGATAATACCATGGTCAGAGCATCCTAATGATTTTTCTCAATTGAAATATTTTCGGTTGTAACTTGCTATCACTCCACCACATCTCAGAAGATGTGCAACTTGATATATACTTATTTGGTTCTCTAATGTAATTTTATATTCTTCATCAAATGAAGATCACTAGTATCGTAAAAAAACAAAATTATATCTTCTTTTATACTAGTTATCTCACTGAATAATACGTGCACCCATATAACTTCCTTTATTGCTGCTATAGCAGCCATGGATTTGGATTCTGTTGATGATAAGACAACAATCTTTTATATACAAAATTTCCATCTACCATTCCCCCAAAAAAAGTAAATAAATAATCAAAGTTGACTTTCTTGTATTAAGATAACAAACATAATCGGAATCATCATACATTTCCAACATTTTATCAATTGTATCTTTCTAATTATAACATAACCAAAATTCAGTAGAACCCTTAAAAGTATCTCATGAGCTACTTAAGGGATTGTCAATGAGGCTTCCGGAGATCTAATATAAATCTGCTCAAAATACTAAAATAGTAGGCAAGATTAGGTCTCATGCATATCATTTCATACATAAAATTTTCAATGACATTGATATAAGGTATATCTTGCATAAACTCCTTATATGTTGCTTCGGTTGGTACTTGAGTGACACTTAGTTTGAAATGGGCACTAATGAAAGTTCCAAACTTTTCACGAAAGCTCATCTTCAGAAGTGTGCTACCTTCTAACAACCCTTGTTTGGTAAGCTCAATAAGTTCTTTTTGACTTACATACCCAAGTCTTAGATGCCACAACTTGGTTAAATATTTCTCTACACTAGATACCCCTTCACACACTACATGTCCTTTAAGTACTAACACATCATTGCTTCTAAATACTTTTATAAGAACTAGTGATCCGTGTATGAACTTAAGTCTACCATATCCATCCTCATAAGTAAATCATTTCTCATCTAAAATTCCAATCGGATGAATGTTTTATTTAACTTCGGGTATATACCTTACATTTTTTATTAGTCTCTCAAGTTCTGTACGGAACTTGAGCTGAAGAGATTCTATTTTTTTATAATAAAGAATTTATCATTCTCGACGATGACCTTTCCACCATAAGACAATCTCAAGATTCAAATTAGTATTTGTTGGAAGTCATATGTAATGAAGCTCTCGAATGTAACATACGATTATCATAGTATTTACAACTCTAGGACATGAAAACATGAGTGTACTAATAATCATTCGTAACTACTGCAGCATCTCCGAGTTTGACATTTGAATAACTATTGTTCTTTCTTCTCTCTGGGTAGTTCCTATTGATATGAAAAACAATTCACTTGAGAAATACTCATAAATCCTTTTGATTTGGACTCAGATGTTTCTCTCTTTCCAGGCCTGCCTTTTTCAGTTAATTTGAGACCTTCAGAATCATCCTTCAGAATTTACATCCTTTGAAGATCCTTTGAGTTCATAGCACTATTATCTTCGACCATGGTAAGAAACTATTTACCGTAAAGAATAGTTTCAATTAAAAACTCATATAACTTTGATAAAAAAACTCTAGAGGATTATGACATGATCCTCATCTTTTATGTTGGCCCCGACTGTGTTCCCATCAGGAATGATTTTATTGAAGTCATCCAAGTATCTTCAGATCTCATTGTTATCATCTATTGACATCGTGTATAATTGTTTCTTGAGATACACTCAATTGGCTATAGACCTCTTCATATACATCTTCTGCAATAGAATTCATATCCCCGATATCGTATGCTCTTCAAATCCCTCTCGAAGCACTTCATCCCTCAAACTCAAAATTAGAGCACCATGAGATTTGGATAGTAATTCAGGTTCAACCTTTATCATCAATAGAAACAACCAACCCTTTCAATACTACGAAATACCGAACCTTAATTATCCAGAGATTAAAATCCTAATCTTTGTTGATTTTTTTCTAAGTTGAATTTCATGAAACTCATTTTAGTGGATTTGTTTGGTTTACAAGTGAGATACTTCAGTCAAACCTCAAGATTTGAAATGATCTTCATCCTAACAACCCTACTAACAATACTGTTATATATTATCCATGCTAACACACCACTTGTTAGGGAAAACTTCTTATAAACCCCCTTTGGAGTAATCATAATCAAATTTCAAGAACATGCGAAATCTAAAATAACATTAGTCTAAGCTTAACCACTATTTTGCTAAAACCGATTTGTTAGTATATATGATCCTGCAACTAGAACAAGGAGCTAAACAACTTTAACTTATACTCAAAACTTTAGTTATGAATGCAAAGAAAAAAGGTAAGTGATAAGAACAATAATGTTAAAACCAGACACATTCACAAGATAAATTTCACATATTTCGGATTAAGAAGAAATTCCACATCCATAGGAAATATATACAAATTTTTATAGATAAAGAGGTTACAAGAAAACTTATTAAACCCTAACACTCAACTATTAATCTTTTGCTATGACACACTCACAACTTACAGAATTAACTATAGATATTAAAATGTTCCAAAATGGTTATCATTTACCTCAAATCTATGTTTAAAATCCGAAAGCTTTTAGCTTTCTTTCTAGAAAAATTATGAATTTCAAAATTCTGGCAATGGCGTCATACCGCTATCTAACTATTTATATGAGACTAAAGATGTGCGTATTGTTCTCCATGTTCTTAATTATGCATGGCATGTTCTTAACCCAATTGAGAAAGCAAATATACACATTAGACACACTACATAATTGTCGTTTGTATGATATATAGTGAAACCTTGTACTATCTTGTTCAATGCACAATCACGGCAAGATCAACTGTTTGAGATTACAAATCCATTCAGACCATTTAGTGACTCATTCTTCTAGAAATGAATAGATATATTTTTTTAATTTTTAGACAGATTACACTCTCGAGAGCTCACCTATATATTCTATTAAATGTCTTTACATCTAAATTTTGGCCAAACTTCTACCATCATAAAGATTTAAATGTTCATTCTCCTTAAGTGTTTAATTGTCCGTCTCAAACATTTTAAAATATTTGATAGTTCATATGCCTCACTTACTATTAATCTACATCTTAACGAACACGACTAAAATTAACTTCAAATATTTTAGCCTTTATTATAACCACGAGTTAGCTATGGAATATATATACATATAGCCAAGTTCCATCTATTGTAATTTACTAAATATGATATTACTGTATTTGGATTCTAATACCGATATAATTTTATTTTTATTCGTAACTTATATACCTATCTTGTATTGTTTGCCATGTTTAGATTTAGGATTTTGATCTTTTATTCTAGCTAATGTTTGTCATGGTCGTGCAGTCATATAATTTTCTAATCTAACCATGCTGTGATTTTGTTTCTTGGAATATGTCTCCGAAGAAAAATATAAAAGAGGGCCTAGATAGTAACACCGAAAGAGAAATCGGCGTGTCACCTCCAGCTCATCTAAATTCGCCAACTAGACCAAACCTTGTCAAGTACTCATCACCGGTGAAAGTCACCGTCGACGGTGACTGCCTTGAGGAAGAAGAGGCAGCAACGTACGACACTGAACAAGAGATCTGCCCTAGGGTTAAGGCATTGGGCTTGCGTATCGGGTCAAAGATTCAGACCGTGGACCCTGATCTGCTGGACTCTAAAGGTGTTACTAAAGCCCAACAAGACTCAACCTAGAAGACCCATGTGATATCCCTATGGCCAAACACCTACTCTCATCCTACCCTTGTATCCAAACACCAAGTATCAATTATGAACTGAATTGTAACAAACAAAAAGAATATTCTGTAAGTTTGTTACATCACAAAATCTGTACTTAAATAGCAAGTTTTACAATGAATGAAATCAGTGAAAAACCTTTACAAAATCTACTCTATCACTCACTCTCTAAATTCTACTTGGTATCAAAGCCATTCTGATCCGTTGAATGGCCAACTCCGATGAGTCTCCATCACTGTCCTCAGACTTCATAGGCTCCATCCTTCCCAACAACTCCTATGCTGCTCCAAGGAGTCTCCAACTGCATTCAATCAACAATGCAAATAACATTAGACTCGATAGAAGCAACTATCTTCTTTGGAGAACAGTTGTGTTACCCATGATCAAAGGTAACAAGCTAAGTGGCTATATCTCAGGTGAGAAGATCTGTCCTCCAAAACTCTCTACTGATAATGAAGGCAACATTGCTGAGAATCCAAACTATGAAGAATGGATCTCAAGGATCAACTGCTGCTTGGTTGGCTGTATTCCACTATGAGCCCTGAAATAGCAGCTCAATTAATGGAAGAAGAGACCTCCAAAGGTCTTTGGGAAGCAGCAGGAAAGCTGTCTGGCTCTCAGACAAGAGCCAGAGTCACTTATTTCAAAGTAGAGTTTCAGAAAACTCGTAAAGGGACTACTACTATGTCTGACTATTTGAACAAAATGAAAATAATATTTGACAATCTAATACTAGCAGGGTGTATTACCTCCATAGATGATCTGATTACTCAGGTCCTTGCAGGTCTTGATGGTGACTACACACCAATAGTAGTCAGCCTGGCTGACAAAGATAGTCTCTCTTGGCTTGACCTGCAGACAAGTCTTCTAACCTTTGAAAGCAGGTTAGAACAACTCAATGACCTGCAAAATACAATGTCTACAGTTAATTTGAAAAGTGTTAATTATGCTCAAACAAATGACACAAAGCAACAAATCGACAATGCCAATCCAAGAGGCTACTCTGGACAGAACAAAAACTTCAATAGAAACTATAGAGGAAGGTTTAACTCTAACTACAGAGGTCGAGGCAACTCTTACAGAAGCAGAGGGGGAAGGTTTGCTCAAAACAAACCAGCCTGCCAAATTTGTAGCAGATATGGTCACTCTGCTGTTGTTTGTTACTATAGAGATGACCCTTAAGTTATGGGGTCAACCTCTTCAGAACACCCTAAATCAGAAGGTGATCACAGTGATTTGCCTGCAGCACAAGATACAGCATTAGATGGAGTATGGTATGCTGACAGTGGGGCCAGCCACCATATCACAGGTAGTACCAATCAGCTAACTCAGAAACATGACTACACAGGTACTAAACATGTCCTAGTTGGTAGTGGTGAGAAACTTCCAATCTCTCACATAGGTGAAACTTCTCTTTTATCTCTATATAAACAACCTATTATTCTAAAATCTATACTTCATGTTCCCAAAATCAACAAAAATCTTATGTCTATTTCTCAACTCACCAGCTACAACCATGTTTTTGTTGAATTTCACAAAACTTTTTGTCTTGTGAAGGACAAGGTAACAGGGACGGTATAGCTCAAAGGGAGATGTGAAGATGGATTATACAAGATGGATACTCTTTCTCAAAATCTACCTACCAATCCAGTCAGTTTCAATACTCAAGCTTGTGTGTCTAAAAGTTCTTTATGTTCTCCTATGGTGTGTCCTTCTAAGGTCTCTAAAGATGGATGGAATAGGAAGCTTAGCCATCCATCTCAGTCTGTTTTACTTAGTGTTCTTAAGTCTTGTAACCTTCAAACTATTTCAAGTAATGAGAACAGTTTCTGTGAGGCTTGTCAACTAGGCAAGTCTCACACTCTTTCTTACCCTATATCTACTTCTCATGCTAGAAATGTGTTAGATCTTATTCATACTAATGTTTGGGGTCCTTCCCCTGTCCTATCTACTGAAGGGTTTAGGTTTTATATTATTTTCCTTGATGATTTCTCTAGATACTCTTGGGTATATCCTATCAAAACTAAAGGGCAAGTCATTGAAGTATTTAAAACTTTTAAAGCTTTTGTTGAAAATCAGTTTGAGAGAAAGATCAAAATAATTCAAAGTGATTGGGGGAGAGTTTAGACCTCTAGATACCTTGGCTACAGAACATGGCATCCTACTACGAAGGTCCTGCCCTTACACATCAGCTCAAAATGGAAGAGCTGAGCGTAAGCACAGGAACCTTGTGGAGACTGGACTGACCCTACTTGCTCAGTCTAAACTACCTTATAAATACTGGGTTGAAGCCTTTGACACAAGTATATATCTTATTAACAGGTTACCCACCCCCACTCTTAACAATATCTCACCATTTGAAGCCCTATTTCATAAAAAACCGAACTACCTAGTCATCAAAACTTTTGGGTGTGCCTGTTTCCCTTGTCTCAGACCTTACCAAACTCACAAATTTTAGTTCAATTCCCTTAAGTGTGTCTTTCTAAGCTATAGTCACAATCACAAAGGGTACAAGTGTTTAAGTCCTACAGGGAGAGTCTACTTGTCTAGAAATGTAGTGTTCAATGAGACTGACTTTCCTTTTACTTCAGGGTTCCTCCAACAACCCCAAAGTAGTCAGTCTCCTTATCAGTCTGTCAATCTCTGGCTACCTTCAATGTCTAGTCCTCTGGTTTCTGAAAGAGTACCCACTTGTACTAATCTCATATCTGACCTCTCCATTGAGCCACATACTTCTCAGCATGCCTCACAGGCAGAATATCAGACCACTCCCTCACACTCTCTACCTAACCCACTATCTAAGCCTTATACAGACACTTCCTCACATTCACTCTCAGACTTAGATACTGCCACTAATCCCTATCAACACACTGAGTCTCACACTAGTCCCACACCAACACTTATCATTGACTTACCCTTATCCACTCCAAATCATTCTAGCCCTTCTTTACAGCCTACAAACACACATATCATGCAGACAAGACAAAAAAGTGGTATTCATAAAACCAAACTACCCTACATTGGAACTCTTAATACTACCAACAGGGACATGTTTACACCATCTAGTTTTTCTAAGGCTGCAGGGAATCCTAACTGGGTGGCTGCTATGAATGATGAATACAATGCTCTAATGGCTAATAATACTTGGTCCCTAGTTGCCTTCCACCCTACTCTACTGTGGTTGGCTGCAAATGGGTCTACAAAGTTAAGTATGCTATGGATGGGTCTGTTCAACGCTACAAAGCCAGGCTAGTAGCCAAAGGCTTCCACCAAACTTCTGGTGTTGATTTCTATGACACTTTCAGCCCTGTTGTGAAGGCTTCTACAATCAGGCTTATTCTCACTATTGTTGTTTCAAACAATTGGCCAGTCAGGTAGCTTGATATCAACAATGCCTTTCTAAATGGGGAGCTACAAGAGACTGTTTATATGCAACAGCCTCAGGGTTTTGAAGATGTCAATCAACCTACCTATGTTTGCAAGTTAAACAAGGCTCTCTATGGTCTGATGCAAGCACCTAGGTCCTGGTTTTCTAAGTTACGAGATATTCTTACTCTTTGGGGGTTCAAGAATTCGAGAGTTGACTGTTCTCTCTTCTATTTGGTTACTACAACTACCATCTTACTCATCCTGGTTTATGTGGATGACATTCTGGTCACAGGCAATGATGCAGCATGTCTCACTCGGTTCACTCACAATCTCAATGCAAAGTTCTCTCTCAAAGATATGGGATCACACTCTATATTCCTAGGAATAGAGGTTCATCGTGATACTTCAGATATATATCTTACTAAGCATAATTATGTTGAAAACTTACTTGTCAACCAGGGTGCTGCTCTCTCCAAGCCTTGCCCCACTCCTCTTGCTCCTGGCACTGCCCTATCAGCAACTTCTGGTTCTCCACTTCCTTCACCTACACAATATCGGAGTTTGTTAGGAGCCTTGCAGTATCTAACACACACCAGACCCGACATTGCCTATGCTGTTAATCGACTTAGTCAATACCAGCAGGCTCCTACAACTACTCATTGGCAATGCCTCAAGAGAATACTACGGTACTTATCTGGGTCACGTTGGCTGGGACTCCATATCAAGCCCTGCTTCCATCTTCAACTACATGGATACTCCGATGCTGACTAGGCTTCCTCCATCGATGATCAACGCATCACTGGGGCTTATTGTGTCTTTCTTGGAGACACGTTGATCTCCTGGTCCTCCAAGAAGCAGAATGTCATCTCTCGATCGTCCACTGAGTCTGAGTACAGAGCCCTTGCCAACATGTCTGCCGGATTGATTTGGATTCGCTCGTTACTCACTGAACTCCGAATCCCCCTCATACCTCCTTCTGTCATGTGGTGTGATAATCTGGGGGCAAGTGCATTGGCTTCGAATCCCGTCGTCCATGCCCGCACCAAGCATATCGAGCTTGACGTGCATTTCATTCAAGATCAGGTTCTTGAAGGGGCCGTTCAGATTCGCTATGTCCCCACTCAAGACCAGATAGCCGATTCCCTCACCAAAGCTCTACCTCCGTCTCGATTTGCCTATCTACGTGACAAACTCGGGCTCCTGGAGTCACCGCTCCGTTTGAGGGGGATGTCAAGTACTCATCACCGGTGAAAGTCACCGTCGACGATGACTGCCTTGAGGAAGAAGAGGCAGCAACGTACGACACTGAACAAGAGATCTGCCCTAGGGTTAAGGCATTGGGCTTGCGTATCGGGTCAAAGATTCAGACCGTGGACCCTGATCTGCTGGACTCTAAAGGTGTTACTAAAGCCCAACAAGACTCAACCTAGAAGACCCATGTGCTATCCCTATGGCCAAACACCTACTCTCATCCTACCCTTGTATCCAAACACCAAGTATCAATTATGAACTGAATTGTAACAAACAAAAAGAATATTCTGTAAGTTTGTTACATCACAAAATCTGTACTTAAATAGCAAGTTTTACAATGAATGAAATCAGTGAAAAACCTTTACAAAATCTACTCTATCACTCACTCTATAAATTCTACTAACCTGTTCCAGAATACATCATCAGCAGCAGCAACAATTAATTCTGAATCAAGTAGTCCAGAGAGAGAAATAACAACTATGATTGATGGTGCGTCCCCACGCTTGTCCCGTACTTACTTGTGCTTTGCTTCATATATTTATATGATCTTGAACCAATCCAGGGGATAAAAGGGACGTCAATCTAGATATATGTGTGCCCTTACACCAAGCAGCTATGAACGGTGACTGGCAAACAGCGAAAAACATAATCGAAAAATATCCTAACGTGGTTCGCTTTGGTATTACAAAGAGATCGGAGACGGTTCTGCACATTGCAGCTGCTGCAAAACGATCAGAATTCGTAGTGAAGCTCGTTCAACACATGAATCCAAGTGATTTGGCCTTGAAAAACAAAGATGGCAATACAGCGATTTGCTTTGCTGCTGCCTCAGGAATCGTGGAGATCGCTATGGTGATGGTGAATATGAATAGAGACCTACCCTTAGTTAGAGGACACAGAGGAATGACGCCGCTTTACATGGCAGCTTTGTTCGGACACAGGAAAATGGTGTTGTATCTTAAACAGCAGACTATGCTTGGAAGCCTGACTCGTGAGGAATCCGTGATGCTCTTTCTTGCTACCATATCAGCTGATATGTATGGTAAGATATGTCTCTCTATTCTTGAGTTGCTTTGAGAGTTACAATTAAAATTGACGATTTTCTTCTACGTACAGATGTTGCATTGGGGATGTTGGAAAACGAGCCTCTGTTAGCCATATCCCGAGATCAAACTGGAGAAACAGCATTGCACCTTATGGCTCGAAAGGCATCTGCATTTGCAAGTAAAAGTCACCTGGGACTCCTAAAACGTTTTATCAATTCAAGTAAGTCAGTGTGCATGAAACAATTGCTCTTTGTTACAAAATTTTGGAACTGACATGGGCTATATTGTTAGACTTTAAACAGGTGTTTGATGAAGCGCCGATGCAAACATTAGCCCATCAACTAACCGAAAATTTATGGAAATTGCTGTTAAAGGTTCCTGACAGCGAGCTTTCAGATTTCATAAGAGAGCCTACAAGACTGTTATTTGATGCGGCAGCGATAGGTAACGTTGAGTTTCTAATCATTCTAATTCGTTCATATCCTGATCTAATATGGAAAGTTGACCATAAGAATCAAAGTTTGTTTCACATCGCTGCATTGAATCGTCAAGAGAGTGTTTTTAATGTAATATATGAGCTTGGTGCGATCAAAGACCTGATTGCGTCGTACAAAGACGATCATAGAAACAGTATGCTCCATTTGGTAGCAAGTGAACCACCACAGGATAGGCTCCAAATTGTATCAGGTGCAGCCCTTCAAATGCAAAGGGAGCTCTTATGGTTCGAGGTAAAGAAAACAAAACTCTTTATGTGTTTATCCGTATGTGGATTCTACATCTTCCTAATCGTCTTATAACGTTAAAGGCAGTGAAAAAGGTTGTTCCACCTTCGTATATCAAAATGAGGAATTGGGAGGGCAAGCTACCTCAGGACATATTTACAGAGCAGCACGTGAATTTACGAAAAGAAGGTGAGACATGGATGAAGGACACTGCAACCTCGTGTATGCTTGTGGCGACACTCATAACCACAGTGGTTTTCGCCGCTGCATTTACTGTGCCTGGCGGAAACAACAGCGAAAAAGGCACTCCTATCCTTCTAAGAGAGAAGTTGTTCACTGTTTTCTTGTTGTCGGATGCTGTAGCAATGTTCAGTGCCTCGACCTCGATAGTGATATTCTTGTCCATTCTCACTTCTCACTTTGCAGAAAGTGACTTTCTTGTGTCGTTGCCCTCGAGGCTGATGATAGGACTCTCAACACTCTTTGTATCGATAATAACAATGGTGGTGGCTTTCAGTGCAGCGCTTTTGTTGACCTACAATCATGAGTTTTACCGGACTCCAATGCTTATAGTTTCTCTTGCTGCTGTCACCGCTCTATCTTTTGCGTGGTTGCATCGTCGTCTCTTGTTCCATACAATGCGCTCAACATATTGGTCTAGATTCCTTTTTAATGCACGTAATCCCAGGCTGTACAAACAGTGAACCTTAACCTATATTGCTGGGCCATTTTAAATGCTTGTTGACTCTTTGATGTTTTGAATATTGGTTTCCTACTCATATATCACGACATATTGAAATTATAGTAAAAACAAGATATAAAAAGAGAACTATTATTATTGAATTACGCTGTATATGTTTTTTTTTTCATGTTTACATCGACACTATATATATGTATATTATAATGGGTGAGCTATCGTAGCTGTCACCTGCTAGTGTAGAGAATGATTAATTCTCTTTGGCCTAGGATCCTACAAAATTCCTTCCCTTTACTTCTTGTTCCAGTATCTTGTAATTTAGAATCAGGCCTTGTGCCAAGATATTTAGGGTTAGAGGGACTGCCATGGAAGACAACAGTTTGGATAGTGAGGAGCAGATCGACAAGACGCTATCGTTGAAGACTCCTCACTTAGGGTTATCTCTAAACGACAATACTTTGTGTGTTTCGGGTTAAAGGTTTGGGTGCTGGGCCAATGAGTTGTTGGGATCTATCTAAAGGCTAAGGCCTTATAAGTCTACAGCTAGTCCTATTCCTATAACCAAACAAGTCACATTGTTAGTGTCGTGAGCTCCTCACTTAGGATTATCCCTAAACAACAATACTTTTTGTGTTTCGGTTTAAAGGTTTGTGTGCTAGGCCAATGAGTTGCTGGACTCTATCTAAAGGCTAACGCTTTATAAATCTACAGCTAGTCCTATTCCTATAACCAAACAAGTCACCTTGTTAGTGATGAAACTATTATAACAAACCAAGGAATATTCTTGAATTAGTTAGTTACAATGTAGTATTTGTGTACACTAAATCATATTGTAATTGTGATTAGATTGAAAATCTAAAATACAAACATCTAGCTCTCTCTCCCTTCTCTTAATTCTACTTGGCATCAGAACCATTCTGAGCCGCCAATGGCAAACTCTAGTGATACTTCCTCATTCTCTTCAAATTCGGTAGGTTCTATCTTCCCAAACAACTCCCCAATAACTCCAAAGAACCTGCAGCTGCACTCAATCAACAATATTAATAGCATTAAACTTCATAGAAACAATTACCTTTCGTGGAAGACAGTAGTGTTACCTATATTTAAAGGTAACAAACTATGAGGATTTATCACAGGGGATAAACTTTGTCTTCCTGGGTTTACTACTCACAATGAAGGACATGTATCTGATAATTCGGAGTATGAAGAATGGGTAGCCAAAGATCAGTTACTGCTTGGCTGGCTGTACTCCACCATGAGCCCTGACATAGCAGCTCAATTGATGGGGGGAAAGACTTCTAAAAGTCCGTGGGAAACAGCTGGCAGATTATCTGGCTCACAAACTAGAGCTAGAATCACATACTATAAGGCAGAGTTCAAGAGAACTCGCAAAGGGATGGCTAGAGATGGTCTCCACAGGATGGATCCCTTTTTTAATTCTCAATCTCTAAGTTCATTTTTCTAATGTTGTTTCAAATTTTTCTAATGTTCTACCTAGTAGTCTGTATGTGGCTCTTAAAGATGGATGTCATAGGAAGCTTAGCCATCCATCTCAAAATGTTCTAGGTACTGTTCTCAAGTCTTGTAATTTTCAGTCTGTTTTAAGAAATGATATCAACTTTTGTGAGGTTTTTCAATTAGGAAAGTCTCCTAGTATTTTTTACTCTTATTCTAATTCTCATGCAAGGAATGTTCTTGACCTTATTCACACTAATGTTTGGGGTCCTGCACCTATTCAGTGTACTGGGGCCTTAAGTATTATGTTCTGCTTCTTGATGGTTTTTCTAGATACACTTGGGTGTATCCCATCCGGGATAAGGTTAAGTTCTTGAAACATTTAAAACCTTTAAAGATCTTGTTGAAACACAGTTTGAAAGGAAAATTAAGGTTATCCATAATGTTTGGGAGGGGGAGAGTTCAGGCCATTGGCTTCCCTAGCTAAAGAATATGGGTTATTGTTAAGAAGGTCCTGCCCTTATACCTCAGCCCAGAATGGTAGGGCTGAGAGAAACTAGTGTCTACCTTATAAACAGACTCCCTACCCCTGTTTTACAAAACAAATCTCTCTTTGAAGTCATCTTCCACAAAGTACGTAACTATCAAGCTGTAAAGACTTTTGGCTGCTCTTATTTTCCTTGCTTAAAGCCCTACCAAACTCACAAATTTCAGTTCCATTCTCTAAAATATATCTTTTTGGGCTATATTTCTAATCATAAGGGCTACAAGTTGCTTAGTACTACTGACAGAATCTATATCTCTCGAAATGTTGTTTTCAATGAGAATGAGTTTTCCTTTTTATCAGGTTTTCTTAAGTCTCTACAACATGAACAACCTTGTCCTCAGTCTGTCAATCTTTGGTTGCCTAATCTTCCTACTAGTGTTGTGTCTAATGAAGTCTCAAGTCTTGCAGATTCTATCTCTGGTGCTCGAGTTGAACAACACAGTCTTCAGTGTCCTCCTCCCTTGCAACAACAGAGTTCTAAACCTAGCTCTCCCACACTTGATCTCAATCCTATATTTTCTAACCAACAACATCCACACCACACAGTCACAGTTCCAGACCACACAATCACTACCAATCAGTTTAATTAACAACCTAGCATTACACCTAATACTCAATCACAATCAAGCAGTTTAATCAACAACTTAGTATTGTTGTCTCTAAAAATTAGGCGGTTAGACAACTTGATATTAACAACGCATTTCTCAATGGAGTTTTACAAGAGACTGTTTACATGAAACAACCTCAGGGTTTTGAGGATGCTAAAAATCCTATTCACGTGTGTCAATTGCATAAGGCCCTTTATGTCTTGAACCAGGCTCCTCGAGACTGGTATTCTAAGCTTGAGAGATAATCTTATTAGCTGGGGGTTTCAGGATTCAAAGGCAAATTGTTCTCTATTTTATTTGATCTCTCAGACTACTATTCTACGGATATTGGTCTACGTCGATGATATTTTAGTAACAGGGAATAACGACACATGCCTCACACAGTTCATCCATAGTCCCAATGCAACTTTTTCTGTTAAGAACATGGGGCCACTCCATTTATTCCTAGGAATAGAAGTTCATCGTAACCTGACTGATATGTATTTAATACAACAGAAGTACATTGAGAACTTACTTGTTTGCTAAGGGCTTGCACTATCCAAATCTTGTCCTACTCCGATTATTGTTGGTACTCATCTATTTATCCATGATGGTACTCCACTTCCTTCACCTACACATTACAGAAGCTTGTTAGGTGCTTTGCAATATTTCACTCATACTAGACCCGATATTGCATACGCTGTAAATAAACTCAGTCAGTTTCAGCAAAATGATACGAATGTACACTGGCAATGTCTTAAACGAGTGGTCAGATACTTATCTGGGTCTCTATGGCTAGGATTACACATTAAGCCTTGTTATTGTCTTCAACTTCACGGCTACTCAGATGCAGATTGGGCTTCTTTGTGTGATGATTCGTTGAAACATTGGTGCCTATTGTGTTTTTCTTAGCGAAACCCTAATTTCTTGGTCGTCCAAGAAACAAAATGTGGTTTCATGATCTTCTATCAAATCTGAATATAGAGCTCTCACTAATTTATCTTCGGAGTTGATTTGGCTTTGATATTTACTCACTGAATTGCAGATTCCCCTGATACCACCATCTGTCATGTGGTGCAACAACTTGGGGGCCAACTCTTTGGCTTCCAATCCGGTGTTCCTTGCCCACACGAAACACATTGAACTTGATGTTCACTTTATTCGTGATCAACTTCTCGAAGGATTAGTGCGGATCCGTTATGTCCCATCTCAAGACCAAATTGATGATTCTCTCACTAAAGCCTTGTCTTCATCACAATTCCTTTATCTTCGAGACAAACTTGGGATCTTGGACTCATCGTTGCGTTCGCGGGGGATGTCAAGTTATCTAGGGTTAGAGAGGCTGACATTGAAGATAGCAGTTTGGATGGTGAGGAGCAGATCAAAAAGACATTGTCTTGAGATCCTCACTTAGGGTTATACCTAAACGACAATGTTTTATGTATTTTGGGTTAAAGGTTTGTGTGTTGGGCCAATGAGTTGTTGGACTCTATCTAAAGGCTAAGGCCTTATAAGTCTACAACTAGTCCTATTTCTATAAGCAAACAAGTCTTCTTAGTGATGAAGTTTTTATAACAAACCAAGAAATATTCTTGAATTAATTAGTTACAATATAGTATTTGTGTATAAAACATTGAATCATATTGTAATTGTAAATAGATTGAAAATCTGAAATACAAACATCTAGCTCTCTCCATTCTCTAAATTCTA
Organism: Limnanthes douglasii subsp. nivea; assembly: GCA_036936605.1. Taxonomy (NCBI): domain Eukaryota; kingdom Viridiplantae; phylum Streptophyta; class Magnoliopsida; order Brassicales; family Limnanthaceae; genus Limnanthes; species Limnanthes douglasii. The sequence continues at coordinate 344,440,315 of JAUPFV010000001.1, forward strand.
CTCCTCGACATAAGGAGTGGCTACGCTGATACTCGCGTCCGAACCAAAAAGATGAGTATCATTATCTTTACCGTGACGTTAGAGTTAGCAATTGAAGTCTTTAATTTGGTCAAAACTCTAAATTGATTTGTTCCCAAATCTCTACCATTCTTGTTTCATCTTTTTAAGCTATTTCTTTTTTATTCAAGCATCGTGTCAATATCCTTCTCAAAACGAAGGGGTTGTTTCATCTTTTTAAGTTATTTCTTTTTTATTTAACCTTCGTGTTATTCTTTATATGAGTATCCCTCTACAAATGAAGGGGCGATTACTGAAAACTAAGTTTGTCTTGAAGAATGACAAAACAAAACTCAAAAAATGGATTGGTCAGTGAATCAGTAGTTTGGTCGTGAGATGGAACGAATCAGATGTCGAGACAGCCTTGCAATACCTGTTTGCGAATGAATTAAATATCAATCCCAATGTGTTTGGTACCAACTTGAAAAACTGGGTTGGAGGTAATAGAGGTAACTAGATAACTAGAGTATGAGAAAGAGGAAATTTTTTATCTGAGTTAGCAGAGATTCTGCCATATTGGTTCATTAGCAAGATGGGCTAGCGCTCGATATTTTAACCGAGTGTTGGAGCGAGCCACCACTTGTTGTTTCTTGGACGACCAACTGAATAGAGAGTTCCCAAAACATACACAGTAGCCTCCACTGGAGCGTCTGTCATCAGAAGAAGTTTCCAAGTCAGCGTCAGAGGATATAGAAAGATGCACATCAAGGCTTGGTTTAATGTGAAGACCAAGATTTCGAGTACGAGATAAATAGTGTAAAGTTATTTTATACATGTTGACAGTATAGAGTCGTAGGTGTCTGTTGGAACTAGCTAAGCGTCTTTACCAAGAAAGCTATGTATGGCCTGGTGTGTAATATGTATTAATAGGATCTTAACACACTTTATATTATGTAGGATTCTCGAGTGGCTCACCGTCGTGGATTGACAAAGGCTGACCAATATTCATCCGAGTTCCACAAGGTTTAATGGTGGACAACGCTTCATGTAAACTTAAGTCTTCGATATATTTTTTTGCGTTAGATAAAAGCCAGTAGACTCTCACTATACTTATATACCCAAGAAGAAGTGAATGTGGACCATGTCTTTCAACAAAAAAATGACATTTAGACTTTGAATGAAATTATGTAGATGTTTTGTGTTATTTCTAATGATGATGATGCCATCTATGTAAACTATTGTCAGTTGACAGAGTTTGAGTTTTAAAAGAACATAGAAGAGTTTGGCCTGAAATTTAGGAATTTCGATTGAGTTAGGATCTATGTAAGCTTGTCATACTAAGCCTTTGGGGCCTGTTTTAAACAATACACATCCTTGTTCAATTTATAAATGTGAGAGGGATTGGTATGGTCAATGAAGACCTTTGGTTGGGTAATGTACACAAATCTCAACTAGATCTTCATTTAAAAAAGAGTTGTTAAATTAACTAACATCTCATCATTGAATAATTGCAATTGCCAGGAACATTCTAATTGTATAAGCCTCTTTATAACTAATAAGGAAATAAAATATTTGGGATCAAAATGTAAATGAATAAAGCCTTTTATGATAAATTGTAAAGTTGTAGGAGAGATTTAAAGCTGTGTATATAGATAAATGTCTAACATTCAATTAGTCCTTTTGTGTAACCACTTCTGTTATATCTATTATATCTGGACATCAAGTACTTTTTTCTGTGAGAGAAAAGTTCTTGCCAAAGCCAAAACTAATTTTTTAAGCTTAAAGTATCTTTTTTGTCCTGCTACCAGACTCTTATTGACATAATACACCGGCTTTGAAATTCCCAAATCTTCACTTATCTACACAACACTTACTACAAAATTTGATACTACAATATACAAAGAGAGTTGTTCTCCAATTCGAGGCTTGGACAGTATTTCTAATGATGACAATAATTCATTAGTGCTTGAAAATGTTTCTTCATAATCCAAGGTCCACTCATATTCGTTTGCTCTTTGTAACACTTGAAAGATAAGGAAACATTTATGAGAAAATCTAGAAATGAATTTGTTAAGAGCTTCTAACCTTCTTGCTAAAATTTGTATTTCTTTGATAGTTCGAGGGGATGTCATTGATACCAAAGCTTTTAGTTGTTCTGGGTCAGCTTCTATTCCCTATTAACTGATAACATAACCCAAAAACTTTCATAATCAAACTTCAAAGGTACACTTCTAATGGTTCAACTTTAGCCTAATTGCCCTCAAATTCAAATTTATCTCCACCGAATATTTCAAGTGTGCATCATGTGCTAAGCTCTTAACCACCATGTCATCATATATACCTCATATTATTTCAATATGAGAAGCAAAGGCTTCATACATTAATCTCTCATATGTTGCTCTAGCATTCTTTAACCCAAAGGCCATAACCCTATAACAATGCAAGCCTCAATCCATGATGAAGGTGGTACTCTCTTGATCCTTTGGATCCATTTGAATTTGATTATACCTTGCAAATGCATCCATAAAGGTCAAAATTTTATTTCCCAAGTGGAATTAATCAATTGGTTTATTCGAAGAACGGGGAATGGATTTAATACAAGCTCGATTCAGATCTGTAAAGTCGACGCACATTCTCCATTTCCCATTCTTATTTTTAACCACCATTGAGTTTGCTATCCATAAAGGATATTGTGACTCCCTTATATGCGCGAACTTTGATAAACGATCCACCTCAGAAACAATTGTTTCTGCTTTCTCAAAAGAAAAAGCACGCCTTGTTTGTATAATAGCCTTGACATTTGGATTAATTACTGGGCTATGACATATCACTTTGACTAGAACTTCTACCATATTTTCTATTTTCCAAGAGAAAACATCCAAATTATAAAATAAAAACTGCAATAGTTGCCGTCAAGGTTCCTATTCGAAGTACTTTTCCATCATCAAAGGAATATTCCTCTATATTTTCACTTACTATTAAAGAACCCGGGATTTCCCTCGCACCGTCAACCCTCTACTCAATATCCGAGATCAACCCCCTTAGTTGCTATTCATCCTATCTATCACCACTGTTTGACCCTTGAATTCGAAGAACTGTGGTATAACACTCTCTAGCAACCTTCTGATCACCTAGGACAACCCCTATGTGATCTCCGATGAGATACTTAAATCATTGGTGAATTGTTGACACAACTTATACATATTTGACATCCAAGATCTTCCAGAACTGGCATTGTAACTTGTTGGATAATCCACCATCATGAAAAATCACCTCAAACCTTGTTTTTTAATGGTCTATTTCCCAAATTCACCTCTCCATCAAATTCCCCAATTACTTGTGTCGTTACTCTTGTAAACTCAATGATTCTACGCTCTGATTGGAAAATCTGAGAAGGATTACGCATTCTATCATAATTTGACTTTAAAAGAACATTTGCAGAGGTCCATGTATCTATTAGTACATGTCGTATTTCAACTTCAACTATCTGTGCTCTAATAACCATTGCATCTCCATGAGGACATGTAGTGCCTCTCAGATCATCTTCATCAGTGCCTCTCAGATCATCTTCATCGAAAAGAATAAAGGGAACAACTCTCTTATCATATAGATGAGTAGACATCCCTCATTATAGTTCCAACCATTCTTCAAACTCTAGTTGATTCTTCCACCTTAATATGATCATTCACCTGACCCATAAGTGCCCTAAAAATAAAAGCTCTTCGCTTTGTTGTTTCATTTGCTAGATCTCTTGGTAACAATATTTTTTGAAATGCTGTCATTGCAACTAACTCCTCACAATTAGCCAAACCAGCCTTGGTTAACACACACTGCTTAGTATAGTCCTTCTATTTCCTTCTACTGCTTACTAAGATTGAATTATCGTATCTCCATTCTCCTGCATCTCTTCGCTTCCCACAAATTATCTTTGGAAAGATGTATAAAAATCCCTGAAATTGGAAATAGACCCCCTCACAACTCTATTGTACCACTTTAAAGTTGTTCCTTTGAACGTTTGAGAGAAAGACCTACACACCAACCTATCATTGTCCTTAAAATTCATCATGTAATTTTTAAATAGTTTGATGTGGTCATCAGGGGCTTGAATCCCATCGAGTTTCAACCTTTGAAATATCAAACCGATTCGGAATAGAGATAGATCTAATCTCAGTTGTCAAAGGAGAATTTATCTAGTCAACTCCGTGAACATATTGATTGTCATTCCTATCTCCCATCACATCATATAAATTCTAATCGTCCACCACATTGTACTGATTCAACGTGTTCTATTCACACCATTCAGCTTCTCTCAAGCATCGTGGTATACTTTTTTTTAACTTTGTATTCATTTTGTGATTTTTGAGGTCGATCTTTTTCTGCTTTCAAAGATCCTCGACACCTTTTAAACTAAGATCCTGAACTTTCTATTTACTCGTCACTGGACGTAATGTACCTTTGTTTGTCTTTTTTCTCATTTCATGAAGTGTGACACTCTTTAGAAGATTCAAAATACGTTTTTTCTACTCAGTTCAAACCTGTCGAGCTGTGCAAGATCGATAAGACTGATCGTTAATGTTATTTTTGTCATCCAACTTTCTCAACTCTGATTTCAGCCTAACTGATTGAATTTCGTGTTCTCTCTGGTCATACTTCTCATTCATAGCTGTAATTTTGTCTAGTAGTTGATTCTTTTACATTTGAATGTCTGACTGAGTTTGCCGAACTAGAATAGATTCCTCATGCTTATTATCGCCTCCTTGAAAATCTGG